>CAJNOL010000004.1:323895-372412 GCA_905250125.1 Rotaria sordida
TTTTTGAATTACTGGCACTTTAATTTTCTACACCAAAAAAAAGTATCAAATTTCGCAAAATTTTTCAAGTTCAACATTAAAAGGTCTTCATAATCTTTATTATTTAGTACCAATAAATCCAGTTTTTGACGTGCTCTAATTTGGTATAAAATACATTCATGATATCATTGACACTTTAAGTTGTAGAGGTAGGCGTAAAGGTTTTATAACACCTTGTTGTATGAATTTAATTCGTCTGTGATTTCTTGTTGTTTTGAAAGCACTTTTTTCCAGTAGATATATAAGTTAAATGTATCAAATGGAGTATGAAATATCGAAGATTGAAGGCATGTTTAATAACAAGACACTGTCCAGCAGGATAAGTTGATGCGTTCAAAAACTGCAGATATATCCAGTAATACTTTATATATTCATTTCTTCTCTATTCTGTTCGAAAAATCTTGCAAAGATCCTTTCGAGGAATCTAATAATACGTTCAAGCAAGTCTACTGAATTCCTTGAATATGCAGCCAAAAAAGTGTTTTTCTCAATTAGGAACCGTTTAAATTCTCACGAGATCTTACTTCATAAACTTTAGGCAACTTCTCAGTAGTAGCTTCCTGTCTGTTTTCTAGTCCAAAAACAGTGATAAAGTGTTAAGGATTTTAATTGAATCCTGTTTGGAAACTTATTTGCATATAAAAATCCTTATATATTGATATTTTCTTTTGACTCACATTTTCATGTACATATATTTCTTTGACACAAACAACAATTATTCTAATCGAATGTATTTAATTTAAATTCAAGACAACACCATTTCTATACAGTTTGCCATTGTAGATGAAAAATGATTCGAAACAAATATTAATCTTTTTTTTTTCAGTAATCCAAATCTTCAATTTCTTTTGTATTTTATGATATATTTATCAAACTTTTAATTTATTGCTACAAGAAGTTACTCCAGCATGAAATCATATGTTGATCATGTATCATTTGTTTGATTATTCTTTCATCATTATCACGATCACTAATCATTCACGCAATATACATCTGTACATATACATTGTCTAATAATCAAAGAATTGTCTATTATCAATATTGTCGATTCGGTTAAAGCATCATCTTATATATATTGACCGAAAAACAATCAATCGATAATATTTTTCACATAAACGACAACAACAACAATATAATGTCATTTATAACACCAACACGTCCATTAGAATCAAGTGCAAAACGTCTTCTTAAACGAGTAAATATTTGTACTGAACGTAGTTTTGAATGCACACCTGTTCGATATGCAACTTCAAAACGAAAAACAATACAAGTTCTATCGTCGACTATGTCATCTGGTATTACTCTATTAAGTGACAATGATCAGACACTTGTTGGTGATCATACTATTAGTGATGATTCATTATTATCACTGGATAGAACACTTACAGAAAACAACAATGAAATGGTTCGTATGAGTTTACAATTGAATAAAGAAAAACATAATTTCTTTTAGAATAAATCTAATGGCACGATTATTACAACACCTTGGGAAATAATCGATAGTATCAATAGTAATAATTCCGATTTTAGTGTTATTACAATCAATCAATCTGATATATCACAAGCAACTGTTATAAGTAAACGATCAACAAAAAGTAAAATTCTATTGGTTTTTTTGTTCAAATAAAAATATATTTCTGTTTTTCTTTATATTTTTAGTATCTATTCGTCCCTCATCATTATTAGCACGTATTTTGAAACCATCAACACCAAAACCATCGACAGCAAATGTCAAATATATCAATCGATATGTACGTGATATCGATCGATTAAAAGATACCTTTGGTCAAGAATGGTTTACATTACCAAATTTCGTCTAAATATTAGATACTTTCATCATGTTTTGTATTTTAATTAACTCAAAAATAAAGATTAAAAAAAATCTCATTTTCTCTTTTCACTAATGATGACCTTTGATGTCACCTATGGTTCCATACAAGTAATCCATCGTCTTAGTATTAATGAACACAAGAGAAAAAAGTTTTGTAGTAGAATCTATCTCAGTAATTAACAACATTAATTTTATTCTATTTTAGAGAACTTCACAGGATCTCCCCTGTAGATAACTTTTTTTGCACATGCATGAAGAGTATAATCTTTTTTCTATGACACAGAATCCGCAGGACATCCAAGTCATCTAATTGATCGTGATCCAATGAAGTTCTAGTCTAATAATACAACCTGTCGTGATTTTCAATTATTATCAATAGTAGTCAGAAGAGTAGATGTGCCATACTAGTGACTAGTGCTTCAGTGGAAAGATTGTTTCACTAATCTGGATTGACATTTACTCAAGAGCGAACACGTTTATCATCAATTTAAATAAATAAAACAATATTTATTCAATCTTACGAGAAATCCAAGAAAAAGAAAATTTATTCATTTTCGTTATCTATCTGTTTATATTGATTACATTTTGATTTCTGTATTTTTTCACACTATAGATTTGTCTATTTCATTTCTACTGGAAAACATGTAATAAGGTTTATTAACTTGATTAAACTATAAATGGTTTTTGCATAAATAGTACACCTATGATGTTTAACATCGTACCTCCTATACAGACGAAGTTTTTTCCTTATCAGAAATGCAATGAAAAGATCATCCTGCTGGTCGGACGCAGGAGCATCCTTTATTCGGTCGCATGATAGTAGAGCTTCAATAGATTGTGAACGTGAAATATTATCCTATATAAGATATTTATTTAAAAAAAAACTAAAAATCAAATAAGGTTCTCGCTCTCTTGAAATATTCTTGTTCGAGTATATATATGTCAAAATTAGTAATCAAATGTTGTAGTTATTCGTGATGTGAGTGTAGGTCTTCTCTTAGCTTGTTATTTATGTTGATCAAAACTCTATATGAAAAGTTCAAGTGTCGGAAGTTCTTCTGTCGGCGTACCATTTTGCCCTGCTAAGACGAACTTTTTAACCCCTATCCTTCAAAACAGGATGACTAAACGATAATGTTTTGTATTCTGCAAGACAGGATGAAGAAAACCATCCTATGATGTTCTCTGTTCTATTTATTCTTAATTATGATTTATAAGATGCAACACTTAGTGTAGTCACTTATTATAATACGATTGCACAAACTATTAAATGTTCTACCTCGGAAATTGCCAACTTACAATATATTTAATAAGATTTAATTTGAAAATTAAACTGAAAGAGAAAAATTATTAGTTTGTATATTGACAAAGAACTAGTATAAACAATTCTTATTTGAAACAAAAAAAAAACAACAACAAAAATTGAAAATAATTCTTATTCAAATTAGTCTTTACAATTAAGCAACAATCAAACAATCAATCGGTATAAATCCTTCTTGACTATGTTCATTTCGTACCCAAATCCAATGTGGATGTGTTGAACGTAATAATTGTACAAGTTCATTTTTTCTAACAGTTAAATCTTGACGAAATATTGCTGAATAAGGTTTTGTTACTGAATACCATCGATCGATTAATGTTGATGTTAATGGTCCAGGATGATCATCTTCATCATCAGCAACAATTGTATGATCATTTTCTTCATTTTCATGTATAATACGACGACTACTTTCAGCTAATGGTATTTGTATAGATGGAGTTTCTTCAATATTTTGATCATCGATTTCATCGAGAAAAAGTTCGGAATGATGAGTTGTTAATAGATTATGTGAAATATAATTAATGATTGATGGATTACACCTTACATGACATGATTTTGGTATTGATGATGACGATGATAATGAACAGTGTGAAAAATCACTTAATATAGACACACCTGAATCTCCACTAATCGATGAAATAGTATCATCTGATGTATTCTATTAATAAAATAAAAACAAAGAATATCTTCGTACATATATTTTTATCATATTTAATTTTAAAAAGAAACATACATTAATTAATGATGTTATTGTTGATTCAGATTGTTGATCATAATGATCATTTATTGGTGAACAACAAGTACGATTATGATTAGAAATAGTACCACAAGATGTTTCTAAAATATTATTTAAATAATTTTTAAAAAAGTTTTGATTAAAATATTCGATTTACTTTTAAGAGTTTTAAAAAGTATACTTTTCATATGATGTAAACGAGCAAATACTTTAGCTGTTGTTTCTTCCATTTTATGACGATTTGTGTATTCAATTATTTCATTTTCATACATTACACTATATTTTTATGCTTTTCTTTTTCTTCTTCTAAATGTTAGATATGATCAAGATTAGTCAACTATTTAACACCTTTTGTCTAATTGACCTATTTGAGATAATCCATTCTATTTTTCTCTCCTTCTCTCTCTCTCTCTCTATCTTTTTTTTCGTTATAACAATTGAAATTATTTCCTATTGGTTATATTTGTATTTGATCCTATTTCAATTAATCGACTCATTTAGTGCGATCGTTATTTGTTTGATGATAACTCATGTTGAGAATGAAACAGATATGAACTGCTGCTATCCAGCAATGTTCTTCATTAGTCATTTGTTCAACTCAAACATGACAACATAAAAAAAACGATAATAATTTGTGGTTTTGATCTCGTTTCAGTCGAATGCAAATCTTTGTTTCATCTAAATTATTTAGGCCATATTGAAAAAAAAACATTAACTTGATTCATCCGTTGTTAATAGTGCAAAATCTCATGGTAATTGTCAAAAAAAAAACAACAAGTAGAGATAAAATCTATTAAAGACCTAATGTGTTCCTAGACCGGATATTAAAAATTAATGCATGAAAAGATGAAAAATCAAGCAGTAAGATTTAATCATCATCCATTATTTACTTTTCTTTCAACACAAGATGATCAGTCATGAAATGAACTGGCATACTGAAAATTAATCATTATAATAAAAAAAAAACAAGACTAAAGCAAATTCAATTAGTTTCATACATTACTTACGCATCATAGTTTCAAATAATAAAATCTATTTTACCGGCTGTTCGCGTCTCGGCACCATATAATGGATCAAAAATAGTATGTGTTGATAAATATTTAGACGATTTATTGTTCTTCAATTACATAAAAAAAAACATTCCAATTCAAGTTTTTCTTGTTTGAGGATTTATTTTCCGTTGATGATTTCGAAGAAGAGAAACGAGCAAATAAGTAGTGTGGATATATATGTGAATCTTTATTTCAACGATACTCATACCGAGATCCACACCCAAATATCACATTGTCCTCTATGAGAAACTTAACAGATATAAACGACTAAAATATGGTATTTTTTTCGTGAAGATTCGTAAAAATTTGAGTGCAAACAAGAAAATGAATGTTTTATGAAGCCATTCGCATTAATTAATTAATGATGATTCAATAAACTAGCCAATTTTTAACGATGTAAAAGAGTTTTGAATTGGCCGAACTCGACCAATTCCAAAGTTCTCGAGTATTTGAAAAATATTTTGACCTTAAATATATGTATTAAGTATTTTTAGGATGTTTTTTTAATTCTAGAAGACAGACATCTATTGAATAAATCTTAGGTTAAGATATACGCATTTGTCTTAAATAGAATGAATAGAGTTAAAAATCTAAAGAGCTTGTCATTAATCTTTACGTGCTTAAGATGAATATAAGATGATTATTATCTTTTTTTTTCTAATAATCTTTTTTCTTGCCTAGAATTTTGTTCTTAAAGTATTATTATTTCTAAGAACACTCATGTATTAGTGGAGAAGTTAGAAGTCAAGAAGTCAGATGTTGTTTACATTGAATAAATATAAAAAAATAATTTTTATTTATTTTATACGTTTTCTCTTCATTAAATTATTTATAGTAAAGAATCATTATATTAGTTGATTCTATAAAGTAAATACTTTTGTAGGACATAATTTTGAATAAATTCTTAGTTTATTGATTTTCTTAAAACACAAGAAGACAAAGAAATAACGAAATAGATTTGAGTTAACAAACATTTAAAATATGATTTTTATTGACTAATGATGTTGTTGTTGGTGGTGGTGGATAATAAAGTCTCATTGAACGAGCTTGTGTTTGTTTTGTTATATAAGTTCGTTGTGTTAATGATCGATATTGAACAGTATATGGTATTTGATTTTTTTTAAAACATTCTTTTGACATTATTGATAAACGTTGTTCTGATATACCTAATGGTCTTCGATTAAAATACCATCGACAATCACAACAATGTTTTCTATTTAGTCTTGGTGATGTTTGAATTTGTAAATAAACATGATTATGACTTGCATTATTCGAACTATTTGAACTTTCATGTTGTGTTATAGATGATTTATAAGAAACAAATTGTTGTTTATGTAATTTTTTACAATCAATATGAACATAACAACACCATATATTATTAAATATATGTTTTAGAAAATTAATAAATGTTCTTAACATTCGTCGAAGTTCATTACGAAAACGTTTACCACATAAACAATGTAAAATTATATTTGATACAGAATTAACCATATCAAACATAACTAATAAATCATAATTTTGCTTTAAATAATTTGGACAATCATCACCGGCTGATAAATTTCTTTTACAATAAACTAACGATAATATTATATCACTACACCATGAATTAACTATAGCAAATAAACATTCAACTGTAATAACAAGTAATATACGACGTGTATCATCTGTACGACGACGACAAGGTAAGATATAAATTGATGTTAAATGATTTAATTCACGTACATGATATACTGATATTATATTACTTGCTATTGTTATTAATGATGGTATAATACTTCCAAAAACTTAAATAAAAATAAAAGAAACAATAATTATAGTCTACAGCATACTTGGAATCGGCCTGGTTGAACTCTTAACACTGGGTGGTTTTTTCGGGGCATTAGTCTTGGCCTATTTTGCTGGTTTTCAACGATTTCCATAGTTTTAATGATCAAGAGATATGATCCTGGAAGTTTTCAACTGATAAATTTCATTCGTTGTCAAAATCTCAGTTATAAATATAGAGCCAACATTTTCTCGCCATACGATAAGAGTCTTGAATCATGTTGAATGAATTTATTATGCTCACGAAAAGTTAGCCTAGTATTAGAAGTTAATTTTGGTCTAAACTAAAGATTTTTCATCTCGAAATTTCGAGTGCACCTTTCTGGACTTGTTCTAACCGACTCTCATAAAATCCCAACAGATAGTAGTCTTCAGTTCATGTTTTCATTGTAAAATATCAGAAAAATTCCGTTCTATTGCTAAGATCTTGTCAAATACTAACATCATGCAATTGTGAAAATATTTCAATATTAAAAATCCTTCAAATAGAAAGTGTAATATAAAAATTGTACTATCTTTCTATCGACAATAGTGTCATTTTACAAATTGAGATGCCTTTTGATCGGTGTTAGATCATTATTTCAAATCAGAATAGATCAAACTTCTCGATTGTAAAGTAATCATATCATCATAGAAAAATGTTATAGTATATAGATGTCAGTTGCTAGATGAAATGTTTTAAAAGAAATCTTCATTTGTTCTTAATATTAGCACATATGAAACGTGACAGACTAAAATAAGAATTATTACTATTAGAAACTCCAAGGATTATATGAATTTTATATTGTATGTCTTCATAGAACTGAAGTAATAGACTGTTTCTCGACAGAACTAATTACTTAATTGATATATTCGGCATATCAATTTCTCGCCAGTTAGGTCAACAATCTCGATCGGCTAATCTGATCGAAAAATATTCGATTGATTCTCAGTATAATTTAGAGAAATTGTTTAAATATAAGATTTAACATTAGTCATAATAATCTATGAATTAAATACTATGTGGAATAAATAAAGTTTAATTAATAATTGAAAATAGATTTTCCTTAGAATTAATAATTTTGTTATTCATATAGAAAAAAAAAAATTTTTTTTTTTGAATAGTAGTTGTTTTCTATTCTACATAATTGTTAGCTATAATTTAACAAAGAATTCTTTAGCTATGTTAAAAAATTGCTTTTTCTTTGATGGTATTTGAAAGTATTTACATGCGTGATTACTTTTGTTTTGATGTCTGTACACTCAGTATTTATTTAAAGACGCAAAAAGCTATTAAGTCTATTATTAATTCAAAGTAACAGTAGAAGTGTTACTTGAAATTTGTGATTATGACTTCCAAAGATAGATATTAATATCTTCTTGATTTCTATTCGTTTTTTTTTCTTGTATTCGATATTTACTTTCTTCAAAATTTGACGTATTATGTCTTCATAAAAGAAGTTTAGTATTACAAATCATGAATAAGTCTAAGTCTAACTAAGGAGATATATTGAAGTAACATTCTTGTTTCAGTTATAAAAATATTTGTCGTTTGATAGTAGATGGAGAAAATATTTCTTATGTAAATGTTTTGTTTTATTCAACAAAACAAAATCGCATTTTTCTTACGCGTATACAATTGGTCTCAGATAAGTACTAGTCTTTAAAGCAATCCGATGGAAATCAAGCATATTCTGGATAAGATCTTAAATTTTTATTGATTGAATTCGATATTTATTGAATAGTATTTCGTTGAAAATATCTATTTGTTCAAAGTTAATTTATTGAATAATTTAAAACAGTTTAGTTATATAAGAACTTTATCATTTCGAAACAACATATTACTAATTCGAATCTAGATTAGTTCATATCTCTCTTATAACACAGTTTTTTGACGTTATATTCAAAACATAATACAATTAAATCAATTTTAGATATATTTGTAATAACTAAGATTGTTCGAAGTATAAATAAAGTAGATAGAATTCATCGAAACCTTAATACTCAGTGAAAAATTTCAAGTATTAAAATTTCAAAATCCTGTGCACCTAATTGGATTTTCAATATCGATTGTAATCGATTATAATCTTGATTTTGTTGTACAATAATTCGATTTTAAATTTTGATTATAATCAATTAAAAATTAAGAAACGGATTGAAATTAATAAAAATATTTTAATCAACTACATGCATATTTTTATCTTTTTCTATGTAATACTTCTGTGTATAAAAAAAAAATACTTTTTGTAATTCGTATTCTCAAAGGTTTACTCATCTCATCTGTGCCTCCTATTTACGAAGATAATCAATTTCATTTCATTAGTACTTTTTGGAATCGATAAAACATGATTCATGTTTCGGATGAACATTTTATTGACCAAGAGCAATTTAAGCCGAATTTTTTAATCTAAATTATGCTTTGGAAAAAGCACTAATATTGTTCATGATCATGTATATCGTGTTTTTTCTAGAACTTTTATCCTAATAATTATTACATGACATTTTTATCTACCATAGTATTGATAGCAATAAATATTCCACTCAATATACCTCGTATTAATCCAAATAATCTGGTTCTGTATAGACCTTACTGATATTTTCCAACATCTTGAAAAACGATTGAAATCAAATTACTACAATAACATTGGTTGATTATTCAATAAAGATCCCTGAATTAGATTTTTTTTCTGATTGTGATTCGCATCTATTGAGCAAATTAAAATCGATTATCGATTGATAATCGTGAATAATCAACAGGAAACCTATCAATTCGATTTTCATCGATACAGATTTTAATCAATTCAAAAGACTAAAATTAATTATCGATGGAAGTCACGTTATCAGCGCCATAGTCAAGAATAATCGATGAAATAGATTATTTTTTTTCATCTGATTTATTGATTTTAATCAATTTCAATCGGATTTTCTGCGAGAAGTGGAAGATTCGTCCAAAAAAAGTGAGGTTTTAACACCGATAATAAAAAATAATCTTGATTTTCTCATAAATATTTTTTATTGGGTAGGATATTCGACAGTATGACATACTCGAATATCTATCAAATTTTCTTTGACATATTTTTAAGAAGGTATGTCTCGCTCTACTAAGTACTCGTAAATCTATACTAAATTAGACCTTTCAATAAGATTGAATAATTATTTCTAAGTACAATATTTAAATGAATTAACTGCAACATTATCTACGTTTTTTTTTCATCATCTTATCGACATACATCTATACTTATATGAACAAAAATAAATTCTATTGATCGATGTAACATAAAATAATATTTGATAATATGACTTGACAAAAAGCAAATAATGTTCTTGTTGCATGACTGACATTTAAATTCTGACTAAACATGTCATGTCAATTAACAGATTTTGTTTTTTTTTTAAAGCTATTTTGTTCTCAATTATTTGAAGTAAGATAAATCTGATGCCAATGTTCATCTTATTAATGTCGATAACATCTTTAATATTGAATTTACAATATATTTTTCACGTCTATAATTTGTTTTTGCCTATGTCATAGATGTACATCGCTATACTATTGAAATTTCCATAAATAGCACACTTTTTTATAGTAACATTGGAGATTCGGATTTAAAATCACGCATAAAATACTAGCATTCTTATTCTAGGGTTGTCTTTTTTTTTCTTTACTATAAAAAGAATTTAGTTGCTTTCAGCCCCTTGAAGAATTCTAAGTATATACTTAATAATATACAATAATAATAAAAAAAGAAAATCCACTACTTAACCCATAAAAAAGTTTCATTTAGAAATGTCGACTTAACATTAGTTTTAGCATTAAAATAGTGCGAACAAATATCATAATCATACAAGTGTTTTTTTTTTGTTCCAAAGATACGCAATTGAAAGTTCTACTTAGGTTATAAAGTATAATCTTTATAGTCATATTCAAAATTTTAATAGACTGCTAACACTAAACATGTGTATTATCATATTATTTTCCCACAAGGATAAATCGAAAGATTGACAACTAAAGTCATTTATTTCTACAAGATCAGTAATGATTTTTCCTCAACATATTTTCATCATCTTCGGTTGAAGTCAAGTTTTTCATTGTATTATTTTGTTGAGCTTAATTCTTTTTTACCTATTATTTCTTTCAACAATCGAGGATGTTTACTCTTAAGGCATACGATCTAACAATGTTGTGCATCGAGCTTACTGTTTTTTGACGACATATTTGAGAGTAACACAGTAAAAAAAAACATTTTATCTTCAGGACAAAGCGTCCACATTAATTAACATAAACGTGATTTTCTACTAATATTTGAGATGAAGATGATTAAAGATTCTTACTCTTTGAAAGTCACATTAAATCTCTAATTAGTTTCAAAGATTACACGTGTTCAATGTTAGCAGTTTATTCAAATTTCAGATAAATAGCTATAAAGATTTGATCTCGGGATTTGTGTAGAATAGAGTGACATGCAAAACAAAAAAATATCTCAAAAATTTTGACATAATTGGTATTAATTCAACTTTAATAACATTTTTCTGTTTATTCTAATCTCCTTTGTATATATAAAATGAATTAAGTAAAAAATAATATTGAAATTGCATTAACATATCTGTAAAAAGTTTATATGACCTATGACAGGTGTTTAGCATTATATTAATGCTAACTTAATACTACTTCAGAAAGAAACATATATTTGATTATTTATTTAATTTTTTATAGTGACATAAGCAAGATGAAATGATTTTGTTCTAAGTCCTAATATCACAACGACAGTCTTTCTTTTTTAATACTAATACTAAGTTGATGTCTAGGGTTTTGTTATTGTTTTCTTTTTCTTAGATGAATAATAATGAATATAATAACTATTCTATAAATATTTTATTATTTTTCTTAATCATGAAGTTGATTTAAATGATTAATTTTGAAGAATGATTTTTTTGTGATATAGATTTTTAAGAGCTAACTATAATAATTCTTACCTAAAAGTAAGGTATGTCGATTTAAACCAAATATACGACTATACATAAAATCATAATAACGATGAAAAAAATTTGGTTCTTGAGGAAAAAGACATTCATGAAAATGATATTTTCGTCGGATTTCATTACGTGATATTCTATGTCCTGTTTGAAAAAATATAATCTTTTGTACTAAATTAACAATTGGTTTTTCATGTTGATCAAAATAATGTGATAAAATATCTATTAATTTATCTTGTGTACATATAGGATTTTGTTCGATAAATAATGTTTGATTTTGTTGTAAACTATGTATTGCATACTCAACACATTTTAATTCATGTGGTTGATTAGACATTTTATTTGTTAAAATATGTGTTGCATTTTCCATATTTTTACTCATATAAATAAACCAATCATATGTTATATTGCGATTATTTGATTTCGAACAAAATAATGTTAAACCAGCAAATTCAAATGTATATGCAATAAAAAAAGCTGATATAATAAGTAAAAATGTCCATTTATATTTATGTGTATCTTTAAATGTTGTTGGTAAAACAAGAAGTTTTATTGACCGTGTTATAAATTTTGTTCTTTGAATAGACATAATTGACATTAATACTAATGAAAAACGCATGTATGTTTCTGATTGTACTAATGGTACGAATGGTTGTGGCCATGTTTGTGTTACATGTTGATATAAACGTGCAAGAAATGTTTTTGAACATGATTCTTCTATATTTGTATGAAGTTTAAATAATGTTTGTGAATAATAAAGGAATTTTATTAAACGAAATAATAAATAAATTGAATCAGCAAATAATAAAATAATAAAATATGGTGTTATTATACGAGAACGAAATTTTTTTCGAAGAAATACTAATATACATAAACCATTGCCTGATGAACCCAATATAAATAAGCATATGCCAATAAATGTACATGATATAGATAACATATTATCTGAAGAAAATATCTTTTTTTTTTTTTTATTAGAAACAAAATAGCATTTAGACAGATGTGTTCAATGACTTGAAGAAACAGCCAATTGAATTTTGAACAAAAAAAGCACATGGGTTTACAATCATGATAAGTCAAAGAAGCTCAAGGGTAAAACGTTTTGGCTTTAAGACAATGAAAAGGGTGATTGGTTCATTATATAGAGTGAACAAAAAAGAAACTGTCATTAATAATAATATATGCTAAGTTTTCTCTAACGAACTAAACAAACACCCAAAGGTACCTGTATGTGAAGTCAATATCTTTGTTACTTTTACGTACTAATTTTTCTTTTCTCTCCTCATGCAAAGAAAAAAATACATTGTTTTTGACACAATGAATTAACTTATGTATTAATAACAAATTACGAAGCAAAAACAAAAAAAAAAGAAATTTAATAAAACAACAAACCAATTGATGATAATCAAAGGAAATTTATTATGCGAAAAGAGACGCTAAGTACTGACAAACATACAGAAAAGAAAAAAAAAAGTTAGAATTATAAAATGATTTTAATTGGTTTTATATCATCATCATGGGATGTTTTTTTTGCTTTCATAGTGGATTAGTACTTATCCTCTTATATTATCTATAACAATACAAGATGAACGAGAAATTAAGTTAATTAATTTTTTTCAATATCAATATATATATATGAAAAGATCTTTACAATAGTTGAATTTTGTAAAAAAGAAAATTACATTACTAATAGATTAATTTAGATATTGGCAATCAGTAATCATATTCCTTATTTGATAGATTTCTTGTTTTTTTATTTATAAATCAAGAAGTAAAAGAATACAAAAAAGAACGACATGTGTTTTTATTTATTTTTTTTGTTGAATTGGAAAAATTGATGTTTCGAAATTTTCATAAATAAAGAATCAATTAGATATTTCTCTTAAATACAAACAGCGGAGAACAATAATTACCTATCGTGATGTTTTAATTTTGTTAGACAAACTCGTCTGTAGACATCTAATATTCTAGCACGACTATAAATAAAGAAATAAGCAAAAAAAAACCAAGTTAGAAAGGAAAAAAAAAAGAAAACTAATTTTTCTTTATGGATATTTTTCCTCTTCAGTGCTCAGTTAATATGATAGAACTATAACACATGATAACGGAAAGAAAACATTCAACCCTAAACAATGTTGTAGGATGGATACTGAAGTATTCTCTTATAAGAGTAATATGAAAAAAAACGTAGAGCATCGTATTGCATTTAAACTATCATAAGAAAATTGCTAATTGTTAAAGTAACTATTGATTCAGAAGAATCTAGGCTTTCTCGATTTTACGGTCTTCTGTAAGATTCGACCAATGACATCATAACGTCTATCACATAATCTTAATCTTTTTCATTGTTAATAATTATGGTGAAACACTAATTCCCACAAGAAAACTTTAGAATGTTTAAAATATATAAGAAAAATATTTTAGCTAATTAATTTTTATCAATATTGAATGATAATATTATCATTTTTTTAATATATTTATTCAAAATAAAGAAATTTGATGATATTTAGACATGACAAAATAAAGGACGTGTTTGTTGGTCTGCATTTCTTATTTCAATATATATGTCACGAAAAGATTGTTTCTCTTTCATTTTTAATTAACATTAATACGATTATTTGACTTTATTTTAAGCAAATATATTAAAAATATTGTCAGAAAAGGCCGAACTTTGATCCATTGAAAATATATAAGAAAGATGATATTTATTTTTTAGTGTTCATATTCAACCTACGCACATTGTCATCCTTTCTATCGTAATTCAAAATACATGAATACATACAGATTTCTAATGAACTGTCAATAGCACCTCTATCCACTCAAGTAACAAAAAAACAATTATTCCAGACAATTTCATACTTTAAATGCAGTAAATTGATTAAATCAATGGTGCATTTGTCGATGAGAAAAATTTATTATTTTAAACGGATATATGAATTATATATATAGAGCAAAACCTCTCTAATCTGAACACCTTCGGGACCAGTAAAAAGCGTTCATAAGAAGGAGGTGTTCATAATAACGGGGAGTTCATTAAGGAGGGGTGTTCACATATAGAGGTTTTATTGTATATTGTTTTTGTTACTTACATCTGGTAGCAAGGCAATATTTTCTTAAAGATATTATCATAGGATTCTAATTAAGTAAATCGTTGGGTATATTTGAATTTATATAAATAATTTTAATATTTATTTATATTTAATTTAGTAAACAAAAGAAAAAGTACTCGGAATTTTTCTTCTTATCAATAAATACAAAAAAAAATTCTAACGAAAAATGAATATACTATTCTTATTAAGCTATAATAAAGAATATGCTATTCAAGTTAACTGTTAAATAATCAATAGATTATTCAAATGATGTCTTCATAACCTCCGATAAATATTCATGCGAGATTTCTTTTCCATTGAAAACTTGAGATTATCTATGCTTATATTATAAATAGATTTTGTTTTTAATCTTCGACGTAGATTCTATTACTAGAACATATTGTGACAGGACTAAATAAAACCTAGTTTATAAAATAAATAGACAATATTTATAAATTTTGAATAGTTAAATTCAATTGTAGATAAATATTACTATTATCTTAGTTTACAAACAAAACTATTGATATACTTCGTTATCATAAAAAAATAAATAAAAAGTTTTATTGTAAGATAAAAATTTAGTTTTTTTATAGATCATATTAACTATTTAAGATATTTTCAATATATCATGGATTTGGCATTAATTTAAATCATATTTAAATAATAAAAATAATTATTATTTATTTTGAGGTTATTTGAAAAATTTTCTTGTTTACAATGATAGAAGAAAACTTTTCTATGAATGATGATCAACACATTCAAATAATGTATTTAAAGAAAAATACTATGCAACCCATGTGTAATTCAGTACTTTTCACATAATTTAATTGCGCAAATAATAATTTAAGCTAAAGATAATGATTAATAACATGTGTAATAAAAGTTCTCGTTTGTATTTATTACAATGAATGGACTTATATAATCATAAAGATCGAACACGATATAAAAAGAAGATTTACTGTAATGAAGATCTTGTCTAGTAATCATCCTTATTCAAACTAGTACTTTATTCATCAAAAAAAAAACTTCCGCAATGATTAAGGAGATTTCATACAATGATTTTGTATTTGATTATTATGTTTAAATCTGACAAAGTTTATGATCTAATCAATCATAAAAACAGCTCTTATTAGCTTAGGTTAATTTTTCGATTATCCAGTGATTATGATTTATTCAAAAATCTTATAAAATCTATATATCTAATAATATTTTTTTTTATGATAATATATTCATTAAACTTAGAATTTATCTTACAAAAGTCTCGAAATGAAATTATTTTTGATTTCAAATAAAAAAAAAACGAATGCTAATCAGTTCAAAAAATCATCGTATCATTTGTATGGAAAGATGCAAAAAAAACAGGAACAATAAATCTGAATTCATTGACCCATTACATATAAAGATTATATTTTCTATTTAAGGAAAACTAATCGGATGACACAAATAACGATAAATTTTTTAAATTTCTTATTAAAAATGTACTTACAACATTCTTAGAACTAATCGGTTTAGATTTTGTTATAAAATATTATTGAAATTTATTATTCATAGACTCGAAAGAAAAATGGGAATAAAAATAAGATATATTGTACCTAATAAAAAAAAGACACCCACAATCTATGATAGTATACAATTGAAAAGCTAAGAATAATTTCCAATGATTATATTTCATAATATTCACAAATTAGTATTTAAACATTTTCTTTCTAGAAAGAAAAGAATTTAATTATATTTTACCTCGTTGTTTTTGTTTTCTGAAAATAACACAGCTAACTTTCGAAGTCAGATATTGTTCAAATCCTCATGCTTACACATATTTTCAATAGAAAAAATCGGAAACGACATTGTAATACTGTGTATTTATGTTTTATCATGCAAATAGACAGAAAGAAGATGGAAAAAGAAAAAAAGAATAAATTCCAGATGCCCAGGACGCGTAGCATGTCAATATAAAAATGCAATAAAATGTAAACAAAATGTGTACGATTATAAATTTCATAAAAAGATAGGAAACCAAGAATATTAAATTAGTCACGTGTCTTTCTACGCTCATATTTATGCAATGACGACGATAGTAATCCTGAATAATTGTATACAGGCACCTTTTGAATTTTTATTTCCGTTGCATGTCTAATGACTTGTAAGTCGGAGCATTTTGCAATGCAAATTATATACTGAAATCATGTCACAAGTACCGATACTTGAGGAAGAAAAATATACGTCAGAATACTTGGCATTATGAGTATGATATGTACTCGGATTTACATTTATAAGTTTAAAAAAATGTTTCTTTTTGTCTGTAATCATTTCAACTTTTTTATTATATAATTACAAAGCTACTTAATAAGATCTATAGCAATCAATTAGTCTAAGCTTTCTCGTAAAATATTCAGATTTTTATTTGAGATTTCATCGATCTTTATTCTAACAAGATAAAAATCGATGAATACAATCCAGATGACTCCTGACTTATGTCTTTTGTCCTGCAAGTAAAATTCAACATTTTCATTTTTATGAGTTTTCTTCTTGGTGTACTTTTTAAAGCATAAGGCAAAAGACAAATATGAATTCTATGTTTAATTATTCGTTCGTCTATTATGATATATTCATATATGGTTATAGATTTTAAAATCTACAATACGTTGAATTAATATTATATTTTGCAATCATTGTCAAGATTTTCTATCTAAATTGATGTTGTTGTTGTTGTGTATAATGAAATGAATGCCTGTAAATTCAAAATATTAAATAAGATTAATTTTCCTGATTTACTAAATATTTTCCTTTTTGTTCTATAGAATTAATTAATTGTCTCTTTCTCTTGAAAAGTCATTGCAATCACGCGTCGTCAAATGTGCTTTCAGTACAAAACTATTGCAAAAGGTATTATTGGTGAACTTTGCATGCTATTCTTGATTCTATTTGATATACAGATAGAAAAAAAAGAATTGTTATTGAGTTTGTAAGATAGTTGGTGAATATATTCTATTTATAAATAAAACAATAGCTAATTGAATTTCATTAAAATCATACAATCGTTGTCATAGACGGCGGAATGTTTTGATTTCAGTATAAGCTCAACGTTTCTAATAAGATTCTCATGTAAAGGATAAAACTGATAGAAGACGAATTTTCAAATGCGACTTAGATGAAATATAATTAGTATCTTTTCTATCGAACTCATATGTTACAATGTGTAACAATAATGAGGATCAGAAAAAAAACATGCAGACTCTTATGTTCATCGAAATACGATCTAAGAAAGAAGAGATTTTTATCTAGTTTACCGGAGAAAAAAGTTTAATGTTGAAGGAGAAATGTTTCACCAAAACAAAAGAAAGATGATGTATTGTGAGATTCTTCACTATTGAAAATGTTTAATAGGCATATACTCCTAGTCACCGAAGATAAAGATATGTTCTAGTTAATTTAACTCAGATTGTTCGTACAGTTCTTCTTCATTTGTAACGAAGGATCTCTACTTCAATTCATTGACAATGTACGATCTAATATTTACTTGTATAAAACTTTATATTTTCTCAAAAAACATTTTTTAAATCTGTTCGATTAAGAAAATATTCACTGTTAAGTGCCGAAGGCGGCGAAAAATATCGACGTTTGTACAAAACAATGGGATATGCTGCTCAAAATGTATCAATCTAATAGAAGGAAAAAGTGTTTGAACCTATCCTAGTCTGCTAAGCGTAAATCTAGGGTAGGCTTTCACTTTCCCAGACCTTGTGACCAGAATCCTGTAGGGTAGGGTTAGGATAAGCAAAGTTTAGGATAGAATAGAGTAAGGATGGTACAAAAAATGTTGAAGATAGAATTAGGATACTGTTTATATTGCTAAGAATTTTTTCGCCAGCAAATTCGAAGAGACTTCTAGCATCTTTTTGGTTTGGAAGAAGTCGATCATTATTTTAAAACGAAATCAAGTTTTGCTAAAGAAGAATTACTATGGAACTGATGAGACAAATAGCCATTGAACTATTTTACAACTTAATGTTTTAGTAAAATGGCTTTTGGAAGTTCTGGCAAGTTCAGTCACAAGTGAACGTATTTTCAGTGCAAGCGAGAAAGTTTTCGAAGAAAAAAAAAAGTTCATATATATATACCTATGCTCTTCATGAAACTTACCTTCTAATCAAATAAATTTTTTTATATAATTAAACTAGTTGTAAAAGACTGTCATCTATCGGATTTTGGAAGATGATACTTATATAATATCCAATGGAGTATTCTTCAAACTGTGTTATTATTTTATTTCGTTATATGAAAGATTTATGACCTTTAAGTCGTAAAATGAACTTTCACTAAGATGAAAAGAAAAGCAATATAATTTTTATTTAGTCATTTCTTTTAAGATCTAGTTCTGAGTACTACAATGTTACAGACATTATTCTCATCATTTGATCATTATTTAATGATTTGCCATCTGATGATATCGATATGAGTGATTTTGTTTAATATCTTATGTTAAATAGAAAATTACGTTAATAATAATGCAATTAATACAGTACTTGTTAATGTTATGAATCAAAATAGAATCATTAGTTAAACAAAAAAATGACATGTTTAACAAAGTATTCTGAAGTACAATAAAACCTCTTCATAATGAGCGGGAAAGCAGAAAATAATCGACGCAAAAATTAATTAATAGCAAAATTGATAGATGTAAAAAATAGTCGAGAAATCAATAAAAAAAGGTTTTTTAATAACAGTTTCACGTCACATTAATAAGGTAAACTAATACAAAAAAAAGACGGACGATGCTATTAGTAAATTGCAAATCACTACAAAGAAGCATACGAACTAGAATTTCTTTTCAAAATTAAAATTGTTAGATCCACAGATTTTCATGAAGTTATATCAAAATTAATTCCGATAGAAAAGTGAAACTAAGGAAAAAGTATTTTGAGGATGTAGAGGCAGGTGTCAGTGCAAGAAAACTCACACCATTTTTTCATACAGTTGAAAGCTTTTGTTCTTTTATTATAAATCTCTCTCGACTATTTTTCATTCGACCAATTTTATTAGGTCCGCTATAACCACCTCTTTATACTGAGCAATCTATAATCCGCTCAAGTGAATTTTTGCTAGGAGTAAGCCAGTCAAATATGAGTATCGCTTTATTGCAAGTAGTGCGTGCTTGTTTCTGATCTCATAAGCAATGCTAGCCTCTTTAATGTGAGTAACAGATGTTCTATTATTCGTGCGCAGAATGCAAAAAAAAATGATATTGTGTATTGCGTTATCATAAACAATAATGAAACATATATTAAAAGGGAATAGACTAATTGCGTATATTTAAAAAAAAACAATATTAGACAACAGCAATAGTGCTTAGCATAACATCTCGTCGTTTTCTTTTTTGTCTTAATAACTAGTAACATTAAATTATATCAAGATGTATTGATTTACTTCTGATTAAAAATGATGAATTAATAAATCACTGGAAACAAGAACAAGATCATCTTATGCAGCCAAAAAGCGATTACAACTGAATATTTATAGTTTGCAACAAAAGAAACTGAAAACTTCTCAATAATGAGCACTTTTGAATGGTCCCAATAGTGTCCAAATTAGAAAGATTTTACTATACTAAACGAAGAATTCGATTATGGAATTCAAAATAATGTTTATTCTGAAAATGGTTTATTTTAAAATATAAATACAGAAGATATTGAAGATTGAAACAAAAATCCACAGAAGAATTACCATATGAAGTAAAAAAAAAAGAAAAGATTCAAGTTCGATAATTTTTAGACATATAAAAAACAAACTTTAACAAATAATAATCTTGATGGGTTTTTTTTAGATGGGTTCACAAGTTGGAAAATTAATTTCTATTGATTTTGCTATTCAATTTATTGGTTGGATTATTTCAGCTAAATTTCGAACTGAAAAATATTTTGATTTAACAGGTAATAAATTTTATATTGAATTCATTTATTGAAATATTATATATTCAGGTTCTTTAACATTTATTTTATTAACTTATCTAAGTCGAAATAAAACTCATCAAACTCTTCGACAAAAAATTCAATGTTCTTGTGTATTTATTTGGGCATTAAGGTAATATTAAAAATAATATTTAAATTTATAGCCAATAAGATAGTGTTGATATACTAAAGAAAAGTTTTAAGAGTTCCTCCGGCGTTTCTATAGAACAGCTTATTCAAAAATTTTGAAATTTTCAAGGCAGGTAGAGATTGATGAGTAGAACACAAGTTATCATAGACTCAAAGTTTCTAGATGCTGTCTTCTATGAGATACTAAGATTGCAATGGCAGAAAAAGGCTTTAATTTTCGCTCTCGTTCTACTGAGATGCTATGTTCAATCGAGCTGAAAATTTGTTTTACAGGCACTATACACTGTTTGAGATTAGTATCTTTTTATTTTTTGTTCTTCAAATAAAAAAGCCAAAATATCGAGATACTCTAAAAAGCACAATGTTTTTTTTTTTGAATAGACCTTCTTTTGTTCAGCGTTTCTCAAACAAGACATAAAATAAAAACTATATAATTCAACAGAATAATCGATGCTCTATCTGACTATATGAAAATAAACAACCTCCGATGTTTTGCATAAATACAACAAACTACGCAAAACTAGCAAAAATAATATTTAATATATAAATTCATTGACAACAAAACTTTCAGTGTGCCTCGTACCATTTTGGAAACCAAATGTTGATCCATCGTCTTATTATTCAAGATTACTTTGACAAATTCATTTGATTTCAGCAACAAATGCTTGAACCGAATATTAATTTAGTGTTGTAGGACTTACATCAACTGACAGAGGAACTTGTCTAGATCCAAAACAATCGAATAGTAAATTTTGCATTCGTGTTGTAGCGAAAATTGATCATCAAATGTTAATGTTCTTGTCTGTTATTATAAAATATCTTTTATTTCCTTCATTTTCGTTATTTACCTGATCATATGCTGTTTTCGACATCATAATTATATTTTTTTTTCGATTATGCGAAACAGTACTGATATTAAGTAGTTGCAGGTCCATGTTTTTATGGGCTCGGACCTGAGAAAAGCTAAACTTAATCCAACTATTTCTTATATGAAAAATATTTATGATGATTGTCTCTTTATTTTAATTTTCTATTTCATTCAAGAACTTTTTATTATCTTCTCTTTATGTAAAATGAACAATTGAAATTAAAATGATATATTAATATAGAGTTATAGAATTAAATGTATTCGAAAAATTAAAAACATTAATCAAACTGTTGATACCTATAAATGAGTTCTGTACAAGGAAATATTTATTTATATGATAATAAGAATTAAATAAAGTTGCTTTGGTTTGCATAAATAATAATGTTTTGTGTTCTTTTTTACATAACATATTTTATTTTTTGCATTATATTTTTCTTTTTATGTTTAGATTAGGTGCATTTCTATTCTATCGAATATTAAAAGCTGGTAAAGATTCACGATTTGATCATATGCGTAATTCTCCATCGAGATTATTTATACCTTGGATGATGCAAGGTTAGAAAAATTAAATCTAAATTAAAATAATTTAAAAATCTTTTTTTTCAACAAGGTCTTTGGGTAATAATAACACTTTTACCGACACTTTATCTTAATCAAAAAAAAGTTGATAAACCATTAACACAAACAGATTATATTGGTTGGGGTATGTGGTTATTTGGTTTTCTATTTGAAGTTATAGCTGATCAACAAAAAATGACATTTAAAAATAATTTAAATAATAAAGTATAGAAATGAATAATTATTTTAATTTAGAAGAAAAAAATTCATTTTGTATTTATCTAGGAAAATTTTATTAATACTGGCCTTTGGAAATATTCAAGACATCCGAATTATTTCGGTGAAATATGTTTATGGCTTGGTCTTTATATATCATCATCACATATGCTTGTTGGATATGAAAAATTTATTGGCATACTTTCACCTGTATTTGTAACATTGCTGCTTTCATTTTTAAGTGGAATTCCAATATTGGAAAGACAAGCAATGAAATTATTTGGAAATAATCCTGCTTATCATACATATCGAAGCCGAACACCAATTCTTATTCCATTTATTAATTTTCCTCGTATTTAAAAATAAGACAAAAGAAAAACGACATTGTTCGATATTTTTTTTTCGTAATTTATTTTTTATCAATGATGAAATCTTTCATAGTTTGATGAAAGTCGTAAAAACAATGGTGTTTTTTGAATTTTCTTTGATTATTGTTATTTGTTAAGATAAAATTTATGATTAATTTTTCGATTATTAATTCTAATAGTTTTTGTTGCTAATCAATTGAATATTAATTTTCATATAATAATGGAAAAAAAATATTTTGTTTATTATCTTGTACTATAGTCCTTTGGTCTCGAAATTCAGGTTGATAAATAATTTATTTAATCATTTCTTCTAAAACGAATTTTTATTATTTGACTATTATACTTGAATGTTGTCTAAGAAGATACTATTGATTATATGATGGTATAATATTACTAACGAGTTATGCAGTTGGATTTATGAAAAAGATGAAAAAAAAATCTGTGTGTAAAAAAAAGTGTGATATAAGCTTTTCAAATTTATATATTTGACATCGTCGACAATGAACTTATACGGAAAAGTAATATCGTTATTGTCTATCAAGCACTTTTATCAGAATGTTCAAAAGTGCTATACTCGATATTTGTGTTTAATGAAAGTTATTCGATTTTATCGTCTCCTTGTATATTAATATCAGCATCTTTTTTTTTTATCGACTTCGTTGTAATTCTTTGCATTCTTAATATGATATATAAATTCCTTTGACAAATGATCATCTTCGAATAAGTATATTTCTTTCTGTGACCATGCCATCTGATAGTTATCATGCTTAGTACCATCACTAGTAAATATTCAGCTTGAAAATCAATCTCGATTTCTTTTATAACTATGCAAATAAGAACAATTAATTAAACCGCTATAGGCAAACGATAGCTACTATGTATAAATAGATATTCAAACAAGAAATGATATTTAAAAAGAGAATCAAGATAAGACAAGTATCACGGATGCATAAAATGAGTAATCATCACTTTTACTTGTTAATAGTTGTCGCCTTTTAAAATAGGGTTAATTTCAGTTAGTCATGTTCTCTATATGACTATAGCTTTAATACAGAATAAGTATCTTTTATTGTATACGAAATATATCAACCTGAATTTGAGACCGAAGGATAAGCCTGTCAAGTTCAAATTTTCGAACCCGGCCCCAGTCCTGATTGAGTCTCAGTCTGGGACCAATCCGACAGGTTCTACTAAATGATTATAATTTTTTTCATTAGCATTCCTGCATTCAATCATGTTGGACATTCTCTATAGCTCCTTAAAAAAAGCTTTAATACATAGACTGATAATGACCAATACAGATATGTTTCATATTTTTGTTCTTTTCTTATTAATATCAGGTAGATTACATTGGTGATACTATTGCTGAAATATTCTATCATTTTTTAAAAACAAGAAATCTATAATTTCAAAGGAATCTGTGCATAGTACAGTTCTGCGAAGTCAAACTTTTCGACTCCGACGTCGAGAAATTATGATGGTAAGATTTCTAAAAACCCGAATACGGTAATTTTCAAGATTCAGAAGACTATTTTTTTGAAAAATACCATCGTCAAGAGCATATAATGACGGGTCGTCACATATTCTATGGCTGCCTTCCTTTAAAAAGTTAAAAGTATCACAGAAACCGTAAAAAAACGAAATTTATCAAAAAAAAACACTCTTTTCTGTTTTTGTGATATTTTTAGCGTTTTAGGAGAAGATCGTAATAAATGCTGCATCTCTTCATTTTGGACTCTTGAAAACTACTGTGTTTGGTTTTTCAGAAATCTTACCATCATAGTTCATCTATGAAATCGTGGTATACAATGCATTAGATATAAAACGTCATTAGCTATTAAATCACTATCTGGATTTGAGTTAATTGCTTAATATTATAGAAAAATACGTTGTTGTTACACTTTCTTTCCCACCCTGCATTCTACTGCATGACTATCTAAACCTTTGAGAACGAACTTCTTTTTTATATAAAAAAAAAAAATTTTAATTTTAAAAGTAGGATTACTTTTAATTTGAAGATGATTATGATCAAAATTGTTACATTTAATTTGCCTTTTTTTAAACTGTAAATTGACAATTTTTGTTCTCATATAGCAAGCCAAAAAAAAGACTTTCTTTTTTAACTAATAACATCTGAAAACTAACATTCATATCTATTCGTTTTGAGAAGTTGTTAACATATTGATACTACTGCGCAAATCTTTCTATGTTAATTGGTAAATACTTGAGATAATTGGCAACAAACACTATGGGTGATGTGTATATAAATACGAACTTCAATCAATCAGCAAATCATATTCGAAAATGTATCGTCTATTGATATTCTTTTCTTTCATTATTTGCTTACAAATTGGTGTTTTTGCTGAACTAAGTCCTGGTTCATGTTCTCTGATTCGTACAGCAACTAGTATCACAAAAATTGTGCCTGAAATTGCTAAAATAGCAATGCGTTATTATCGTATTTCATCATCATCATCATCATCAGTTTCTAGTGAACATCATCGTCAAAAACGTTTTCTTTTTGCTGGTAGTGATGGATCAAAAGACAGTAGTACTAGTAATATTAAAGGATCTGTACTCGAACAAGTAATGGCTAATGCATTTAAAGATGTTAATTATACGGCTGTAGCTTTATTAATTCTTAATAATAATGAAACAATGAATAAAATTCGACGAAATACTGATGGTAAAGCTATTATTCATGCTGCTATGCGTAATATTGATTATGAAAAATTAGGTAGTAGTATATGGTATGCTACTGACAGAGAATTTGATTTAGAATATTTTATTTCAACTATAGTTAATATAACTCATATTGATATTATATATGAAGAACTTATTAATAATGGTACTTTGTCTGATTCGCTTATTAAAAGTATTCATCCAGATTTAAATGTTCAAGTTGTTAATCGAATGTTAGAAGAAATAAAAAACTTTACACATAAATTTCTGACAATAATGAATAGTTCTGAACGTTTAGATGATTATTTATTTAATTTGATACAACAACAAGTATTAATACCATTAGGAAAAATTATTCAAAAAATAAAAGATAAAAAGCCAATAACATTAGATAAATTAGCTGAAATTATTTTAAATGATGTCAATAAAGTTATTATGGTAAATAAATTTTTTTTTGAAAAAAATTATTTTATTTTTTTTATTAGGAACAATTAACAACGACAAGTAAACCAACAATAACAACTAAGAAAACTGGACGAAAAACATCAGCTACAACAACAATGGCAACATTGGAAGATAGCAAGTTTGATGATGTCAAGTTGTTATTTTATCAATATTCAATTGCAATTGAATCAATGGGACAAACAGCTCGAACTATGTTGAAAGCCATTGAACAACTCTATTGTACATCTGTATGGGATTGAGAAAGTTTTTGTCTTCTTTTAAAGAAAAGTGTGTATTAGAATTAAACTACAAGATAAACAAGAACTGTTTTCTTTTTTGCGTTGTATTGTACCTATGTCTGTAAAACTAGAAGATATCGTTAATTAACATTTGAATAAAATATTCTTTTCTATAGAATTTAATATTTGGCTTTCAGAGCAAATTTATTCAATGGTATATCGATTGATATATATTGCTTGATCTATATCATTTATTTTCAATAGATTGTTTAATAAAATTAATACTATGGCTACGAACACGGGGGCGAGGAGATATCCCCTCGATCTTGAAAAACATTCGTTTTTTTCCAGCGATTTATCGTTTTTTTGTTCGCCAATTCTGAAAAAGACGCGCAATCTCCCCCAATCCAGTAAACTTTTAGCAAAAATCTTCCAATCGGCCTCTCGAGTCATCGACACTTCCACCTCATTTCTGACAGCCTCAGAACACTTCTGGTTCCATGAATAGATATAGCAGTTGTTTGACATTATCACGATTAATGTACTACACTGATGACCTAATTGAAATTCAAATATCACTCTATGACAATTTCGATTGTTCATGATTTCATCATTTTCAAATCTGTTAGTAATGTCAATGTCAGCAATAATTCTTTATTTATCTTAGTAAGATTACAATATGATTGATCTTTGAATGTCGATAAGCTTTTTTTTTCTTTTTAACATTTCTAGATTATTAGCTTAGATATATGCCTTGATTGATTTAAACGACAATTTTTCGATCGTTAATCTGCATATCCAAATTGACAATAATAATATTAATAAAGCACTATATTGTGAAAAAAAAAATTATAATAAATCAAGAATTGATTTATTTTGATGTTTATTTAGTTTTTTATTTAAAACTATTTTTATTTTTAGTAATAACAACAATGACATAAACTGTAAAATGCAAATAATCTTGTTGAATCTTCGGACATTGTGTTGCTTTATATCAATATTATTATTGTCTATCAAAACTTCATATATTTTTTCTTAAATGTATGTATTTATTACAGCAACTATAATCATGATACTTATCTCTCTACTTAGGAATTCAAATATCCATTGATTAATAAGTGGTATTGGTCGTGGATTAGGTTCTGTTGATGATATAGATCGTGTTTCATGTTTTGGTACAACATCTCAATCAATTAATCGTCTTTCTGAAGATAGTCTTAAACTATAGACTGAAAATTCAACAAAATTAATTGCATTTGACAATTTATATCATTGTTGTTATTATTAGAAATGAAAAACATAGTTTTGAATAAAAAATAAAATCAAAATCAAAATAAATTAATTGTTGATTTATTATTATTATTTTTCATATTGCGTTGTTTTATCAATATTATTACTGTCCATCAAAAATCTATGTATTTTCTTACATGTATATCCAAATTGATTCTAGTCTCATGAATTTCTATTTGTTGCTTTTTCGATAAACATCTTCGTTCTATCTATTTTTGATATACTTCCATATGACAATGAAATACAATTTTATCATATTATTCCAAATGATTGATCTTGTTTTAAATAAAAGTTCATCAAATTTAATTACTTTCTTCATCTTTAAAATCAACTAATATTAAAAGTTATTATTTTTCGTTGATCAGTTATAATAACTGAAGTCAACATTCGTGATAGTTCGGTTTTATTCCGAAAGTGCAGCCACCGCACACAAATATATTTATATATATATATATATATCTGTCTAACTCTAATTAGATACTTTTTTTTTTCTCAGACTGTCTCAAACAGATAGAGAAATTTATACATATAGATAAAGCTTGCACAAGAGAAAGAAAAAACAAACATCAACAAAATATTTTGCAACATAGAGCATGAGTTAGAGAAAAGGACAATTTGTGATTGTGTGAGAAAGAACCAAACAAACAAAGTTGAACATATGCACACACACGCACACAAAGAAAAATATAGACATATGAATAGCAAAAAAAACAAGAGGAAAATACATGTACAAGGAACAAGTCTAGTATCAATATATATATATACATATATTGAGTAGAATATGTCATAAGGCTAATAAAGTTTGAACACAGGGATTATGGAATAGGATATCTCTCATCTTTGTAGGTTCACTGAAAAAAAGCACTAAAATAAAGATGAAGAGAAGACGAGTACAAGAAGGAATTACTGGTATTTTTTTTATAAGTGTTTACAAAAAATGTTTCTTTTTATCATTTTTTTTTTGTATTTTAAATTTTTATATATTTTTTCAGATGTTTGTAATTATAAGGAAAGATCAACACAAAAAAAAAGGAAAAAGATGAACAAGAAAAGAAAGACATTGAATGATACGTTGCTGAGCCGAAAAAAATAAGATGAGAAAAAATAATAATAATAAATATAAAGAAACAAGAAAAGATATTTGACTGAATTTCATCATCATCAATATTATCTATATCATTACCGCTTTATTCTTGAGCATTTCGATGATCATCATCAACAACAGTTCTTTAATAAGAAAATAAATTTAATTTATAATAAAAGAAAAAGAAATTTTCATTTACTTTGAATGACTCGTTCGCTGTGATTGTTGTCGATGAAATAAATTATGTGATGATAAAAATTGTTGTTGATAAGATAAATGATATGGATATTTTAATGAATTTTCATTAGAATATTGTATTATTGTTTTATCCATTGGAGTGTAACTAAAAAAATGAATTTTATGAAACACGTTCTAAAAGGAGTTTTGAAGTATAGGAGTAAAAATTTGAACTCCTCCTACAGATCGTGACAAATACTAGCCAGAGACTATCAGAGGGACATAGCCAGAAGAGGTGTCTGTGCATCCCTTGAAAAATTCCTGAATGCGCCCTTGGATTATTACAGACACTAGTTATAGATGCACAGAGTTACACTATCCTGCACCGTAGGATAGAGCACGAGTAAGAAAACTTTTCTTAGTCCGGATATAAGGTACGAAAAAAGCTTACCTTGCACATCTCAAATACTAGCCGGAGACCATCACAAACCGTATATTAATAACGTCTCGTTATAATATATGAACTAGTTCCTCATTGCATTTCAGGAGGATTAAGTAAAAGAATGGTGAATAAAACAATCTTCTAGTGATTAGCAAAAAGCAGTTACATTGTGTTTTACATATTAATTCCTTAGGGAATGTACTAACAGATTTTTTAAACAAATAAACAAATCAAAAGAAAAAGTTTTCACATACTTTAATCGACCATATTGAATATATTTAACTGTTCGTTGTTCATTTTGATAATCACGATAGATTGTACGTAATCTTTTTCGATATAACAATGTACCTTCATTAACAGTAATAATTTTTGAAAGAATACTAAAAATTAAAAGAAGAAATTTATTAAGAAAAAAACAAAAGATTAAGAAAACTTAATAAACATACGATGGTGCATTTTTTAATGTTGTATTTTGGTCAGAAACACTCTGTAATAATTTATCATATGCTTCACGGAATGCTGAATTTAGTTTTGGTGTTAACCATGAAGCTTTACTTATATCATTTTCTATTTTCAAAAATCGAATTTAGAAAAAAAATAAAATAAAATGAATTTTGTTTTATCTACATACTATCATTAAATGGATCAACAATACATAAATTATTTATTGTTCGATGTCCACAACAAAAATTTTTAAATAATTCTTCTTTATCAATAAAACCAGCTGGACGATCTGGTTGATGTGGTGTTTGTACACGTATACCTAATTTTGCATAATTAAAATAAACACCATATAATTCAAGAAAACTAATAAGCATATGTCCAAGATTAATATGTTCAATTGTATTATTTACTGTATTATTATTATTATCATTATTATTATTATTATTAAAATGATCATCATCAATATCACTATTATTATTACTAGAACTATTATTATCATCAGATGATATACATGAAGCAGCAGATGATGATGGATAAGATGTTGATGACGAAAAATCATCTGTTGTACCAGTTGTACTATTAGTTTTTATAGATGATGATGATGATGTTGATATAGTTTTCATTGTTACTGTTGAAGATGTTGATAAACCAGATAAAAATGATGAAGATAAGAATGGTGACCATAATGAATATTGATCTTTTTTATAATAAATCTATTTTTCAAATATATAAATAAGAATAGATAGACGAGCAAGATTGACTTATTTTCTTTCTTTTCTTTTTTTTTTTATTTACCTGGAAAAAACAGACCAACATAAGAATAAGTGAATAACTACTAATACCACCAGTCCAAACCTCATTGAGATTAAGTTGAAGTAAATACTGTTTTAATACATACACAAGATATTTCAAATATGGATAATCTTCCATATAACGCTAGAAAAATTAAAAATTATTCATCATATACATGAGATTAGATAAGAGTATCTCGAACTTTCATACCCTAGACTTAGACATACTTTTCAGATTTGATTTCTTTATCAATGTATGTTTAGATAAACAATCTATATCTGTTACAAAAACAATCATTGTTTTAAAAATATTCTTTCAAGATCTTTTTTTTTAAAACTTTTATCAAAGATGACAATTTTCATCTAACAAGAGAAATTCCTCAACTGATTAATTACTTTGAAGTTTAAGCAATATGCATCATGTAAATTCAAATGAGTTATGAATACGTTGAAAAGAGTTTGTGCTTGTAGCTTATTGTTGTTGAGATACTGCATTTTTTAAGTTGATGACATGGTCCGCCTGAGGAATAGTGGGAAAATTTGTTTTTTCGAATTTCGATTTGAAACTTTATTCAGAGATAAATCTTAACAAAAATAGTTTATTTGATTTTCTCCTTTTCTGAAATAAAAATATCAAATCTGCTTATGTAATATAAGCAATGTAAATGACAAGACTTTATTATAGCTATATCTTAGGATAGGAACAACGATATGATGTGAAACTCTTACAATCAACTATTCTCGCTTAGACTAGTCTGTATGGAAAGTTTCAAGACAAAATTCAAAAATAAGTTTTCCTAGTGTCTCGGAAGGGGGCCACGACATTGACTTAAAAAACTTCCGTAAAAATGCAATATCTCAGCAGCCATAAGCTAAAGACACGAATTCTCTTTTCAAAGTATTCATAGATCATTAGAATCTACATAATGTACATAATCTCAATTCAAAAGCAATTAGACAGTTGAATGACTTCTCTCGTCAAATTATCATTCTCCATTAGAACCCATCGGATTCTACCCGAACTAGGTCGGATTCAGGTCCAAAAATTCTTAGGCCTTATGGACTCTACTCTTCATACCGGAAATACATTAATGAATCTTTATTTTTATTATAACATTGCCCTAGTCAAAGTTTTTTCTTCATGCTCATGAAGCACTTGAATGTCTTGATCAAGAAAGTTATATCATATAAACATGTCTTGAAGCTTTTTGGCTAGCTCGAGCGTGTGTAATCCGTCATCTGTCTCAAGGATATCTATACTATTTGAACATAATAAAAATTTATAGCTTAAATAACAAAGTCTCTAACAAACATGTCACAAAAAAAAGTTGACTCAAGAACGTATTATTTTATGAAAATGAATTTTTTTTTTCTAAAATAAAATTTTTATTTTATTAATACATACAAGTATAAGTTGTGCACTTCGAAGTCCATTATTCATATTAAAACTCATATCAACTTTAACATCAGTTTTACGATCAGTTAATTTAATAATTGGTACAGTTGCACCATTTAATATTTGAATACCTTCTTGTGTACAAATACGATGACGACAAAATGCTTCACGTATAACTAACATTAATGCTTCTAATTCTTCTGGTCTCCATTGACGACCATCTTTTGAATGAACAATTAAATCAATATCACTTCAACATAAAAAAAAAAATTATTGTTTTAAAATACAGAAAAAAAAAATTCTTTTAACAAACCTCGTTGGTAAATACAATCCAGTTTTATAACTTCCATAAACATCAACCTAAAAAAACATAATTTTATCTTCTTTTTTTTTGAAATCTTTGTTTTTTTTTCTTCTTTCTTACAGAAGCTGTAGGTAAATATTGATTAATTACATTGGTTATACGATTGATGACTTGTTGTCTTACAGCATGTTCTTCTTCTGTTGGAATCATAAATTGATAAAATTGTAAAATTTCATAATGAAGGCGATAAAGACGAACTGACATAAATGGTGGTGCACTAATAGAAGAAAAAAAACAACATAAAATCAATTGTGAATTTATTATAAAATAATTTTTCATTATATACGAACGTCATTAAATCGAAAAGTTCAACAGGAATTTGTGTATATCTCCATGGTGGACATAGAGATCGTGGATCAACTTGTATTGGTGAACGTCGTAGAAGAAATCGATCATGTAAATAAACAGTACTTTTATCATGCATGATTGTTTCTCTATTTTAATTGATCAATAATTAACTATTATATAAAATAATATTCTTTTTACAAATTATTTTAAATATTAATACTAGAAAAAAAAGGCAAAATTAAACTTTAAAAAAATTAAATCAAGGATTTATATATAGATACTTTATATTGTGTATATAAATATCTTTTTACGGAAAGTGACATAAGAAAAAGAACTATATATATATGTATCGTGTGAAAGAGTTCTTCGTATATACACAATAATAACGATAATTGTTTGTAAGCAACCGCATGTATGTATGTATGTATGTATGGATATGTCTATATAAAGAAAAAAAAAAGATTTTTCTGGAGAAACACGTGTTAAGATGACTGTAGGTTGGTTGGTTAGTTAGACTGAGTAGATATTTAATTTGATTGGTTGAAAAATTAATCAATAAAAACTCAAGCGTTACTATCAAAGAGAAAAATAAAGATATTTTAAAAGAAAAAAAATATATTTTATAATATATATTTTTTTAATTTTGCTCGATTTGAATTATATGAAATATTAAATGAATTGATTTTAGTTTTAAAAAATTAAGCGTTGAATAATATATAGCTTTTTGGCAAAATATTTATGGAAACTTCTCGACTTTTATAGAAAGAACAATAAAAGAGAAATAGTCAATACAAGCAAATACAAAATTCGTCGCGTTAGAAACTTACTTCTTTTTTTTTTGTTTACAATTTTTATTTTTGCTTTTGACAAGAAGAACAAAATTGTTTTCTTTTAATGTAACACATTTCTATCGTTAAAATGTCAAGGGCAATGATAACTTTATGATAAATCTATTTTTAATTTGATAAGAATGATTGTAGTTGATATCATTTTGTAACTAAATTAATGATTGATTTAAAGAGATATTAATATTATGTATCAATCAGGTCTATTTTTTAACATTACAATAAATTTTTATATAATTGACTTGAATACATTCATAAAACATTACTGTATATAATTGACATGTTTTATATATTGAATCTAGAACAAGATTTTAAAGCTAAAAAACTTGATGATTTTAAATATCTATTTTAACATTCATAAGTCATACTCAACACTGCTAAAATCTTCATAAAATTTTTAGAATTTTAAATAGCTGATAAAGATTCTGTTTTGTTTTTATAAAGCCGAAAACTTAAAAGTGTTATTATAAGCAGTTTGTTTGTCTTATATGTTTTGTACGAAATATTTTTTATAATACAAAAAAAAACTCAAATTTCTTCAAAAAAAAAAGAAACAAAGATCTTTTTTTTTCGAACGAAGAAATGAACGATTAACTAAAATTGATCGATTCAGAATTATTTTATACAAGTCAAAAAACAGATCATAACTTGTCATTATCTAATATTTCTATCGTAAACAAAACCCATAAAATTTTTATTTTCGATAAATACAACTGATATGAAACCTTAGACTAAAAAAATAGAAGTTTTCAATATGTCAGATGTTTGTCTATCATTATATCAACTTGTCTTTGATTTCAACCAATCCACTTATACTCACAAAATATTGCCATCATTATTTACTAGTCGACACGCCTCAAATAGTCAAAGAAAGAAAAAAAACGATGTAAAATATGTCCGTTGAAAAAAAAAAGCAGAAAAATCAAAGTAACATGGAAACTGTTTAACTTTTTCTTTTTTAACATCACCTTTGTGTACCAACATACATACACCATAACAATAACAGCATGTCGCATGTTGCACACGAAGCTTGTGGTGTAGATGTTTTTCTTTGTTTTAATCCTCAATCAAATCAATGTTCATCCGTAGCAACAATTATTAAACAACGATGTTCAAAGTAATAATTGAATAGATTTTTAAAAAAAAATGTTAATTGAATTTCTTTTTAAGACGAGAAATTATTTATCAAACATCGGATAATATTGATTTTACAACAAATTGGTATGAATCAATGCCAGTTCAAATTCTTCGTTCAAAAATATTTATACCAATTATTGATGAACAATGGTATTCATCATTTTGGTGTTCATGGATGCTTTTATTTGCTCTGGTATGTAATAAAGAAAAAAAAAACAAAACATCATTTCTATCTTTTCAATCTAATATGAATTATTTCATTGAAGGAACATCAAAATCGTCATAGTCTTCCATTAATTATGCCTGTGATTTTACCATCGTATGGTGAACGAGCATCAGAAGTACTTATTGCACAATTAACAAAAAATTATAAAGCAACTGTTATGCTTCGTGATGTAAGTGAATTTACTCATCTAAAACTCTCAATCGACATTGAGATATGTCGAATGAAAATTTTTTGATATAACAAATTGGTATACTTTAACTACCTTGAACTTTGTGAGGACGGGAACCTTAGAACAGTTCTGGATTGACTCGTAATGGACTTATATATATATATATCTTATGATAGTGCATGTCATAAATTTTCTACTTTTCTTTCTGCAGACAGACTCACTTTTGCTGTTCAGCATCCATTGTCCTTGAATTGAACTTTCTGTCCCCGAAGGTTTAGTAATAGTAATTTCTTTGCACGTTATGTAAAAAATTCCAATATAGCTGACAAGGAAATTAGGAATATTTTCTTTACTATCGATATTTTATCTAGTGGCATAATCAGACGAGAGCTTACCTCCTTCTCCTGCTATCAACGGTCACGTTCTGCTTAACAAGGAGCTTGAATCCACCGAAGATGTCTGTATGTGCAGTAAGCTTGATGTCAAATAATCAATATCACTAAAATTAATAAATATTCTCTTGATGATATGTATTATAGAAAGAAGCAAATAAATATAGTGTAGAGATATATGTTGTATAACTATAATACTGAGACCAAAATATGACTTCGCAATTTATAGACTCACTATATTAATTTCTCTCTTGCGTCAACTAAATAAAACACACACATCAGAAATAGCGAACTTGAAAAATGATAGAACACAAGAAAGAGAGAGAACACAGCGGGAAAGATACACAAAAATTAGAAGAAATAAGAAAATGCCAATATAGATGACGATACACCGTACTGTTCCTTACCTACAACTTTTTTCTGATTATACTATTGACTTTATCCGATGAAAATTGATGTTAATGAAACGAATGTTTTTCTAAGTATCATCATTATCAGACTGATGAGGTGACGTCTACAGATGACAGATAGTTTTCAACCTGAAGCTATATTCAATCGATAGAATCTAGTGAGTAGGTAAATGCCGTAGAGTAGTCCGAGCTGCTGGACTTTTGTTGCTGAGATATCGAATTTTTACTAGATTTGTCCTAGTTTTCAAGCAAAATCATACTTTTGAATTTTGATCTGAAACTTTACCCACACAAAGGTCTCGATCAGATTAGCTTGTAGAAAAAAATTTCACAAATGCTTTAACAAACTCTCTTTGAGATATGAATCTTTCAAAATATCCATGTTTTTTACAATAATCATGACAAAGCGCCTAATATTTCGAAAAATTCATAACTAAATTCAAAAGTATGTGGTTTTTGAGAACTGGAACAAATCCACAAAAAACTCGATATTTCAGCAACAAATATCTAACAGCTCGAACCACTCTACAGTACTTACCTACTTACTAGACTCTATCGATTGAATACAGTTCTAACTTAAAAGTGATGTATCACTTGAGTATTATCTCTCACGAGATAATCTAAATATTCTATGCTTTCACGCAAAAAAAAGCTCGATCGAAAAAGAAAAATTTTCATCTTCAAATTTCATTTATTTCAGTTTATTAACTCAAATTTCTTATTTTATTTAAAAAAAAATAAGTCTTAAAATCTACAATAAAGTTTGTCAAATATGTGTACTCTTGTGTTTACTAATTATAAACGTTTATATTATTTTATTTTCTCTCTTAATAAGTCTATTAGATCAAACATTAAAGAATCGATAAGGATTAAACTAAATGCATACATCAATACTTCTTTTAGAAAGATTATTTCAAAAAATTTTGTCGACACTTCTTCATTTTTTTAAATTCTAGCATGAACCAATTGAACAATCACTTGAATCATTTTTTAAACTTATTGAATTAACAATTCATACACCAGAGTGGTTATTACAAGGATTAAAATCTAAACGATATGTTGATAATGAACGTCCATTAACTTATAATGAACTTAACTTTTTAAATGAAATGCGACATAAAGAAATAGTTCTTATGCGAGGTAGAATATTATTTTATTTTATCCAAAAAATATTCTCTTTTTCTTTTTCTTTTTTTCATTCTATTTAAAGATATGTCATTACAACAAGAACGAAAATTATCAACAACAAAAACTCTTTTACATAATCAACATGTTGCATTATCAATTCCATATGATCAATTATCATCATTTTTACTTTCAGCTATGTATGAAAATTATCATATAACATGGTTTGATGTTGTTACTATTGATCGACAACATTATTTTACATTTATATGGAATGATAATCATTTATTTCAAAATCGCACAACAGTTATGTTTTATAATTTAAATCCAGCACAATTTCATGAATTTACATTAAAAATGAATCGTTATCAATTTGATTTAATACATTTTGATGTATATCGTCATTCAAATGAAAATATGCTTCGTTATATTTGTTTATATTTACGTCAAGATTTAACGAAATCATTTCATAAATTACGTACAGCTGTTATAACAAATCGATGGTTAAAAGAAAATAATCTTAATGCTATTAATATACGTCCACATATATTATGTGGAAATTTATATTATTCGAATTTATTATCATCAAAAAGATCTAATTATAATAATAATTATTATCGTATAAATTTAACTGATATTGAATTACTTGAAGAACATACAAAAGCATTAACAGATAATTATAAATTAATTGATTTAAAAGTATATCATTTAAATAATGGTGATTATAGATTTATAGCTATGTGGACAAATGAACAAGAAGGTTCATCAACATTATATCTTGGTTTAACATATGATGAATTAGTTGAACGTCTAAATGAAAAACAATTACGTACAGCTATTATAACTAATTATGGTTTATTAGTTGATGGACAACAATGTTTTGCACTTGTTTGTAATCAATATGGTTCTGTTTGGTGAAATACTTTTATTTTATTTTTATAAACACATATGTTATACGAAGAAATTAAAATAATTTTTTTTCTATTTGTGTTTTCAAAGAAAAATTAAAGTTTTTAATATCCTCTAGGATGAATTGAAGGTAAAGAAGAGGATAGGTCTTCTACCCACCCCTCAATAAAAACAGCAGAGACTTCAGTCTTGAAATCTGCTGTTTTCCGCTCGATCTACCCTCAATAAAAACATTATTTTAATTCCTCCTAAGAGAATTTTAAACTACCATAGATTTGAATTTATTCTGTAACATATATACAAAAAATAAATAAATAAATAGACATTAGCGAAAATAATAATATAATTGTTGAGATATCAGATTATTGTCTTTTTGATTTTAGATAACTATCAATGATCAATAATAAGTAAACCTTTTCTTTTAGCTTTATATGTTTTATAGAGGTCTTGTGATATGAATACAACAAATATATTTGTTTGATCATTTGCAATATTTTGTTCAAGAAGTAAATGATTTATATCTTATTGAGGAAATGCATTTGTAGTATACCAAAAAAACGATGATAATCTATTTGAAAATATGACAATGTTAGAATATTTAACTAAATAATTATCATCAAGTGTAACTAATTTAACATCATGTTGTAAAATTGTTTTAAAAAGACTTTTTGATTCAAAACGTATTTTAGTTCAATAAAAAAAGAATGAAAATGTAAATATAATATTAATGTTTAAATGTAGATTGGAACAGATTAAAAAAACGAATAATTTTCCTTATTATGTGTAGTCTAATTGTTTCAAAAGTTAGTCCAAAAAAAAAAATTAAATGTAAATATTTCTTAAGCTTTTTTGATTTATACACAATTCAAGTTCTTCAAAGTTATATTCGACATACTATCGATGAACTACTTGTGTCTATCATGATTAGTATAAAGATGATTGTAACAATGATCAAATTTGAATTGTCTATGGTTGTGAAAGTAAAATTACAAGTTGAATTTAGAAAAATATAATTGTAGACACCTTGAAATATTATCTATCTACTAGACTACTAGTTTCTTCAACTCTCTGAATTAGATTGTTGATGGAGTGCACAACAACATGTTTCTGTCAAATTCGACTTTAAATTCTACTCAGGAATGCATTAACAGCTCTAAATTGATTATTCATAAAGGTGTATTCTTGTGTTTATAAAACGAATTACGTATTTGAAATATGGTCAATAAAACTTTTAGACATTGATGAATGGCTAAAAAAATCCATTATTACAATTATTTCAATTGTTTAAGACCTATCTGTATATAAACGACAACTTTCTAATACATATAACTGATGGTGTAGATTAAACGGGCCAATATCATTTTCTTTGGACACTCTCAAATACACTTCCAGGAAGTCATTCTATAGGATGGGCCAAAAGTTATCGATCATTCTTTAATTTCGAATAACTTTTGATAGGATCAAAGTAAAAAACTGCAGCTTTCACCATTCAAAAGAAGCTCTGTTACTACATAGTTTCATATACTATTCGACAGTGCTGCTTGTTGCTATGATAATCAGCCAGTGGTCTTCAGTAAAATACTGGTAGCTCTATGAAAATTGCATAGAAGTTCATTTCTATTGGGTACGTTAAAATTGTGTACCTATGAATCACGCTTGCCATTGTCGCTATTTAGTGTTGCATCCAAAACTCTCTATCGAAAGAAGATAATAGGTTCGGTTGTCGGCCTTAACGTAAATCGTGAGTACACGAATCGAACTTCTGTGTCCTTTTCATAGAGTTATCAAAATCTTGCTAAGAATCACTACCTGGTTATCAGGTCAACAATCTGTATCGTTGAATAACACAGAGCTTCGTAGTAACAGATCCTGTTCGGAATGGTGGAAGCTGCAGCTTTTTATCTTGACCCTATCAAAAGTTATTCAAAATTAAAGATTGCTCGGTGACTTTTGGCCAACCCTATAGTATCAGTTTGTGGAATATCATGAACGACGGGAAGAATTATTTGTCTGAAAGTCCCAGAAACGATCATAAATATTTTTTCTTCTTGAATATCAGTTATAAAATCGATGAATTCATTCACATCAGTGAATGGATGTATCTTGTTTACTATTTCTTTTAATTTGCTGATGGTATTGATACAATGGTCGTTATTCTTGTTGTCAATATTGGCATCGAGTCACACCAGGACGAAGTTCTGTACCATACGAGCATAAGAAGGTTGTTGTGACCAGTTGCTCGTATGTTTATATGATGTGGCAGCAGCAGTTGTTGTTATCGGCTTTATCTTTTTGTTCATAGTGTGCGTGTAGTGTTTTATCAATGAAAAAATATAAAATAAAATGACTTGAATTTATATAGTATATTAGAATTTTTTTCTAGATGTTTCTACTTGTTTTCTTTCTTCTTTTTATTTCATTTAAGTGCTTTACTTCTTTTTTTTAGTCTGTTGTTATTTGTAGTGTTACAAGATAAAGAACGAGTGAAAAAAAGATTGCAACATCATTTCACACACATACTATGTCTTATTTCACTTTCTTTTTATAATGTCTAGAAGTTTTTTCTCTCCTACTACTTATGTTGTCACAAATGGATTTGTACATAGAAACAGAACAACGCTCATTGTTGTTTGAAAATGCATAGCGAATGTTTATTTGATTAGGTTTTTTCTGCTCAATTGAGCGTTCAATATCATACGGATCCAATGAAAACATAGATAAAAGATTGTTATTGTTATTAAGAATTGTTTTTTTTTAATGAAAACTCAATCAATTCTAGCATAGGATACAAAAAGTAATTTTTGCATTGATGATCTCACGCTATCATTAGGGAAAGACTAAATGAAACTATTATCATTGATGCGTTTTAGAAGCGAGGCATGATGTCTATGATATTTTTCTGTGGTTACTTGTTGATGTTGTTATAATTTATATTCAGCTTCAAAATAAGTTCATTTTGTATATTCACTCCGAGATTCAAACTAGACTCATCGTTTGTGAGATTATAAAACTTTCGAATGGATCAAAATGTCAAATTTAGCGAAAAAAAAACATGTTTCTATATTGTACAAAGCAGAATGATGAGTTTAATGCTCGTTTCATTATATACACCACAAATCAATTATTAAGAAACAAGCCGGATTTGTGTACTAATTGATAATCAATAGATATCGTATCAAAAGCTCATAAAATTTATAGTATTCCAATGGGCGAGAGCTCTTGACTAAGTTTCTATTCATTTTTATTGATTTTTTTTATCTCCAGGTTGTTATGATTCTCTATCATTGAGAGTAATATAATGTAGATGTGAAGAAAAATGTATTTGTAGTTGACTATATATATGTATATGATGAAATTGTTTTAAAAAACTTCTAATAGATCGTACTATATAAAAGAATTTTTCGTGACAATTTTTAACCAATTGTTATTTTATGTAGTATTCGAACAGGATAAGTTCATCATTTATCTGATTTAAAAAACTCTGAAGTTATATTAACTAAGAAATCGAAGTCTGCTGTATCGTTGAATCAACAGAAACCATAAATTGTTATTGAGCAGTGATCATAATTTTATTGAATTATTTTGACTTGAATTTAAACTCTTACTGACGATATTATTAAAGAATTTCGAGCCAAGGGAACTGGAAACAATGCACACGCAGTCAATCACATACAATCAACTCTTTAACTATCTTTGAAAGCAAAGAACTATGATGTGATTTTCATCTAATCAATGGAAAATAATCTATTTGATTTTGCAGATTTCGCAGTGTCCGTGAGTGTACGCAGTTTTTACAGATACCTAATAAAAATAAACTTCAATATCCCATGATAATGCACATTAAAGTTGTCCTATTTATGTTTTTATCAACAATTTTATTATATTTTCTTCTAATCATTTGCTAATAAAATAACAATTATCATTCTTTTATCACTGAAATATATCTCTTAAACTTATATTCAATACAGATATGATCACTTGATGCTTAACGAACATCATTAGTATTGCGATTAAAATGATAATACTGAATAAATCGAGTTTGGATATTCAATGTACTAACATTAAAAATGATTATATTTGTAATTCATAAATAAAATCTATTGTTTTGTATTACTATAAAGTAAGAATAATACAATTAGAACACGTACAATAGAACATAAAGATTAAATCAATTGAGAAAGAATGAAGTTTTTAAGGTTTATTTTTTATAATTTTGTATAAATTCTTCTGCTTTTCGTAATACATTTTGCATTTCATTATGTTTAACTAAATGACATGCATCTTGTAAATTTGACCAAATTAAATTTTGATGTTCATAAGATAACTTAATACTTTGTTGAGCATTTCGTATACAAGCTAAATAATAAAATACATGTTTCGGTCGTCCATTAACATCATAAGTAATTTTTTCTTCAAATTTATTATAATATTCTAAATCATTTTTATCTAAACCAGCTTCTTCTTGTGTTTCACGTTGAGCTGCTTGTAATGGTGATTCACCTTTGTCCAAATGACCTGAAATATAATTTATTAATCACTACAAAATCAACAAATATAGATAACATTCAAAAGATTTGAGATAAGCTGGAAAAAGAAATATAACATTTGCTCTCTTATATTATCTTTTCTTGATGAACAACGAACTCTGAACTCTAGACAATGACTCACGTAATTCTGATTAATATAAACAAACATCCATATGAATAAAATATTTTATTATTTCTTAAATAGCATGCCTTTTTTTCAATTTCCATTTAATATATTTTACCTTTGGGTGGTGTCCAATGATGTTCACCATAGGATGTTTGTAATAATAAATATTCAATAGGATTTCGTTCCAAACGTCGAAATATAATAAATCCTGCAGCTATACGTTTACTCATATTTAATGAAATAATCTAAGGATTTAAGGTCATATTCAAGATCTTATACATCATTCAGTATTACAAAACTGTCAACAACAAGCAAAAACAATATTTATTTCAAGAAAAAGAAAAAAGATGAGGTCAATGAAGCCAAATAAGTGAAATAAAATCGAACGTATAGACACACATGCACACGCATAAAAGGATAAAACTAAAGAAAAATAATATAAAAAAATGAACTTTTGTAAAAGTGGGAAATAAAATCTATATATGTATATCGATCGGTATTTATTTAATCAATTTTAACAGCAGCATAAATTTTCCTAACAAAGATGTATGATGCAATAAAACCGATTGTACCAGTAAGAATCCAAAATGTAAAACAGATCAATAATGTATAACCAAAATAAAGCATTAATGGAACAAATTCAGTTATATCAAGCTAAAAAAAAAGAATATTTATTTATTGAAAAAAAAAATAGGTAATTTAATCCTAACACGACCACCTTGAGAATTACTAGTTGTTGTCTATCGAGGAGTGACATGTGAAGAATTGATTATAAAAAGCACAAACCATCAAGTAGTTTGAAATATATCTATCTAGTCTTTTTTTTTTCATGGTCTTATTATTCTCTATTTTCGAGGCATTTGAAATCATGCATTACTATTCACATATACTTTAATCTGTTTTACATAAGAAGAATAATTGTGTATGATTGACTGATGTTATCTATTTAGTGTATTAAGCGTTCTCAACGTATACCTAAAACGACATAGCTTGATACTATGTTATGAATGTATAATATAACAATGAATCTCATACTGTGGTTCGAGCGAATCTCAGGAAGTCAACAAGTGTTCACATGGACTTCGGAATGGTCTACTCACATAAATAATAGTTGAGTATAACTGACAGATATTATCTGCATACTTTACTAGACTTCACTAGAACCTATCTGCACGATGAGTGGTTGACATCTAATATGGTGTACTTATAATAGTGTGATAAAACTGGCTGGGATCCGTGCAGACTAGAGTCCGTCAGGTTCAAAGTCTTCGAACCCGGAATCAATCCGATGAGCTCTAGCAAGGACTTCAAGTGGTCGTGTCAAGATTAAAGAAATTTACTTTGGAAAATAAATAAAAGATTGAATAACCAAATACATAAAATGCTGAACCTCCTGATGCAACAAATGATCGCCACCACCAATGATAATCTTCTCCACATAATTGAAAATAAGTTATAACAATCGAGATTTGTGAACAAGAAACTAAACAAAAACACAATACATATTCAAAATTTGATCATCTTTATAACATACTAATTATTATAATAAATACAAGAAAAAGAAAACCAAATAAATAATAATATTGATTTTCCCAAATAGCCTGAAAAAAAGATCAAAAACAAAATCTTGTTCAAATTAAATTAAATATTTTTTTTCCCTTACTTACCGAAAAAATAAAAAATAATTCAATAAACATAGCTCCGAATGGAAGTACACCTAAATAAATAATATCATCAGTTCTTTTTTTCCTTTTATCATTAATCACTTACCAGCAATTAAAGTACTACATAAGAACAAAAAGAGATAGATAATCAAAAATTAGATGAAATTAATTCTTTTATTTACCTTAAAACAGGATGCATAAACCATTGTTGTTCTGGCACTTGTCTTGGAATTTGATTCGTTCGAACTGGTTGATCATATGGCTAAAATAAATTTTCATTTAATCATCATAGTTTTACTTATTTCTTATTTATTTTTATACTTACATGTTTACGATAACCAAAATAAAAGCCAAGACAAACAAGTGGAAATGAAATTCCTAACCACATAGTTAATATAGCAAGCATTGTTGAAAATGGAACAGCGCCTGATGAACGTTTTCCCCAAATAAAAAAATTTAAAATAAGACAAACACCACAAACTACTGATGGATAAAGTGTAGCAGTCTAACACAAAAAAAAAGAATAAACAAAATTAAATAAATCAATTTAATAAAAACAAAGATGATATTTTCATACTAATCCTGCTGTTTGTTTCCAATTTGAACCTTTTATTGTTTTATATATTCGACCAGAATAAAAACCAGCAATTAGACTAATTAAAAATAAAATATTATAAATAAAATTTATTTGATCAATGTATGTTTTTCTTACCCCATAAATACATAAAGAAAACAAGCAGCAGTAATTAATGCACCACGTGATGATGGTGAAAGCATTCCAAGTGCAGCAAAAACTAAAATAATTTGAATTAATTAATTTGAGAAAATTATTAAAAACAAACAAACCAATAACAATAAATGACATGAGAAGAAGTTGAACACCTGAACCAATTAGAGCTGCAAGAACATTCTTACGATGTGGTGGTCGAAATACATCACCATGTACTCTATCAATAACAATAAAATATTCAATTAGAAAAACAAAAAAAAGACAAAATATTGATATTAAACTAACAATTTCCATCCAGTTTCTTCAGTAACATCATCCTAAATAAAAGAATATTTTTATTTCTATTGAATTTTTTATATCAACAACAACAAAAAAAATCTAACTGTATCTTCTTGATTGTATCGTGCAATATCTCGACGAAGTGTTTTAACAATAATCATTGAAAGTATACCAGCAAGAAAAAAGACAACAATAACAGAATTTATTATTGAAAACCAATGAATTTGAACATCGGTCATTGCCAAATATGTATCCCAACTAAGAATAAATAAATTCATAGATAATAATTCATATAGATATTGTACTAACAAGGGAAGATCTCCAAGTATATGTCTGCCTTTTCAATCAGGTTTATGCCAGTTTGTAGAGTTCGATGAATTAATGTGCTGTAGAAAGGCCAAAAGGAAAAATATCGAAAATTTCAACTAAGAAGACATGTTTTATTTTTGGCATAAGGGGAGGGGGGGAGGGCGTGATGCACAAGTTCTAGTTTTCTCTTCACCTACATCCACACTCCAATCGATGAGTTGATCACGACGGTATAATGCATTCTTCCTCATAGACTATCTTTGAGAAGTTAAGTCAATCGCAACTTTACAACTGTTATTTCGAAAATTTTAATTCTTATGTTAGTGAAGTCCTAACATTACGTCCATACTTTGAATACTTCAAGCCAATTAATATTATCGATGTACGAAACTCAACTATTTGTTTTTAAAGCGTATCTAATATCAATTGTATATTCTTCTATTTAGGACATATATTAAAAATACACTTTTTTCTGTAAACATGTGCGATTACAACTAAATAGAATACAGACTGTTAAAGTAGTCCAATTGCGTACATCTATATTGAAATTTTTTAAAGAATAGGCATTGTTAGGATTTCTTTTTATATTGATTACGTAGATGTGTACAGTCAATTTAGGCACAGCGAATGTTAAAGTTTTCAACGTTATGAACTACAGTAATATAAAAATTAAAATTTTCACAGTAACAGCTTACAGTGATTTTGTTGACGTTAAGCTCAATCTAACTTCTCAAAGACAGTATATGTGGAAGAACACATTATGTTATTGTGATCAGAACATCAGGCTTTACAAACTCACATGAAGCCAATTGAAAATTGAAATTCACACTTGGGGATCTTCCATCTTTTCTATTGGGAACACTATGGGAACTGTGTTACAAAACGTTCACTATGCTAAAGTGTTTAGTTTAGAGAATTGATGAATGGTTTGCCATGTCGTGATATACATTTTCGTCTAGATAATTTGAATGAAAAAGATTTTTTAATTACAACATAAAATTACACACTCGCACTCTCATCATGTTCTTTTTATGTACACTAGTGAGTTCGTAGGTAAAATGTAATTAGCCGTAGTACACATAAAATAGGTGATTGATAGTAGAAAAAGGTAAAAAAAAAAGTATTGCAGGTATGTTCACATTTGTGAGGTTATAATAGTAAGAGGGACTGCAAAAAAGTGTTTACTGTTCCGAATAAGAAGGTAACGAGCAAATGAAAGATTAGATAAATAATAAGACAATCGAAAATAATATTATCCTATAGTTCATTCTGAACTTTATTTTTTCTAATAATTATAAACATACCGACTTGCCCAACGTGTTTCACTTGATGCCCATTCAACTTCATAAGTCATTGTTACTTTATTTTCTCCTACAAAAAACAAAATTCTTTTCCATTCATTAAAATTAAATGCTTATTTTCTTAATAATTTAACCTTTTGGATTAAATTTTTGCATTTCTTGACCAGCTTGAATTATACATGTATCATCATCTTCAACTTTAATACGTGCTGAGTCAATACTTTTTGGTTCAACTTCAAAACCAACAACACGATATAAATCTCTTAAAATACAAAAAGAAATTTTTTGTTTTTTTTTTGATTATCAAAATTCATATTCATACTCAGATTCTTGATGATAATGTAATCTCATAATTAAATGATTATTTAAATACATTGCTTCAGGTTCTTTTGTATAAATTCCTAAACGATAACCATGTTCATAAAATATTTCACGTGTATCAACATTTTGAAATTTAGTTGCACATGGAAGATTATCAATAAGACTTAAAAGATAAAAAAAAAACAATAACAATGAGAAAAATAATGTGTTTTTTATCTTACAGATGAACATAATAATTATTTCGAATACGTTTTCCAAGTGTTTTACTTTGTTCTAGTGTTAAGTACATATCTTTACAAAGTGTCCGACACTGAACATTTGTATCCATGCCAACCTAGTTTATATTTTAGAACTTATTTTTTTTTGTAAATAATTTTTCTTCGATTTTACTTTGAATTTTGTATTAACAATACGATCACCACGAAGAATTTCACCTAAACAAAGTTTTTTGTGTAAAAAAATTTTTTTTTTCAAATTTTTTTTACCAAGATTCTCTGATTTATATATTGTACCGTTTAACGGTTTACAATGAGCAGCTACATCGTAATAATCATATGGTAATTGAGTTTTTGTACTAGTCATTTTAACAGCCTGAAGATAGATTTAGATAATTTTCTTTTTTTTTTTCGTTAGAAATAAGTTACTTTAACTTCAACATTTTCGCCTTTTCTAAAATCAAGTGGAGCAACACCGGGAATGTAGAATGGAACAATCGGTTGAATAAAAAAAGTAGTGGTTAAAAAACTGATAAATAATGTTGCTACGACCATCTATGAAAAAAACGAATAATTGCAGTCTTTTATTCATACATGAATGAATGAAGTATGAAGAATATCATATACAAGTAAAATAAAAATGAAGGTTAAAAGAAGAAAAAAAACACAGAACGAAAAGAAGGTTTTTACGTGGCAAATGATCTCAGACAGAAGCGGTACTGAAAGTGAGACATTCAATTCACAAAAAGACGTAGATAGAAGGCTAAGAAACATCAAATATAAATAATAAATAAATACTATAAAAAAAAACATACAATTGTTCTTATAGTTACAATTTTGTTTTAATTTGTTTATTTAGAGAAAGCTAATGTCACTTTCTTTTTCTATTTGATTAATTGCAATGAAAAATGCGTTAAAACAAGAATATATTTTTCATACTTATTTTATAAATATTTGACTTATAATCAATGTAGAGGTCGTTGTCAAGTGAATGATTAGTTTGAATGGCAATATGGATGTTTTTTTCGGAGTTGTATTAACCAAGGACATCTTGTCGTTTTAACAAATTATGGCAACAAAAGCCAAAACAGCGGTAAAATTAAAACCAATCGCTGGTCAAAACGAAGAGAAAAAAATTATTAATTTAACAAAAAAAACTCCTCCTCTTTCTTTAAATAATCAACAACAATTAAAACTAGTCGCTGGTCAAAACGAAGAGAAAAAAATTATTAATTTAACAAAAA
>CAJNOL010000004.1:372422-405229 GCA_905250125.1 Rotaria sordida
AGTCGCTGGTCAAAACGAAGAGAAAAAAATTATTAATTTAACAAAAAAAATTCCTCCTCTTTCTTTAAATAATCAACAACAATTAAAACCAATTATGTCAAATACATCAGAATTTAATCGATTAATTAGTGGAGATTTTACACAAGATTTTTCTAAACAAACATCACGTCTTTTTAGAATTTTTATTAGTTCAACTTTTTCGGATTTTAAAATTGAAAGAAATGAACTTTATCGACGAGTATTTCCATCAATTAAACAAAGATGTGCACAACTTGGTTATGAATTTCAAGTTGTTGATATGAGGTATAGATGGTTCTTTTTTTTTTGTTTAACAAAATTGAAACATTTCATTATAGATGGGGTGTCTCAGATACAGCTGATAGTGATCATACAGCTGATATAATATGTATGGATGAAATTGATCGATGTATTGATCTATCAGCTGGTCTTAATTTTATTTATTTAATTGGTAATCGTTATGGTTATATGTATTGTCCAATTGAAATTGATGAATATGAATTTGAAACAATTCTTGAAATTGCACGTGAAGAAAATATAGCTAATATTGATCTTATACAAAAATGGTTTCAACTTGATAAAAATTCTTGTCCACCGAAGTATGTTTATGTTGTAAGTTTATGTTCTATTGTGTTGGTTTTTTATTAAAAAAAAAAGTAAAAATCAATTAAATATGTTGTTTTAATAGCCAATTACGACTTATTTTAAACATTTTGAAGAACAATCAATTGAACAAGAACAAGAAAAAAAACAATGGCAAATAGAAGAAAAATCTTTATTAAAAGCATTGCGAGAATCTGTTGATAAGGCATTTCAAAAGAAAAAATTATCTTATCAACAAACTTTGAATTATTTTCAATCAAGTCATATTTTTTCTAGAATTAATTTAATTTCTACATTTTATATATGGTTTATTTTTTGTTTTTAGTTACTGAACGAGAAATACGTCGAGGAACAATGGAAAAAAATCGTTCGAATGTTATTGGTATTGTTCGTGATTTTTCAAATCCAGTTATTGAAACAGCTATAGATGCAAAATTTTTTGGTTGCCAATAAAAATCTATATCTTCTGTTAGAAAGAAAATTTTATTTTTTATAGATTCAACAAAAAATGATCGTATAACTAATTCAATAGACCAATTAAAAACACATTGTGTTAAAGTAACACCAGCAAAACAATTTAAAAAATTTCTTGTACCATGGGTAAATAGAAAAAAAAAAGATTCAATATATTAAATCGTGATTAAATTTCATAATTTTTCAGAAATCTGGTGGTTTAAATATAACAGATGAACCATCTCATCGACAGTATATTGATGAATTTTGTACATTTTTAACATCAACTATAATGGAATTAATTGACAATACTTGTCGTAAAATATCAAATAAAACACTTTCACCATTTCATGAAGATCTTCTTCATCATGCAATATTTTCTCGAGAAAAAACGAAATTTTTTTTTGGTAGAGAAGAACTTTTAGCAAATGTTCATTCACGTATTGAATTAAATCGTCGAAATATTTCAACACCAATTGCTTTTATTGCTGAATCCGGTAGTGGAAAAACATCATTTATGGCACGTTTAGCAAAAGAATTACGTATATGGTATCCAACCAGTGCTATATTCATACGATTTTTGGGTACATCAGCACCATCAACAAGTATTGAATTAGTTATACGTTCATTATGTAAACAATTGAAAATTTTATATGGAAATGATGATGATAATAATAATAATAATAATAATAATAATAATAATAATGATGATGATGATGATAATTCTTTAACATTTTCAGCACTTGTTCGAATATTTCATGAACGATTAAAATCAATATCAAAAAAACATTTAAAAAATCCTCAAAAAAGATCTCGACCAAAACCATTATTTATTTTATTAGATGCTATTGATCAACTTGAAGATACATCTAAATATTCATTTCAATTTGATTCATGGTTATTACGTTATTTACCACGTGATGTTCATATATTTATATCATGTATACCAATAATTGAACATTATAATTTAAAAGATTTATTTTTACAATTTATAAGAAATGATGATTCAACATTATTTACAGTACCACGTCTTCGTCCAAATGATTGTGAAGATATAATTCGAAATTCTTTACAATCATATAATCGACAATTAACACCTGAACAATATATATATTTATTAGCAACTATAGAACAAAATCCTAAACCTTTATATTTAAAATTATTAATTGATATAGCTCGACGATGGACATGTTTTCAAAATCAATCATTACAAATAATTCTTTCATTACCTGAAACAATTGAAGATGCTATTGAACAATTATTTGCACGTTTAGAAAATCGTCATGGTAAAGAATTTATACAATATTCACTTGCTTATTTAGTTTATGGTTTAAATGGTATATCAGAAAATGAATTAGAAGATTGTTTATCAATAAATGATATTGTTTTAAATGAAATTTATTCTCATCATGATCCACCAATACCAAATGCTATACATGTACCATCACTTCTTTGTCAATCATTTCTTTATTCAATAAAAGAATATATTAGTCATAAACATATACATAATAAACATATATTATCATTTTATCATAGAAAATTTTTTGAATCAACAAGAAAACGTTATAAACATTTACGTGAACAATGTCATGAACATCTTATTGATATTTATTGTAATGATCAAACATCATATAAACGTACAATAATATTAAAAAAACGTAATAATAAAATAATAAATGATGCTGATCGTTTAATAAATACACAAATAACAAATATACTTAATAAAAGAAAATTAATATCATTACCATATCATTGTTTAGAATTTGGTTTTGAAAAAGATAATTTATTACGATCAATATGTTTATTTAATTTAAAATTTCTTTCATGTCAATTAAAAAGTCTTGGTCATACTATATTTCTTGATACAATACGATATTGTTTACGTTTAAGACCAAATTGGATTGATTTAAAACGTCTTTATCGTTCTATATGGTCAATTGATGATGAATTTATTAAAGATTCCGATGTTTCATTAATACTTGCAGAACAAATACTTGGTTTTATTGATGATTATCAAACAAGTCAATTATATGATAATAATAATCAATTAAATATAAATAATGATCTTGAAAAACTTCTTCTTGATTGTCGAAAATATTGTAATGAACATGATAATTCATTTTGTTCATTATATGCTGGTTTTCCACAAGAAACTGATGCATTAGCATGGAGTTTTGCACCTGTAACACATGTATTATATACTAATGAATTTTATACACTTGTTGTTCTTGATGGAATACAAAATGAAGATGAAACTCATTTTATTCAAGCATCTACAGTTGCTATGATTAATTTACAAACAGGAAAAGTAAAACAAGGAAATTTTTTTGAAAATCAAAAGAAAAAAAATCTTTTTTTTTTTGTTGTTGTTGTTGTTTTTTAGGTAGATACAATATATTTCGATGAAAATTTTCGTAAAATTTGGAATGGTTATATAACAAAAAATGGAAATAAAATATATTTATTTGGAATTAATACAGTACAAACATTTAATAGTCGAACAGGTGATATGTTAAATGAAAGAATATTATCATGGGATAATAAATCATTTGGTAATAAAGCTTATTGTATGACAAATAATGAAGAGTAAGTTAGTTTAAACAAAAACAATAAATTTTTTATTATTATTTTTATTGTTCGAGAAACGAATGTATAGAATGAGATTATTATCACTCTCATGTTGTAAGATCAAATTATCTGTCTACCAAAATTTCATAAAACAAAAAACATAGAATAATAGTCAATACTAATTGTGTATAAACAAATACTGAAATAATGCAAAAACAAAAATCTTCTCCGATATAAACAATCAAGAAATAAATCGAAAACACTAGACTAAATGAATCTCGATATTTTTTGAAATTTTATAAAACTTAAAATTTTTCATTGTATCTAACATAATGTCTTTCAATGTTCATAGATTTTCAAATGACTTTTTCACTATAAAATCTATTAAAATTTGACTTTCATAATATTTAAATTTATTTAGAATTGTACATACATTATCCATTATTGATTTGAATCTTAGAAACCAAGACTTTTTTCTTTTGTCTCTGATTGTTTATTTGAACATAAAATTACTTTGTTTGTTGGATTTAGTTATTTAAGAACTTAAATATTAAATTTACAAATTGAACTAACATTAGTTTTATAAAAGCAAAAAAAAAACATACATGATTTTATTATTTCGATAGTATTGTGTACTTAATACAGTTATTTTACAGGCAATTAGTGGTGGCTAATGAATGGCGTATTATAGCATTGGACGAAGTTGATGAGAAAGCAATTTATCGAGTATGTGTTCAAGCATTTTTTTTTAGTACTTATATATTTCAAATATTCTATATATTTGTTGATTAAATAAAAGAAATCGATGAATGAAAATGAAATGAAGCATTTTTTTCATTGGTTTTTTTCCTCAAGAGTATTCATTTCTATGAATGATCCTGATTATCATAATAACAATATTAGCTTTTATTTTTACGGAAATTAAATGCAAAACAACACATTTATGAGGTTATCACGCTCATTAATCTTGAAGTATATTTCCGTTCAAAAATCAAAAAAATGTCTGGTTTTAAAAAGAATTTCAAGATGAAAAAACTCTTCAAGCAATTCTAATTAGTATTAGTTGAAATAAAACATAATTGAACCAAAAAATTTTTTTAAAAGGTTTTATTGTTTTTTTAATATTTTAGAGTGGTCGTATACCAATAAAAAATCCATCATTCCAAATAGAAAATAGTACGAATGTAGAAGTTTGCCTTCGATGTATTGGTGCTAATGATGATTATATTCTTTGTCTTATATTTGATGAAAATAATTATGTTCTTATTACACTTTGGTCATTAAATGAACATATTGAAATGTTACCAATGCGTTTTGCTTTTATATATCATAATGAATCATCATCTAGTCTATTTGATTTACCATCAAATAATAATGAAAATTTATATCTTGCTAGTATTAATGGAGATGTTCGAATATTAGAACTTTTGAAAATAAAAACTAAACCTAAAGTACTAAGTTTATCTAGCGATGACACGATTCAACAAGTGACTGTTTTACAAAATCAAGAATTAGATCGTTTAGTTTGTTTGTCTGATGATATAATTGCTATATCAACAACAAAACATATAACTTTATTTGATCGAAAAAATTTTTCAAAAATTTTACAAACAATTAATCTAAATGAACAACTTTTTAGTTGGAATATGATTAATCAAGATGATCATAATAAAATATTAGTAACAATTGATTCCAATCAACAATTTATAACAATATATCGTCAAGAAAAAAATATTCTATCATCATTAAATCAAATGAAAATTGAATTTCGTTCAAATGTTCAATATATTCAATTAATTCAAACAACAACAATTATGGATAATGATGAAAAGAAAAAAACATATATTTTAATTTTACTTGATGATCAAACAATACAATTACTTGATACAAATCAATTATCACAATCAAGTTTACAACCAAAAGGTTTATTTACTCGAATTAAAAATTATAGTGTATTATATACATTTATTCTTTTTGTTTTGTTTTGTTTTTTAAATTTTTCTTTTTTCTTTTTTGTTTTTGTTTAGATGAGTAATACAAGTATTACTGCATGTGAATATGATTTCAATTGTCCATTAGTAATTTCTTTTTCGGATAATCATTCTTCAACTCCACAATTATTACATTCATTTGAAAACATGAATATTGAACATATTGCTATGTTGAATAATGATCAATATTATGTAATTATTACCGGTGAATATATCGTTCGAATTTATTCAATAAATAATCTTAATCAATCAGTTTTTGAATATAATCTTAAAATAAAATCACAATCAAATTTATTTTCATTACAAACATATCATTCAAATATAATTATATTTATGTTTATGAATCAATTTATAATTTTACAAATAAAATTTTATGATATTGAAAATATATTTCAAATTCAATCAGAACAAATTTTTTCTATTCCATTTCGTGATATTAAATATTCTCTTGAATTTACACCAGACAATCATTTTCTTATTCTTAAACAATCATTAAATCTTGAAAATAATCCTGATCTTCATGATTTACGTATTTTTACTTGTGATAATCAATTTAAAATTTCACCTATTAAAGAACCTATTACTTATATTAAATCAAAATTAGCTGCTAGTGGTAAAATTATTGCCTTTACAACTTATGCATCTTCATTTACTCGATCAATACTCTGGTTACCATATCAAGGAACAATATTACATGTTCGTCTTCCATCATATTTAGCTGAACTTGAAATACGTTCAGATTATCATTGTTGGATGCGTCATTCTCTTGCAATGTATGAGAAAACAACAGAAAAATCTAGTTTATTAATAATCATAACAAGTTTAGCTATACAATCATCGAATGATTCATGTATAGCATCTGGAGGTGATGATGGATCGATTGTAATTTGGCATTTGACAAATAAATATACTCATGAAGTCTTAGAATCAATTCATATGGATCAGGTAATAGAAACTCATTAGTCAAATTCCCGAAGGAAATTAGTTTTTTTTTGTATGTTTCTAATAAGATGACTGAAGGAAATAGAATTTCGATTGAAATAGTTTTTCAATTTTCTATTGCCATTGATAATGTCAATAGAAGAAAACAAAATTAGAAATTTATTTTTATTGAATATTATTATAATTATTTTTCTTTAGATAACTGATCTTAAATTTGATACAAATACAAATCGATTATTTTCATCATCATATGACCGTACACTAGCTATATGGTCTCCTATTAAATTACTTCATGTTCTTAGAGCACATATACCTATTGATAGCATTAATCTTTTTTCTATTTCGAATATTCTTCTTGCTCGTGCGAAATTCTGGGGATTTGATCGACTTATGATGTTTTATATTGGTAATTATTTACAACAATCAACATCTATAAAACAAAACAATATTAATAAAGAACTTAAGAATATGACGGATATACAAGCATGCGATGTAGCAAGTTGGGCTTTATAGTAAAAATAAAATAAAGTAATTCCAAATGCATCAATCATATCTTGATTCATCGTTTCGTATGAATAGTAAAGAAGTTATATACATATATATGTATATATATATATATATATGTTAGAATACAAATGATAGATTCGAAATAATCTATTTCTTTTAATTGTCTATAATATCAATTGATGTCAAAAATCAAGGAAAAACAATATACAGATCATTAATTTCGTCAAAGTAGAGAAAAAGAAGAAAATTTCTTTTGACATATGATTTTTTTTTCTGCTTAGTAAACACATGAACGGAATATAATTATATTCAAGACCAGAATTTCCTTTTTTTTTTTTTCTTTTAAACAAAAACCAGAAGAATAATTATTAATGTATTATTATTTTTTATTTACACGATTAAAGAATAAGACGAAAAAAAGAAATATAAAAGAACAAAAAAATCGTATATCCGACAGAAAACATATAAGATATGATTTAGTAAAATGACCATCAATAATATGATGAAGTATTTAGTGTCAATGAGATAGATGTGTTGATGAAACTCTTATTAAACGTTGCCCTAAATAAATGCTACCTTGACGATCTTGAATTTTTGTTTGTGCACGTAATGTAATATGTCGTCGAAGAGATGTACAACTAAATAGACGGACAACTTCACTACGAAAACGTTGACCACATATAACATAGACAAAAAAATTTACACAAAACGATGCAAAAAACCAAAGACGAGCTATATTAACCGCATTGAGCATCCATGTTGGCTGGTGTTGAATAAATAAGAAACAGAATAATGATAAATGATAAGGTAAATTAAAAACAAGAAACACAGTTGATGCAGCTAAAAGCATTTTCGTTGTTTTAGCTGATGCTGTTGCTCGGCATTGAGTCGAACGAATTCCAATTGATGTATTTCTCTGATATAATGGAATTTGTCTTGCCGATGAAGTAGACGCTATCGACACATTACTTCTGCTTCTTTTGTGTCGCTCTAACGGCCTAACACATAAAAGAGAATTATTTTGTTGTTGTAAAAGATGATTTGTTTCACTGTAAATATTATTATTATTATTATTATTCGGACTACCATTTGTATTAGTAGCATTACTAAGATTGCCATTGCTCAATTGAGATAATGGAACAGCGTCCGAAACTGAGTGTGCCGATGAATTACTTGATGATTTTAGTGATGGACATTTAACTGGTGTTGGTACATTTGATATAGGTAATTTTAATTTATATGTAAAGTTTGAGTGAAGTTTATAAACAATAGCTAAATTCATACATGTTATACATGAAAATGGTATAATAAATGTAAATAATGTGTCCAAAACAAGAAATGGAAATAATAATGGTTTATTTCGATCTTCTTCACAATAAACAACATTTGTTGAATTGGAACGAAATTTTGTTGTTGTTACAGGAAATGATAATGAATAAAATAAACATGCAAATATTAATAATGTTAATGCTAATACACGATTTGTACGTTGTTTTAAAAAAGCTGTTGCTTTGATTGGAAAAAAAACAGCTATAAGACGATGACTTGTATAAGCCAATGTAAAATTTGATGATAAAAATGATGCTATATGACTTAAATAAATTGTTAACATACAAACAGGTATAGTCATAACTGGTACATGTAATTCATCAAGTAAAGCTATAACAAGTATAAGTATAAATATAAGATCAGTTATAGCAAGACAACTAAGAAAAAATGATGAACGTAATGAACGTAAACGTCTTTGAGAAAAAACAATAATTGTTGTTGTATTACCAATAAGACCAGTTAATCCAATAGCAACACAATATGCTAATTGAAGTTTCGATGACAATGTCATATTTACATCAGCTACAAGAGGTTTATATAATGATGATTATAATGATGACGGTGAAGAAATAGATAAAATGATCGGCGTTAATGTGACTAAAGAACTGTTGGATGCATGGTATGCATCGTAAGAACTAAAAAAGAAAAAAGAACATTTCTTTTTATCTTTTATTTCCGTTTTCCTTTTCTTTCTTTCTGTTGTCACCAATCACAAAAAATTTCAAAGTTCTAAACTATAATTATTTTCTGTCATTTTAACTTCTTTTTCTTTTTTAAATACTTTATCATGTTTAAGAACAAAAGTATCATGTTGTCTTTTTTTTTTGTTTAATAATAGTAAATTGCTTTAGATTTATCGTATTAATTCTATAAAAACAAGAATATAATTTAATTCTAAAGAAACACGAGAAGCAAAATCGAACAAAATAATACTTATCTAAATATTTCTTTCAACGAAATAAAAGACTTTCTAGAGCAATTTATTAGTATAAATGCTTACTACGTTGCATGTCTAGCATACGATATTAGAGTGCCCCTTTTTTTTTTACGTTTTATTAAAAGCTATAGAATTCAACAGCTGTTTATAAGAAATAATAGTAACTAATTGATAGACAGCTTAACAACTGTGATTCTAATGTAAATTATTTTCATGATTGATATTCGTTCTAATCATATTCTATTCATTTTTATAATCAGTTAGAGTACTACATATGTATGTCATAAAAGTTTGATGACTTAAAAATTCTAAAAGGAATACACAACGCAACTAGAATTGATTAGATATATATTTTTTTTATTCTAAGAACATTATGGGATATATTAGCAATTCAAAAAAGTCTCTTTGGTTTTTCCTTGAAGATAAATCAATGTCAATACTTGAACATGTGTGAATATAATTTGTTTGTTTAGATAAAAATTATGATAGAATAAGAAAAACAAAGAATACTAATCATACCTTGGTAATTGATTTTCTATTATCAGTATTTTTATTGTTATTAGTATTGTTATGAATAGCGTTAAAGAAGGCAAAAAGTTTTTCCTCATTAACATATTATATAAACAAAAAGTCAAGGAGATAGAAAAATAGTATTTTTCTGCTACATATGTATGTCTGTTATTTTGATCGGATCTTGATGTTTATTTTATATATAGAGTTGATATATAGACATATTTATGTGTTGCCGATTTTAGTAATTCTTCTTCCTACGCAGTTATTGTCTAACTAATAAACAGTCTACTTAGTTTACGAAGAAAAAACGGATATGCAGAACGAAGAAATTTTAAAGAAAATCTTCTTGAATGATTCATATAATGTTTTTATATGATAATTCTTCTCTTCTTTCTTTCTTTATGAATTAATAATAAATCATTAAAATCTTCATTTTTTTCTCTACCTATTATTATAGAGATTCATTTTTATTAATTATTTTTTGGTCAACAATTAATTAATTATTTTAATTTATCTTACCTATTAAAATTTTACTTCAGTACCTAGAAAGTGTTGATAATAATAAAGAAAACTATTATATAAAAAGAATGTTAATAATTATTATTATTCTTCAAATTGTTTTATCTTAGTTTCTTTTCCGGTTTTTTTCTTTCTTTTGATAGATGAATTCAATATACGAATATATTAGAAAAGAAAAAGATGAAGTAATTATTAATGACCGCAACAAACAAATCCTTAATAATGAACGCATGCTAGTCTGTCAAAGATAGGGAAGTTAAGAAGTCATGTACTTGTAACTATTCTATTCTGAACCCTTTATAGGAACACTAACAATGTCACTGATATTTGTTTTCTATGTCATGCATTGTGAAGAGGAAAAGCAGAAAATAATGACTCTTTTATTTTCTATTGATAAATAATGATGTTTATTAGAGCAAATAATGTCTTGATTTAATGATTTCATTTCTTCTTCTTTTTATTTGACATTATTTTTAAAATACTCCTACGAATAATTATTTTAATAATTATTGAGTTAGTAATGTGTTAATGATAGACTTATAGAAGTATTCTAGTACAAAAAACCGAGATAAACAATAATGTGATAACTATAAAAACAAGTTGCTAATAAAGTACAGCTGCTTTCAATATAATATTGATTAGAACAAAACCTTTGCAATATTCGAACTTTCTAGTAAGAATATACACACTTTAATTATCGATATACTCATATGAACTTTAAATAATCGAACGAAAAAAAAATATATCGGCTGTATTACGTGATTCAGTGAATGGTATCGATTTCTCAGAAAATATTTTTTTTCGTATTTCCATAGTTCTTTTAAAGGTTAAGGAAACATCTAAGCGACTTGGCAGTGTCAATTAGACTTCACATCAAATATGCTTTCAGATCTATATACAAGTGTTCGACAAAAACATATATTGAGAAACTGTCTGTCTAAACATCAAATACAATTTTTGAATTTTTTTCAACTAATTCAATTTAGACAGTATTATTAGACTTCAAATAGAAAGGCAAATTGATTCTCTAACAATGAACTACAAATATTCATGGAATACTTATTTTGAAAATGAGTAATTCAATGAAGAAAGCATCACTTCACTTAAAATGTAGTTTGCTAGCGAATCAAAACAATGTATATTAACAAAAATCTAATTATACTTACTCGATAGAGCTTTTACGACGTTGTTTAGCAAGACACTCTTTCTTTTTTTTTGCAATTGAATATTACTTCAAACAAAAAGTATAATATTACAAATAATATTCAACGTAGATCTTATTCATTAAATCTTATAATAGAACATATAAATTTTTTTATTAAAATTAATCAAAAATTGTGGACAGTTATATTATATATATCTTTAAATAAAAAAATTCAAATCGTATATTGTGTCTTTCACTTTGGACATTTTCAAGAAAAAAAGGAAAAAATGTTGCAAAATTTTTACAGTACTAAGTATACTTGTAATTTATTCAAATACTTCGATCATAATTTATGAAATCTATGACAAATTGTTAGGAAATTATTATTGACTCCAAAAGTAAAAGCATATACTCGACCTTTTCTTTTTTTCTTATATGCGCGCATTTATAGAAAAGAAAAACCCTGAGGAAAATCGACTATAGTTATTTTTATGCTCTCCAGGCACTAGACAATTTTCATTCAAAGCTTTTTGTCGTACGTTTTATTAAAAAAAAAGGATTAAAATATACGAACAAATCTGAAGTCTTTTATATTGTTTATTGACAATAGCTTTATATGAAAAATGGTTGTTTTCAATAGTGAAACTTTAATTAATTATAAAATAATGATGAATCAAATAGAACACATAGGTAAATATTTAATAAATTCTTCTTCTATTTATCGTTTTTCATACTGTAAAATAATATGACATTAAACGAACTTATAAATTTTATATTACTTTTAGCATAATAAATATTTTTATGCATATTAATATTTAATTACGAAATATACTTTATCTAGGTCAAAAGGTTTCCTTATAATTTTTATTAAAAAGACACGTTTCTTTTTTTTTTTTCTAAATTAATTATCAATATATCTTAAATCAGTGTTAAGTATTCATTACGATAGAAATATCTCTTTTTTTTTCTTGGTGTTTTAGACTCTAATTTATTTTCTATGCTTTGCCTACGTAGATAGACCGCATGTCGCGTTTATTTCATTTATGTAACTGTTGTTCATCCATTAGTTATTTATTGCTTAATGGAATACATTTAGTTCTTCAATATGGAGTAGGTGTACATCCGTTCTTCATATAAGATAAAAAGACACATGAATAGTAATTTTAGTTTCTATTTTTTTCTTAGTTTTAAATAGAAAAAAACAAAAATTTCAAATCAAATTTTAATTACCGTAGTGTAATCATAGTTGTCGTTGATATTTTAGACAATATCCTTATATCATAACATCATCATTGTTCTATTAGGAAATATTAATAGTGTGACCTTCATCATCATCATCTTTCGGATGCTGATCTTTTCTTTTTTTTTTTCTATCAGAATCGTCTTTCTATATTTCTTTTTTTTTGCACTCGAATCGAGAAAAAGTCCAACGAGTGCATTTATCAATATGATTCTCAATAAACAAAAAAGAATCAACACAGACAAGTTGCAAATCTCAAGATAAAATTTAACTGTGAAACTATTATTTAAATGATAAACTTTAAATCTAGACTTTTTTTTTGAATGTATATTCTAAAGATCATCATGGTTTTTCTTGTTAAGTAATTAACTGTTCTTGTTAAACCATAAAAACAATTGGCTTTATCAAAATTGTTTTATACGTCAAAATGATGAAATAGGAATTCATATACACACATGTCTGAACATTTCTGCTTGATTAAATAAATACTTGACTAATAGTCATAGATATACCAATCTTAACGATTCATTTGAATCAATAATGATTCAATCGATTGAATAGCTATTAGAACTATTCGTTGGATATAAAGATAATTCTTTTCATTGGTATAATGAAAGCGAAAACAGTATCGCAAAAATATTCAAATAAAAAAAAAAAACTTATGATGGAATATGAGAAATAATTCACGAAAGAAATAAATAATTTTCTTAAAAAATAATAATAATCATTATTATTTAACAATAAATATAGACTTGTGCGTGTATATATATATATATATATTTGCTACATATGATGAAGGTTATAAGTGGAAACTTCAGAAAAAAATTGTTATTTTAATGATACTCTTAATTCAATCTCGGAAATGGCGTTATTAGAAAAAGAAAAATTCACGTTATACACTATTATTTTGTTTTTTCTTTTTAATATTTCCAACTTCAATAGAATTTGTAATTTAAAAATAGTCATGATATGTGATAATTTTAACTCAACGATATAGTATAAATCTAAGAAATTCAAAGTATGAATATTATTGTATATTATAATTTTATTCTTTAATGTCAGAAGTCATAAGAAAATCAAATATTATCCATTTCTTTATGTTCATTCTCAAAAAAATAAAATCATTCATAGAAAGCAATCTTGCTTTATAAACTATAAATAGACATAAATAAGATCAAACACTATCTGATAATCTTATTATGACATATTTTATTTTTATATTTAATAAGTCAACGATTGATCATATAGACATTGATAGAGTAAAAAAATATGTTAACTAGCATATTAATGATCTAATTACAAATTCACGTCAAAATGATTATCATCCGAAAAAGAATCAATATGACTCATGAAATAAACAAAAACATCTTTACCTCGTCGAGAAAGATATTGCAAATGATTGTATTCAAATTCCAGAGAAGAATAAAAGACTTGAGTGGAAAGAATTATATGATTGTATAATAAGCTACCCAACGAACGACAACTTCAATACAAAAACAGACACTAAGTGTTTTTTCTGCTATAGAAGCAATCAAAAAAAACAAATCATCTTTCTTGATTTGGTATTTAGCAGTTTCCTTCTAGCACATGTGTGGATTGGGTGTTATTTTGGACGAAAAAGAGTTGGACCGTTCTAATCGAACAAAATGAATGTATTAGTAAATCTTTCGTATTAAATCTATTCTTTTTATGACTTAATAAATTAATTTCATAATAATAATTCGAAATGACTTTCTTAAGCTCAATGCTTCAACATTGACAAATATAACAATGTGTGTAAAACTAATCCATACGAAAAAAAAACAGAGTCCTTCGTTTATTATTAAACTGACAACATGATCAATGACTCAAATTGAAAAACCAAAAAAACCCACATCGTTTTAGCGGTTAATGTCTTATAAATGATTCTAGTAGAATATATGATTGGCTTCGTCATGTTTTTATCATTATCAATATTCTAATAAGAAAAACATTTGTCAAAATATGAAACATTACAAATGACTCAAGATTATATAAGAAAAATTTTTATCAATTTTATATCTTAATAAAATTTTTTGATTAATAAAAAGAAATTATTTTTCAATGATTTCATTAATTTATATATTGATCATAATTATTTTAATTATATTTCATAATAGAAAAAAAAAAACAACGATATTATTTAATTTTTTGAACAGAAGAATATTAATCGATTCTAAAATGAAAAATCCTGAGACATTGACAAGCAAATACACACACAAAAAAAAAGAAGTGTTCAAAGAAAATTAAAAAAAAAAGAAAAAACTTTTGATAAAAGCCAATATAAATAATCTAATCTTTACGATTAGAACGATGACGACGATGTGTTTGAGCACTACCGGGTGGTATATTATTTGTATTTGATTCTTTTAAATGATGTTCGATATTTGAACGAGCTTTTTGAAGAACATCTAATGTTGGCTGGACTAAAATAGAAGAAAAACAAACACCAGTTCGAAATAAATACACTTATTTATCATAATCTAATATCATATTTGTCTTAGATTCTTGTTTTTTTGATTAATATTCTACTACAAGAGTACAATATAAAATTGTATTCTTTCTATATTCGGAACAAAAAAACATGTTTTATTGTAATTCGGAGAAGCTTAACATCTTATCTGTCTATATGTCAGATAGTGAAAGTTGTTGACAACTTATATATCATGATTATCTTGGACACTATACCACCTACGTGTTGACAGATATTTTCATGTTTCAGTTTAAAAACAAAAGCATTAAGAGTATCATCTCACTTTCGACAAAACCTATTTTTGTTCAAAACAAAAAAGAAATTACTTTTTGAGATAAACATATAAGTATAATATCTAAGTCCTGTATGGTTATATTCTCCAGCAAATCTAGGCAACAACTAAAAAAAAAACAATTCAGTAAATCTATGTTCTATGAATGTTGTGTTTTGCAAGCAGCATAGTCGTAAGAATTTTGATTAATTTTTGTCATGAAAATATGACATCGATATATTTCATGTCGATATCCAATTATAAGTATAAAATGTAGAAGAAAAACATGATTTTTGTGTCAACAACGACCTTCCACTCAAGGTCTTTTCTAATATATTGTGTTCTAGACAACTATGCGCTTTTTATCTAATGTATTATAGTATGTAATGCTCTTTTGGATGATTCGAAAAAGGGACTGTTCAATAAGTCTATAGTTGTACAGGAAAGATTATATATCTCAGACACTTTTGATGATGATTCCAGATTTTTAACGTTTCGATAATTCTCAAAATTAAAGACAGTAACAATAAAAAAAAGGTTCTCCCTTGACCTGAAAAGTTAATTAATTCTCTTTCAAATGAAACAATTTCCGACTGTATACTTTTGAGTATAGTGAAAAAGAACTTTTACAAGTCATGGATACATTGTAGATCGTGATCTCAAGAATACTTTTGAGCACTGATATTCACGATTGTAAAAAGAAAATATATTTTCAATTTCACTTTTATGTGCCTAATATTTGTGAAAGGTGTCATAGGAATTCCCTAAACCGTATCCAAAAATTGATTTCTGATGGGAGACAGTCTTCATCAAACTCTCGATTAGAATTACAATTGATATGTTATATTTATCGTTTACAACAAGACCATAATAGCTTTTTATTCTTCTCACACTTAACTATCAACAATGATGTAATCTAACCACATAATAATAGGTCATTAACGTGCATATTACTTTTTAGGCTATCAAGTAAAATTTGCTAAAAATAGTCTAATGTCAAAAAGTTCATGTATCATTTTATAGTAAAAATACTCATTTTCTTATGTAAAAAAAAATAAAAGAAGTTTAATTCAATACATAATAATTATCAAAATATTAAAGAAAAAAAAAGTGTAATAAATTCATTATAATCAATAAGCTAAAGAATATACAACCACACACACACAAACATAATAATAAAGTAGTTAGAAGCAAATAAGAATAATTCATAAATACTACGATAAACTACACAAATACATTGAATAAACTAATATAAGTGAATTTAATTATTTGTTTAGTGAATAATTTTGATATTTGTTTACAAACCAAACAAACAAAAACTTACGTAACAATGCCAAATATTCGCCTGTATCAGCTTTTTTGCGATTCACTTTCTGCAATAATTGATATTAAATAAGAAAAACGGATATATTGATTATTCTCCTCATATATATATATATATATGTAAGAAAATTAAAAACAGAAAAACACGAGGAAAAATAAAACGAAACTATGCTTTTTTTCTGGTTCCAATAACTTACTGTTAATTGAGCAAGTAATTGTTCTAAATAATTTGATTGTTCTCGATATTTTTGTTTTAAAAATCGAAGATCTTGAATATATTTTCTTTGATTAAATAAAAGACGTTTATTCTAAAAAGAATAATAAATAATATAGATATGAATTTCAAAACAAAATTTAAATGAAATAAATTACTTCTTCTATGAGACGATGATCAATAAATATATGTTCATTATATTTATTTTTTTCTGGTAAATCAGCTTTCCAATATGTTTCAATTAAATCAAGAGCATGTGTTAAGCGTCCATCAAGTTGATTTAAACGTTCTTCGAGGGATCGTGTTGATGAATTCTGGTAGAAAATTTAAAAGAAAAATATTTAAAATATAATAAAATGATTTATATTCTTCTTATATCAGTATTCTTATACATGACATAAATATTTCTTGAATTTTAAATTGTCTTCACTTCAATAATTATGAATAAATAATGTAAATAAAGAAAATAATAAATGTATAGTTTACATTGACATAAACTTGCGATTATATGAATATCGGATCGGGTATGCATATTTATTAAAACGTCGTGCTCAGAAAAATGGCGTAGTACCGAACAGGACAGCGTCATATTTAGAAAGAAGATATGGTGCTGAGAACTACGGCATGGACTAATTATTCATAGAAATAAGACTTTTTTTAATGAGGCTAACTTGAGCCGAAATTCCAACTCCCATAAAAGCGTCGATGTCTTCTAAAACTTTGATTTCAATCTAATCGTATTTTAATATGAGATTATAACTCATGAATGAAATGAAACAAATTCTTTGTCAGTGAAGAAAATAGAAAAGATGAAAATTAATACCAATTTAAAATTCCATTAAGAAGATACCCTCTCCTTTCAGAATGTTAAAATCAAAATTTTTCCAATTTTTGATATAGCTTCGAACTATCCTCTATCAAATGCTAAATGAGGATTCTTCATTGTTAGTTAGTACTTTTATTAAACTCAACTCTCGAAAACCGAAGCAGAAAAACTTCCGTTGCCATTTTTTTTTGTATGGAAAATTCTCCTAATGATAATTTCTAAAAGGGCTGAAAGCATGGGTCATAGATCTCTAACATCCAGACATTTGACCAGTACCAGTATAGTAAGTACTAGTACAAGTACTGTGTACTTAAAAATTGTACTTTGTACTTTTACTGAAGTACAATGTACTTCAGTAAAAGTACAAGTCTCGCTTCGCTGCGTATTTTTCTACCGACAAAAATTACTTTCGAACTCTAATGACATCTGTATTAAAAAGAAGATGAAAGTTTACATGCGTATTATTAGACTTTTATATCTTTTGGTATCAAAATCAATATAATTTCTAGTTTTGTAACCTGTAATTAATAATGGTAAATTGGTAAAGCAGATATCAGAAACATATCTACAATCTGTTTGGTTACAATGGGTGTGGGTATGGGTGCGTGTATTGTCTTCACACACAGTACATCCACACCCAAAACACATGTGCACTGCACATTTGAGCATCAAAGAGATTGTGCTGACAACTTTTTGTTTAGGTTGAGCTTAGTTTAAGCTTACTAAAATGTAAAGTAGATAGCTCTAAAAAGTAAAGATGCTATATATAGAAGTCTTTGTGGATCCGAGTTTAGATATTTTTTTCTCAAGTCTTTTTCAGTTCTAGCCAGTACGATTAGAACTGGGAAAATGTTCCAAACATTTCGGCTGAATTTTTCTTCAGTTTTAATACGAATTCCTGCCATTAAGAATGGTTCACGAAGCAATGGAAAAAAACCATTCCTATAACACCTCTTCTTTTTACAGAGAAGAAACCCTTATAATCTTATGAAACGAAAAGTAATCAAAATGAAAAACCCACCAAGTAATGTTCTCGAAAAGGGTAGACAGAGAGTATCAGTACTAAGTACAATTGTACTGTAGTACGGTGTAATTGGTACATGGTACTTAAGTACAAGTACAAAGTACAATTTTTAAGTAAAAAGTACATGTACTTTTACTTCAAAAAATGTACCAGTACTTAAGATTTTCACGTACTAAGTACGAAAAGTACTAAGTATTGTACTAAGTATCCAATGTCTGCTAACATTGCTGAACACATGTCCGATTTTCGATCATTTTAGTTAGGTTTTTGTTTCTCTCGAAATCACTGTTTACACAAAAAAAATCAATGCCCACATTCTTTGTGTTTTGAAAAATATTGCACCATTGATTTCCAACAGAGTTTACTAAAACACGTATATTTGGAGGTACGCTTAGTATTTTGATCTTTTTATTCGAATGGAAGGAGATAAAAAGAAATCAAAAAAAGTCGAAACTCCAAACAGTATCTAATATCTGTAAAAAGAAATTCTAGCTCTATCAGACTTATTGTAGTTGAGAAAGCGGAGTGATTAGGGAAACGGTTATTACTCTTTTCGACTCAGATATTTCCTGGAAAGAAGTAAAACAAACAAAACTTTTCCTCTCGAAAACTTAAATCATGTTGACAAGTTGTTAGCCCACGAATAGATCTAATCCGCTAAATGCCATATTCTATTAACACACTATCCCTTTATTTTCTTCATGCATTTGATCTATACTAGGCATGCGCAGAATCCGAGTTTTGACTTGCTTTTTGGGTTTGGAAACTAGTCAACCAATTCAAACAATGTCAGGCAATTGTCTAAAAATTTCTTGAAGTATATGGACAATTATGGAACCGTTCTAAGATTCGATTAAGTCCGGGTTGGAGTATTTCTGAATATTGTTGACTTTTTTAGGATGTCTGCAGACTTTTGGCTTTTGTACCATTTATTCCACTCTGTGTATAGGTCTACCATCTTCAAACATGAATTCCTTTCTTTAGACTTCTACTTCCTTTCACTTATTAACTGAAAATAACTGCATCCAAGACCGAACTTGAACGTCCGGGTTCGGTATGTACCTCATCTATGCTATGTGTACAGGAATTCAGTTCGATAATTTTCGTTGAGTTACAAAATTTATTAGAGAAACTACCATGATTATTTTGAATTCTTGGAATTATCTCTCAAAAATAAGTCATACAATTTCATCGTATCCAAAGGAAACTTGAATATTTACTCTAATTCTATATGAGATGAAGAAATAAATATTGATATTTACAGAAAAATTACATTATTCTTTTTTTTTGTTTTAAATCATAATCATATTATTTTTTTTTACTCTTATGAAAAATTGTTCTCGTTTTTCTATTTTTTTTTGTATTCAAAATACGTACAGTTCTTGAACGAAGTTGATCTTTTAATTCAGGTAAGACTGCTTTTAAGTCAAATTTAATATCTTGTATTAACCGACGAAGATCATCATGAGTTTTTAATTCACCAACAATATATGATCGTATAGGAACTTAAATCAAAACAAAATAATTCTATATGAAGTTTTCTAAACAGGAAAAAAAACACCCATTTGACATACTTCTTGGTACAAGTTCTTCAGCAGATTGTTGAGAATATTCAATATGTTCAAGTTCAATTGTAGATGAACCTACAGGTCTTGAAAGTTGCTCATCAATTACAAATGATGATGATAAATTCTCAGCACCAACTGAACTAGATGTACCAATTACACGAAGATCAGGATATGAAACTCCATGACCAGAAAATTTAAATTCACGTGGTGATTGTGATTGACGAATATTTTCATCTAATTTTGCTTGTAATTGTTTTTGTTTTTCTATACTTCGTTCAAGATCACGACGAAGAAGACGCATTTCTTCTAATAATTGTGATAATTCACTTTTTCGAATTGCAATTTCACTTGTATCTGAATCTAAAATAATCAAGATAATATTATTTGATAAGAATATCATAAAAAAAGATTCGTACCAGTAATAAAAGTCTTTCGTTCTAATATACTAATTTGTGTTTTATAATGTTCGATGACAGATTCATTACGTTCGATTTCATCTTGTAAACGTTTTATTTCATCTTTCGAACGTTTTATTTCATCGTTTGACCGTTTTATTTCATTATGTAATCTTAAAAAAAACGAGATTCGTTAATTTTTTTTTTCTAGATTTTAAAGAAAAATTATATTTATTTTACTGTTGATTTTTTTCTTCGGCTTGATCAAATCGAATTTTGTAAGTTTTAAGAGAATCGATTTGTAAACGTGCTTGTTGTAATTCATTTTCAATTTTACGTGATTCAACAGTCAAATCTTGACGAATTCGATCGGATTCAGTATGATAACGATGTTCAGCATCTCCATTGACTTTTTCCATTCTAAAATATTTTTATTTTAATATATTCAAGATAACTATAAAAGAAAAAACAATTTGCTATCGTTCACTAGACATTATACAATGTAAATCAGAGGGGTTAAGTTTTATTTTTAACTAAGAATCGAAGGGGTTGTCTGATCAAATACTAAATACAGGGTGGCGCAAAAGTCACGTTACCGAACAACAAAAAATTGAATATCTCCATTACGGCTCGACTAAACGGGCTCATTTTTTTATCAAGGATAGAGGCATATTCACGCTCCAAATCCATACGGACAACGTTAGTGAGAACTTTTGGTAAATATCGGTATTGACATGAACAAGAAAATTTTACTTGTTCACACATAAGAAATGAAACAATATACTTACAAAGGTTTTCACTAATCTCGTCCGTATAGATTTGGAGTGTGAATATGTTTCTATCTTTAGTAAAAAAAATCAGCTCGTTTGCTCGAGCCGTAATGGAGATATTCAATCTTCTTTTTTGATAAAGTGACTTTTGCACCAGCTTGTATATTGTTTTCTCCCTACTTGTGAAGAAGTAAAATTTTGTTGTTGAGATCAATAGTGATATTTAACAAAGGTTCTCACTAACCTTGTCCGTATGGATTTGGAGCGTGAATATGCCTCTATCCTTGATAAAAAAATGAGCCCGTTTAGTCGAGCCGTAATGGAGATATTCAATTTTTTGTTGTTGGGTAACGTGACTTTTGCGCCACCCTGTATATTCAGATGAACTCGATGACAAATATACAAATACATATGCAATAGCCTATAGTAAAAAAGTCTTTGCACAAAATATTCGCTCATTTTTCGGCCAATTAAAGACAACTGATTTCAGCTAGAAGCAGTTAGTTAGAATCAGACATTTTTGTCTTTTCAAATATTTGTCCAGAGTTTCTTTCTTGGGTAAGATTAGACAACTATCATCAGATTGTTTTAAAGGGTTCAAAATAGTACTTGTACAGCATACAATGGGGTATTTGATTTCAATCTGTATTTAGACAAAAAAAGCACTTAATTTCAAATAGAAATAGGGAACTAGGGGAACTTAAGAATATTCATTCATATATATATATATGTATATATCCCTCTTTTCGGAGGGCGGGACTAGGGAGACTTAAGAATTATAAATTAAATATATATATAAATGTATATAATTCTGAAGTCCCAAAGTCTCTCTAGTTCTACCCTCTTAAAAGAGGGGTATATATATATGTCTATATATAAATATAGAATTCTTAAGTCCTTCAAGTTCCACTTTTCCAAAAAAGAAGGTTTATACATATGTGTATGTGGATGAATAATTTCGATAACCTAGTAAGCGTACCATCGAGAAAAGAGAGGATATGAAGCATGTGTAGTAATGAATTATTTGAAGCACGCTATTAGAGAAATAAGCTTGTCATTGACTTAGGATTGATGGGATGTTTGTGGTATGTTCCTTGTATAATATGTCCGTCTGCCTAAGATTTCGTCAATAGAGAGGTGTTCTTTTTAGTCCCCTAGGACTCCCATTGTTTCGAAAAAATAGGCATATTTTTTTTTCCAAAATTCAGTTTGAAATTAAAAAGCCCATAGACTCTGAAATATAGTTGTCGTGTAGTTCAGAAGACCCCCTCTCCATCGTAATGAATAGATTGAGAGTCTTGTTAGATCTTCACTTTTGTTGACAGGAAGGTATCGTTTTTTTTTTTCTGAAATTTAGTTTTAAATAAAAAAACCGTAGACTCAATGTTATTTATGTATGTTTTATATTATCGATTTTGTTTTCTTCTCTCTTATGACTCATTATTCAAAGTCAAAATAAAAATCAGTCTATTAATGTATTCTAGTTGAGAAGTTGTTGTATGAAGTTGATTATTTTATATGAGATGGACTATAAGTATCTTTACGATAAAAAATTTGCATATCTTCATTCTACTCAAAGGTATTGGTCTGATTTTGTTATTAATAATAGCGAAGTGTTCAAAGTTATTTTTCTTCATAAGAGAACTGTTAATAACATTTACATTGACTGAAGTAGAGATATTCCAATTTTTTTTTATAAAGATATTTATGATCGATCCTGTATGTAGAAAATTTTAGTTTATATGCTAATATTCTTTCGAGAATCAAAAATAGAACCAACTTTCATAGAATCCATAAAGAATCTGCTTTGTTTTAATGCTCAAATTAAGAATGATTGGTCTTAAATGTTGTTTTTTTCTATTGATCATTGATTACAGCTCTGAAGAATAACTTGATTTTTTATAATACAAGAATATTTTTTCTTTTAAATCAGATTGTATAATGAAAAGAAATGAATTCAAATATCGAACTATTGAATTATTTTATATCATTAACAATTTGACTTACTGAGTAAGTTTAATCGTGAGTTGTTGAATTTGATCACCTTTTCTATTGATATCATTATTTAATGTTCGAATCTGTTCATCTTTTTCATTTATTTGTCGTTGCAATTCATTTGTATCCGATGCACTACTTAATGCACTATCTCTTTTGCTCACTGATGTTTCTAAATATGAATACAAAATAAACTTAAATTTAAATATCAAAAATTAGAAAAAAAAAAACTTTTTTTTTGTTGTTGCATATTTCAAGTGTATAAGTGATCGTTAGGAAAAATAGTAATAATAGAAAAAAAGAATCGAATAATTTCTTGTTGTTTCTCTGGCGTCTTTTTTTTGTCAGCAAAAAAGAATTTAGAGCAGAAAATAGCAATCTATGTTAAAAGAAGTGATTTGTGTGAAAAAAAAAGAAAGAGTAATCAAGAATAGAAAAGTGCTTGATAATCATTGTGAAAGTACGATACATGATCGTTTATTTTTCTCTTTCTCTGTCTGTCTAGAAAATTGATGATAATATAATAATATGATATTAAAAAAAAAGAAATAATTTATTTAAATAAACATACTTTTTTTCGTATCATTTCCTTGTAATACATCAATATCTAAATCAATAATATATTCATCAAGTGGATTAATAATATGTTCTTTTCTTTCATCAAATATCGGTAAATGATTATCATATTTCTATAACGTAAAAAAAAGAAGAACAAAAATAATATAACAATTTAAAGATTAATAATAGATTAAAATCAAACTTTGAAGAATTGTTCGTATTTATTTAATTTCTTTTTTGTTTGTTCAATACAAGTTTGTTGTTCTTTTAAAATTTTTTCATAGTTTTGTTGTGTTTTTCTATTATGTTCAATAGTTTTATAGAGTTTTTTAAGTTCAGTTTTAAGTAAATTTGATTCATCTTTGTACGTTTCAATAACAAGATTTAAATTCTAAAAAGAAGAAGAAGAAGAATTTTATTTATCTATTTAAGGTACTGGCAATTCGAAATTTGAATAAAATTTGTCTTTTTTGACATGGTTGGATAAAGTTCTTCGTGTTACGTGTAAAAATATTGTTCTAGAAGTATTTGAATAATATTTTTTTAGTGAAACTTTAAAAAAATTAGGTTAAAGCAAAAATAAGAAAAGCCTATAAAAATTTTTGCTCAAATTTAGAATTGCCGATAACATTAAAAATTCAAATCTTTACTTGTATTTGTTGTTGAAGTTTGTCTATTGTTGGTGATTTAATTATATCAGGTGTATTAATTCGAACACGCATTTGTAATTGTTGGATAAATTTACGTTGATTACGAATTATTTCTCTAAGTTCATTGATATTTTCGATTTCTGTAAGATCATCATTGATTTTAGTTGATTCATTTCGACCAATTATAGCTGAATCATCAGCACTATGTCGACGTTGTCGAACAGATGATTCAATTAAACCTAAATAATGTAAACATGTTTTAGTTAGAGTTTTCTATACCAGAAAACATGTGAACTATGATTTTTCTAATGATGAATCTTTGAAAAAAAGATCATTTTTGACTTGTAGAAAAATGTTTAACTTCTTCTAATACTGAAACTTGTCAAAGAGGAGACATCAATCTTACATAAATCGTTACTTCTATCAATACAACAGAGCTTAAGATTGCCTCAGAAAATTGGACAATATGTTATTATCATTCGATGCAGAATGAACTGAGAAATAACACAAGGTCATATCTATAGTTTCGTGTTTATTGAAGAATTTAACAGTTCTTTAGATTTTTTTTTTCGGTTTTACTAATATTGAATAAAACATTTGTTGATAATCAGTAAATATTTATCGTTATGTACTTGACATACACTTTTTATTAATAATTATTTGTATATCTATAAGAACAAATGAATCTAATTTTTAATCAAAAAATAATAGAAATACTTTTTTAAGCGATTTGGAATATAATTTATGGCGTTTTTTTTCGTTTGTTAAGTTTTAAATGAGAGTAAATAATGTTTGATTTCTGCATTTATAAAAATGAGTTTTAATATATTTACACTACAATGTTTTCTATAATGGATTCAAGTTTGAACAAAATGTGCGTATATGTAATGAATCTAATTTCAACTCATTGGTGAATAAATCTATTGTTCTAATGTGGTTTAATATTATCTATAGAGCCTCTGACTCGAGTTAGATATTCGTAAAAACGAACGAGGGAAGTCTACCAACTGATTAATTCTTTTTGAGCCGGATACATATGCATCATTTAGACCCTGATGAGTTATGAATATTCTGAACAGAGTTCGAATCCTTAGCTTATTTCTGCCGACATATTACATTTTTACGTTATTTTTCAACACAATGCCGTTGTCCTCCTCAGGAAAATTAATTTTTGAATTTGAACTTGAAACTTTATATAGAGACAGACCTTAACGAGAATAGTTAATCGTGAAAGCATCAGATCATTTAATCTGTTCATGTTCTGACATAAGAGCATCAAATCTGCGAATATATATGAGCAATGTAAAATACGCGCTCTTATCATAGCTATATCTTGAGATAGAAACAACAAAAATATCTGAAATTTTCTCAATAAACTATTCTTGTTAAGACTTGTTTCTATGCAAAATTTCTAGTTGAAATTCGAAAATCAATTTTCATGAGGAAGAATCACGATATATTAATTCACATTAGGATCTAAATGATGGATATAGTCCCAATTTGAAAATAATTAATCACTTAAAAGACTTCTCTCGTAAGTTAATTCTGAAATGTTAGAAAGATCTTTGGTTTTTTTTTTGAAGAAATACGAACCAGCTTCATATAATATCTTTTGATATTTAGTCAATTCTCGATGATAATTTCTCGATTGATTTTCACTTCGACCAAGTTGTTCTGTAAGACGTGCTAATTTTGTTTGCCATTCAATATTTGAACGTTCTAATAATGCTATAGTTGATTTAATATTTTTTGTTGGTAATTCAATATTTGTCGATGACATATCATTATGTAATGAACAAAGATATTGTTCTAATTTTTATAGACAGAGAAAGAGAAGTCAAAATATGTAAACAATCACATCAATCAATAGTAAAAGAAAAAAAATCGAAGACACATCATAAAGAATAAATATCAGCAGTGCAAAAAGTATTAGAATATTGAAAAAGCAATAAATGAGGATAATATACAACAACAAATACTAAGCAAAGACCTGATGATGATCTCGAATGAGCATTGAGCTTAGCTGAGCGAACATCATTCGTACGATTTTGTTGTGATTTTAATTTTGCAAGTTCATCCTGATAATTAACTAATTCAAGAGCTAATTCAGCTCGTGTATTTGAACCATGAATATCAATTAATGCATTAAGTTTACGCCATAAAACTTGATTAACATATTTTTGACGTGAAAGTTCATGTCGTGTTTCGACTAATTGTGTGTGTAATTCAGTTATGGAAGGATTTTTTTCTGTATAGATTTAAGTATGTTTATTTACAAAATTTTAATAAAAAACAAAGAAGATTTTCTTTGTTTTTCGTTTTCTTTTTTCTTTTTTCTTTTTTCTTCTTCTTTATTAAAAACTTACGTTTCAATTGTTCATTTAATTCTTCGTTATATTGTAAAGCTCTTTCTAGTTCATATAAAAGTTCTTCACGATTTAAATGATCAAAATTGGCATGTACTAGAATAAAATTTATATAATTGAGAAATTAAATGCTTAGAAAAAAAACAAATCGATTAGTTTGTATGAATGATTGTTTCTTCAATCAGAAAAAGAAAAATCATATCATTAAAATCTTTACATATTTTTCAATTCATTGAGTTTTTCCGCCGGAATCAGCTTGTGTATGCTTTCACTCGAAATCACAATTGACTTTTATGCTATAGACTAAAATAGTTTCTTCATTATGTAATTATACTTCGATTCTAATGCTAAGGAGTTGAATACGGTAAAATTTTCTACTATTGAACACCTTATGGCGGTACTAATCGTCACTTATGCTCTCTCTCTTTCTTCTTCTTACATATACATTTATTTTATATGCGTGATTTTTTTTTTGTTTTCTATATTCTTTGTCGTACTTATTTGCTTTCTGTATTTTTCGGTAAGACGACTAAACAAGAGAAATTCTCCAACTGATTATTTCCTGTTGAGTCGAATTATGTGCATCATGGAGACCCTAATAAATTATGAATATCCTCAAAAAAATGTCGAGTCCTTACTTTATTGCTGTGAAAATATTGCATTTTTTTAGATAATGCCGCTGTCCTCATCAGGACAATTCGAAAATCAGTTTTCTCTGATGCTACTGAGGAGAACTATGGTATTGACTTAAAAAATACCGTAGAAATGCAATATCTCTGCAGTAATAAGCTAAGAACTCGAGTTTTTCTCAGAGTATTAATTTCTTATTATGATCTTCATGATGCACGCAATTATTCAGTTGGGAAACTTCCCTCGTAAGTATACAATGTATAAACAGACTATTGTAAGTATCTAAAAAAAAAAGTAATAATTATCAGTTGACACGAAACTAAAATTGGTAGGACAGAATTAATATTGTTAATTTTATCTGTTACCTCGAGCTCTTGTTACTGGAATAAAAACTGAAGTTGTTGATGAACTAGCCTACAAAAAAAAAAATTTCAAATCACAGTGTAATGATACATATTGTAGAAACACATACTGGTTGAGTTGTACTTCGTAGAGCTTCTGCTAGCTTACTTCTAAGTTCAATAATTTCCTAAAAATATAATTTTTAGAAAAACGAAAAGATTTTTTTTGTCTATAAAATATATTTGTTGTTTTACTTGATCTTTCTTTTGTATTTCGATTTGTAATGCTGGATTTGTCGATACACGTTCACTTGATGAACGTGTTGAATCAAGATTTGGTTCAATATTAATAAGTTTCGAATGTAATTCAGTGATTTTTTTTTCATTATTTATATTAATTTCATGTAATCTCTAAAGAGAAAAGAGTTTTTTTGCTTTTTTTGTCTTTTATATAATTTACATTGATCTCTTGGTCTTTATCAGATAATTTTTGACGTATTGTTGCAATTAATTGATCACGATTTTCTATATCGGAGGTATGTTGTTTTGCCATTCTCTAAAGAATAAAAAAGTGCATAAAAAGAAGAAGAAGAAGAAAAGTCCATGGTTATTTTTATTCACCTCGTTGCGTACAGTTACCTGATTACAATCACTTTGAAGTTTATCATGAGCTTGACGAACGTTGTTTAATTCTTCATTACAATGACGAAGAGAATTTTGAAGATTCTAAAAGATTATTCAAAAAAAAAAATCTTCTTTTTCTCCTATTATTATGTGTTAATAGAATGTTAGATTTTATGTTTGTTGCGAATAGTAACACGATATTTTTCTATTCTTTTTTTTTTCTTTGTGTATGTCAGTCTCGGTGAGCAGTCGAGAAACATCTTCACTTCTTCTTCTTTTTTTTTTTTTTTCTTTCCTCTATAATTTCTTTAGTTAGTAAATGTGAAAAATCGCGTAGTGTTTTTCTTGCACTCGTTAACAATAAAAAAAAACCGATGATGAAGTGTCAGGAAAAAAAAAGACGAGACATTGCATATGTAGTTTTAATGAATATACGTGTGCATGTCTTTCTTACTTCATATATATTACTATATGGATTTTGGTCCTAAATAAGATTCATATGTAATATTTCTCTATTGATCTTAGTTAAATGAGATTTTTTTGCGGTTTTTTTTTCTATTGTTATACCTGAACTATTTTTTCACGTTGTTTTAATTTATCTTTAAGATCATCAATAATACTTTGACAATGATCACGTTGTTCAAATGAAGTTCCACTATTTATTTTCTAGTAAAATTTAACATAGAGAAGTAAAATAAATTGTGGAAAATATTTTACCTTTAGCATTTCTAATTGGTTTTCTAAATATCTTACTCTCTCCAATTGAATCTAGAAAGCAAAAATAATCATATTCTTCTCAGGTTTTTGTTTTTTTTTTGTTATTGATCATACTTCTTTTTCTTCAGCAGCAATATTGAAATTAATATCTAAAGAATTGTGATTTCGTATATGCCCACCAAGTTGATATTGTAGTGTCTTAAAGAAAAATGAATTAAATAATGAGAAAGAAAAAATTTCAAATTCTTATACATCAATTTTTCGTTCAGCTAGTTGTAATTGATCATTCGTTTGAATCAGTTTACGTTCATAATCTTGAATATTTAATCGTAATTCACTAATATATCGTTCAGATTCATGAATAGTTAAAGATTTTTCATTTATTAATTCATCAATTCGTCGGTCACGACTTAAAAGTTCTTGTTGTAATGTTTCAATTGTATTACTATTTGAATAATCACCCTAATAGAAAGAAATAAAAATTTTTCGAATAAAAATAAAATTTTTCAAATAACTTTTTTAATATCGTCAAGAAGTTTTTCAATATGTTGAGCTTTTGTTTTCAGGGATTCACTATACGTTCGAATAAGTTGTTGTTTAGTTTGAAGATCTTGTTCTAATTGTTGAATTCGAATCTAAGAAGAATTTTTTTTTTAATCATATAGATATGTTTTTTTTTCTTTATAGATCAAATACTTCAAATGGGATTCGAATATCTTTTCGTTCACTTTCAACAACAGAAAGATCGTCTCGAAGTTTCTATTAGAAAATTAAATATATTAGTTAATAATTAAAACTATGTATAAAATTTACTTGAATTAAAATGTTTTTTTCATGAAGTTCTTTTTCGCGTCGATTGATCTTAATACAATTATTTAAAAAAATGATTTGAAAATTTAAATAAAAATTTCTTCATAGAAGATTTTTATTGAATGATAAAAAATTTTTTTTTTGCTTTTTGCAATTTATCCAATTTATTTGAAAAATCTTTTTTTTTTTTCTAAATAATCTTGTATACATTCATTGTTGATTGAATATTATTTTCAGATAGGCTTTTTTTTATTAATTTTGGTCGCTAAATTGGATAGAACTTATTCAATAAACATTTATTTTACTTCGTCACTATAAAGAGTAGATTCATAATGTACGATCTAGTGACATGAAATGTCCAAAGATTACTTGATATCTTTAGATTTATTAATCGAAATATAAAAGAATAATCATAAACGATAGACTTGTGCAGTAAGACTTCTTAGTAAAATGTCGCATGAAAATAAATATTTACAAAATAATACTCCAAACAGAACTCTTATAATTTAATCAATAGTAGATTTTACAAAAAGCAATTAAAAAGAAATGTTTCCATAAATAGAACTAGAGACATCCAAGGTTATGCTATCCTGCAGGCTAGAGTAAGATTTCTTACAAGAGAAGTCTTGCAACTGATAAATCACTATTGAGGTCAGACTATGTGTATTACTTAGATCCAAATGAGTTATGAATACCTTGAAAAGAGTTTGTGCTCTCTGCTTATTGCTGCAGTATTTCTGCAGCAATAAGCTAAGAACGCGAACTCTTTTTCATTGTACTCATAGTCCATTTCGGTCTACATAATGCACATCGTCTCGACTTGAAAGTGATTCATCAGTTGGAGGACTTCCCTCTTCAGTCCGAGCACACCGTACGAAAAAATTTACCTATGTATATCTAAATATAACTTTCTCAATGTAAATCAATCATTGAAGTAGTTGCTATAAATTACTAGTTAAGACTACGTTTTAACTTTATTTGTAGAAAGAAAACTCTAGTCGAAAAAAAAAAGAAAAAGAAAGAATTATATGATTTTTTAAATATCTATTTTAAAATTCTAAAAGAACACCTGCTTTAGGGGGGGAAAAGAAATTCCATTTATAAAAATTACCTTTACTGATGTTTTCTTTCGTTTGAATATATTTGATAAATGAAAAATTTGAGTCATGATATAATGGTAGAAGAAGTAATAGCATTTACATCAATTTTCTTTCTTTCTTTGTACTATTCAAAGAAATCACTCAATCAATATGTATCGAAAAATAGAGAAAGAAAAGATTCAAGAGCATTTCTTGATTCTTAAGTTCATATTGAACAACTTTGATTGACATTTTTTGTTTTATTTCTATGTACCACTTTGATTTCCTCTCTTTCCTAACAATTCCTAATTGTTTGTATTGTATTTTAAGTTATTCATAACGAATGAGTTTATACTAACAAGAAAAGTATAATATACAAATCAACCATTTTTCATTTCTTATTTTTCGAATATTTTATTTTTTATTTTTTTACATATCTAATTCTAGATTGATTATTATGATCTAAACTTACATTATCTGGAAGAATTGTAAGCTGTTGTTTGTACTGAAGAAGAAGAAAAAAAAATTTTAATGAAAAGAAAGAATTATTCTGATAAATGTACCTGAGTAATTTGTGTTTCATATGCTTGATTTTGATTTTCTAATCTCTGTTAAAATTAAATGAATAGTTAAAATTATTATATATATTTTTTTTTAATATACTTTTATGTGATCATTTCGAATGTTTAATTCATTTGTATATTGACGAGATAAATCATCTTTAATTTGTTGTCTTACTTCTTCTGTTCTATTGCGTTCTATTCTAACATGTTCAATTTCACTTTCATAAGTCTGAAGAAAAAATAAATAAATGAATATAATCGATAACAACAACACAAAAGAAATCAATAGACGAACTTGAATCCTAGTATTTGCTTTTCGTAATTCATTTTCTAATATTTGTAATTGACTATCAAGCTATATTTATATAGATACATCAATGCATTTAGATTCGATCCAAAACAAAACAAAAACAAAAAAACTTACACGTGTTATTGCATTATTTCTTTCTTCAAGAGTAGATTGAATAGTTTGATATTCTTTTTCAAGATTCTATAATGTAATAAAAATTAATTGATATTTAAATAAAAATAATACTTACTTCGATTTCTACTTCTTTAGTTTCAGATAATTGACTGTAACGTCTACGATACTTAAAAAGAAATATTTATTATTTATTTTTGTTCGAAATAAAAATATTACAAAAACTTATATTCTTACATCATTTTCATATTCTTGATTAATTTCAAGACGAATCCTAATCTCAAGATTATCTAATTGATATTTAAGTTCCTAAGAGAAAAAAAAATAATGTTTCGTATAATTAACTAATTTATTATTATATTTCTTTTAACTTACAGTATTCTCTTTTTTGAAAGCTTCAAAATCTG
>CAJNOL010000004.1:405239-565128 GCA_905250125.1 Rotaria sordida
TTATTGTACCTGAATTTCACTTTGAAGAGTCTCAAATTGTTCTTTTGTACTTTGAGTACTACGTTGTAATATATTAAGTTCATTTTGATATCGATTTTTATCAGCTTCACTACCACGTAAACGAACTTCATAAACAGTTATTTGTTCGTTTAACTAATTAGTCACAAAAGAATTTATTCGATGATTGTGTGTAATTTTTTAAATATTTTTTCATTACCTCATCATTTGATTGTGTTAATCTAGTAAATTCAGTTTCATATTCATATAGTTGATCTTTCATTGTCTAAAGAAATAGATTATTAAGAAACAAAAAAATAAATACAGAAACTATGACTTTTACTTGTTTTTCATGTTTCACAAGTTGTAATTCATCGTTTAGATTATTTCTTTCCTGAAAAGGAAAGAAATATATAGATTTTTTATTTTATTTTATTGTATTGTTTACTGTTTCAATTTGAGTTATTTGACTTTGAAAATTCTATACAAAAAAAATTAAAATTTAGAATATTTATATAAAGTAAAATAAATTCTTACTTGACTTTGATTGCCAATTTTTGTTTGTTGTTCAACAATAATCGATTGTGACTTTAAAAAAAAACAAGAAAATAACAAAAATACTTTAATTATTAAGAAAAAAAAATATGTACTTGATCATTTTGAGTTTCAAGATTTTTATTTCGTGCAATAGAAGTATCTAATTCAATTTGTATTTGATTAACTTTTCCCCTTTCGAACTAGATACAATTAATTTAACAAAAAAAAAAGAAAAAAAAACACGAATATTCAATTCTCACATCTCGTTCTCGTTCTAGATGAATTCGTTCCTAAAAGAATAGAACGAAGAAATAGAAAACAAATTATTTAAATACAAAAAACTTTACTTGTTGAAAATTATTTTCCATTTCTCGATGTTTTATAAGATACTGTTCAAGTTGTGTTTTCTGTTGCTATTCATTTAAAAGCAAACAAAAGAGAATTAAACACAAGTGTAAAAATAATATATATATATATACTTCATTTTGTTCTTGTAAAGTTTGTATTTCCTGAAAATTTATATGAAAAAAAAATCTATATTGAATAATAAAGCAAGAAAAAAAAAGAACATACTCGAGTATATTGAATTTCAAGTTCTCTAATAACTTGTGATCTTATTTGATCAATCTCACTCGTAATTTCTCTTAAACGACGATCACGTTCTTCAATCTAAATATAAAATTAATTATTAAAATGACAAAAAAACAAAAAAATTTCTTAATAAATTATACTTGTATTGCTAAATTTTTTTTCTCTTGTTCAAATGCTTCGATTTTTAAATTAAATGTTTCTCTTGTTTGTTTTTCAATTTCAGATGCACGTACTTCATATTGCTAAATAATAATAAAATAATAACAATAATAATGAAATGATCAGAATTTAAAAAAAAATTAAAATTTCTACTTGAATTTGTGTCTCTTGTTTTCTAATTAAAGTTTGACTCTAAATACAAAAAGAAAAGAAAAACATATTTTTCTTTTAATAAATATATGAAAAACCAAAAAGAGAATTTTTATTTTTACATCATCATAATCACGTTTTATTTTTGATATACGATTTGTTAAACCAGATACATCATCAGCAACATTTCGAAGTTGTACTGTTACTTGAGCAACAGTTGCTTCAGGATTCTACAAGATGAAAATTAATTAAAATAAATATTTATAAAAATCATACTTCAACTTGTTGAGTATCAGTAACAGCCTAAATTGAAAAAAAACCACAAAATTCTTAAGAAAAATAATAATGAATAAATAAAAACCGTTGATAATGGTCGAGGTAATGGTGGTAACTAGTATAAAACAATGTTATTTTATTAAGAACTTCTTTTTTTTATTTTCTCTTTTAAACATACATCTGAAGATGATATCGATGGATCCAAAAGACGAAGTAATTTAGCGACTTGTAATCGTAAATGTTTTTCACTTCGTCGAAGTTCATCACATTCTGCTCGTAAATTCTAAAAATTAAACTTATGTTAATTATTTGAAATATAAATCAATTGAAAATTCATACTTCAACAGTTTTAACATATGATGTTAGTTTGTCATTTAAACGTTGAAAATTCTATAAATATTTATTATGATTAATCTCTTTAAAAAAAAAATCTATTAACTTCTTCAGTTAAATGAGAATGTGTTGGTACTGGATATGACCATTTAGTGAATTCCGCAATTTGATTTTCAAGATCCTATATGATTTTTTTTTTTGAAAAAAAAAAATATATTTTTAGATTTCGATTTTCGGTTTTTTTAAAAATTTCTCTCTTATATGGAATCATACTTTAATGGTCCGACTTTGCTGATCAATTGTTCGAAGGTATTCTTCAACATTGACATTGGAACTTGTTTGTTCTTGCTACACAAACAAAACCAAAAAAAAAAAGAAAATCAAATATAAATAAAAATTCATATTTTTTTTTTAAATTAAAAATCATCTTCTTTCTCTCATAGTAATTTATCAAAATTTGTGAATAATTATATAATAAAGCATTGAAAAAAAAAATCAAGCAAACAAAAAATTTATCTGATAACAGTGAGTAAAATTCAATTATAGAATGATGGAAATCAGAGGATAGCTGAGCGGGAAAAAATTTTATAAGCCATGTGAAATACAAACCAATGGATAAGAAAAACGAATTCGAGCGAGTAATGGCTAAAAGAAAATGTTGTTTTATTTTATTGCTAAGATATATTTTATTCTTTCGAATTAAACTATTTTACACAAGATTAATAATAAGAAATATATATACATATATATATTTTTTTTTTGAGTTTTACCTCATGTCGATATGATTCATATGTAGCTAATTTTTGTTGATATTCTGCTTCCATATTCTAGATAAAATGATATTAAATAAAAATGAAATTTCGACTATTTTTTAAAATATTACAGCAATACGTGTATCATAATCAGCTTTTAAACGTCTCAATACACGGTCAGCTTTTATTTGTTCTTCTTTATATCTCTGATTAACTTCTTCTAGTATGTTATTAGCCTATTAAAAAACCAAAAAAAAAAACAGAAATAATATTCTCTTGTAAACAAGTTTCTATTTACTTCAATTAATCTTGATTTTAACGCAGTTATTTCCTGTATTTAATGTAAAAAAACAATAGATTATTTTCTATAATTATTTTTTTTTTTTTGTATACTTGTTTTAATGAATTATTTTCCTCTTGAAAATTTCTTTCACGTTCATTGAATTGTAAAGTATATTGATTAACAGGCATAGCTCTATCTGAAGTTGAATCAGCGTGTGAAGTTATTGTTTGAATATGTTGATCAACAGTTGATGTTGTTATGTTCTCTCCAAATTCACCAGAATTACGAAGTAATTCACGAAGTTTTGCATTTTCTTGATGATACCGTTCAAGTTCAGTTTTTAATTGATGTAACTCATCGTTTTCATCATTCAATTGAATATTACTAACTTGTGTTCCTTGTTGATGGCTTGACAAGAAAAAAAAAAGAAAAAAGAAGAAAGTAAACAAATCGATCAAGAGAACAAACCACAGCAGACAATATAAAAAAAACCGCTATGTTATGTTTTTTTTTTTGAAAAAGTTTTAATAATTATACCTAATGGAATTAGTTATGATGTTAAGAATAGACATGCCTAGCATGTAGAAAAGAAAAAAAAATTGATAGTCTGAAAGTATATGTAAAAATGTATGTGTGTGTAGGTAGAGAAGTATTGCAATGAGCTTTTTTGTCAACACTAAGAGTCGGTTAATCCTTGGTTTTTCTATTAAAAAAAAAGGGGAGGGGGGGAGACATATAGCACAATGAAGGATGTAGGATTTTTGGAAAGGAGCATAGTCATAAAACTTGTTAGGACGCATGATCACTTTTAGTGCCTTCCTTCTAAATTCCTATTATATATGATATCTTCTCAATTGATTAGTTGACAAAGCTTAAAAATAAATCATTAAAAAAAAAATAGAATCACCTCGTATCGAAATCATCATTAATATATTCCACTTTATCATCATTTGGCTCTTGTATCGCTGCTGATTGTGTCGCACCCATTGTAGAACAATAAGTTGAATACTTTCAGCTGTCTTTCATCTGTTCGATTACTCTTTCATTTTCCCCCCGTACTTATTCTTACGCTTCTATGGATTCAATACTCTATATAGTCAAATACATATATTACAGAACAATTGCAATAGAAGATCAAGAGACATACAGAGTTTGATTTAGAAAAGAAAGGCAAAGGAAAAAGAAAATGAGGGAGAGAGGGAGAGAGAGAGAGAGAAAGAGACTAAAATCACATCATTCAAAAGTTCATTTTATTTCGTTAGGCAACGATTAACTTAAGAATCAAAAATGAATATGAAAGTGTATATTATGTATTGATTTTAAATAAGCAAAAACGAAACTAAAACTAACATACCGACTTGATGATGATGCTTGATAAGATTCGTTTGTTGATCGTCCGATAATTGACTAAAAGAAAATAAATAGATAATCAACGAAAATTAAATAAATATTTATTAATTTTACTATTTCTTGTTGATCACCCTGTTCATATTGTGTTGGATGAAAACGACGATGACGTTGAATTGTTGTTGATGATATATCTCTACTATCTAATGCAAGTTCATTTTGTTCTTCAAGGAAAAAAATTCGTAATTTTAAATCGAAATTTTCACGTTTAAGTTCTTGAAATTCCTAGAAACCAAAAAAAAAAAAATTTCATATTTAATCAATTCAATATGTTAAAATAAATGAAAAAGAAAAAAAAAGAGAATAAATCTTTTCAACTAACCACTTCTTCCATTGTGTATTTTTTTATCTCTTAAGTGTTAAAATACTACGATATTAAACATAATATAGGTACAAACATGCATACATATCTTCTATCTCATTTTTTCTTTCCACGGTCAGCCAAATACAGATTAGATGATAGAGCGTCAATCGATAAATGAAAGCAAAGAAAAAAAAGAAGTATCAAATATTAACTAGAAATACTCATAATAGAAGAAAATAAATATAAGATTTTGTTATAATTAGACACATGAAGAAAACAACTCATAGATAATATTAAAGAAGAAAACACGACATTTAAATAAAATATAGAAAAGATTTTTTTTATAAATATTTCAAATCGATTTATTGAAATAAATAAATATTCATCATGAAATTTTTATAATTATTTAAATTTTAATGATAAGAAATAAATAAATGTAAATGATGTCTGAAGCATTTTTATCTATAGAAAGATATGTAAAGTATGCATTATCATATCTCTTAATCAGAGTTTTCGTTCTCCTATGTGTAGTTAGAAAAACTACTAGTTATTATCAAAACATTGTTAGGTCGGTTATGTTTAATTTAGTCACAATCTATGTGTATATTTTAATTCACCTGAATCAATTAATTTGTTCCTAATGAAATAATAGATATGAAAAAATACTAAAAACAAAAAAAAAAAAAGAATTATTTATTTACTGTATCATATTCACGCATTGTTCTTGGATTAGTTGAAGGAGTAAGACCGGGTATAGCAACTGGTATCGATAGACTTTCTAGAAAACAGAAAAACCAACAATAGATCTATGTCTTTGAAAAAAACAACAACATTCTTACCATCAGATTTAATCGATAAATCATCCTCTTGTTGGATAGTATCCATAACTATTGTTAATTTACAATACTCAATTATAAATCACTACAAAAATTTCATGAAAATCATTCTCTTCAAAAAAAAAATTATATAACAAAGGAACTAACAAATATTACTTATGATTTATTATTTATTGCTAACTATGAACTTATAACTACATATATTTACTTTTAATTAATTTATATATAAAAAAAACGAACTATAGATCAAAAAATCTTTTATAGATAATCTTAGGAAATCTTTTCGTTGATTTTTCTAGTACCTTAGAGATGGCGCTTTTCTTTGATTTCTCAATTCTACAAGATTCTTGTCCGAACAATATTGATGAGAACTTTACGACGCAATCGGATACTATTTTTTTTTAAATAAAAAAAACGTTCTTTATGATGATTATATAATACATCAAATATGTATACTTCACACGATTGCCCCTTTTCTAATAAAATGTATAGGAAATACATTTTTTTCTTCTACATAGCTCTCTCGTTCTTGCACAACAAACCATATTATTTTGTTTTAATTATAAATATTTCAACTAAAAAAAGAAAAAGAAATAAAATGTCAACTTTGAGAAATCTTACCTAGGCACTAGTCTATATCTTCTTCTCCTTAGATGTCTTGTATTCATCGTAAGTTGTCGTTATCTATTCGTTCTCCTCTCCTACTCGATTTATTTGACGAATATACTTTTTTTTTTCCACATATGTCCTTCTTTTTTTTATTGTGGTTGAAAAAAAACACAGACACACAGGGATAGCATTGTCGACTGCTGTTATTCTCTTCTTTGGCATCATTACCGCCGTCGCCCAACATCACACATCATAGTGTGTTAATTTTAGTAAAGAGACTGAGGAAAAAGAAAAACGGAGAAAAACAGAAAGGTAAGAAGACACAGAACAGAACGACGAATTGTGTGTGTAGAAGAGAAATACTATGTATCTTTCTATTTTGTTTGACTGGAATAAAACTTTTTGATATTGATATACTAACAGGTGAATGTCATCGTTACACACGGATTCGTTTATTAATAAATACACCTGTTTGTTTAACTTCAAAATATGTGTAAAATGAAAAACAAACAAATTGATTGTTATTTATTTATTTGAATCATTTGCTTTTCAGCATTTGATGTTTTTTTAATGATTCAACTTTTCTCATCATATATATAGAATTTAATCAACGTGCTTATTTTATTGACTTAGTTTTAAAAAAGAAAAAAATTTCATTTACACATTAAATAGATCATTTAGAAAAATCGATTATATTAATTGAAAATTATTTATATGAAATATAAATTCAATTTCATATCAAAAATGAATATTTGCTTGATAATTATTCTAATAAATTTCCTTGTATGAACTTATTCTATCTTTTAAATTTTATAATGAATGATATCGAACAAGAAAATAGATATTAACCTTTTTTTCACTACCGTCAACTCTCGTAACAGAATCAAAATAGTGATTTGTGTGGAAAATTTTTGAAGATGAAAATGATTACTAGTTTTCCAAGAGCAAAGTTTCTGAAAAACAAAACTGAAGGTTCTTTTAGCTCCTGAAATCTATAAATAGAATTCTATTTGAATTACCTCGAATGACTGATCAAACAATCATCTGCAAAATCAAATGTCTTTCAGTTCGTTACGGACCAAAATACATCAATCTTACGGAAGGCATAAAACTAATACTTCCAAACGAAATAGAAGAAAAAAACGACTGTAAGATTGGTGTATCTCGATCTAAAAATATCGTACAGAACTGGAACTGGTACTAGTTCCCTCTCTAGGAAGACGTTTTATTTTATAGAGAATTGTTTGCTCTCTTATTCTAGATCATTCAAACAGAATTCTATTTGTAAATTTCAGAAGTTGAAAAACATAGGTTTTAGTTTTTCCGGGACTCTGTCCTTAGAAAACTAGCAATCATTTTTATCTTGAAAAATTTTCTTAATTTGCTAGTTCCTTTTTATACATTTTGAATCAGTCTCATTGATAAAGACTAACCGTTATTTGTCATTCTAGTACCTATATATCACGAATGACAAGAGATGATTGAGTTATTGACCTTGATTTGTAAGAGACATGAAATAATCAAACACAAAAAAAAAAACTTGAATGCATAGAATTAATTAGACAGTCGAATGTCATAAGGCTGCTCGTTAAAAATAAATATTTATTATAATAAAAAAAACCTATATGTACAATCTAGGCATACAAAATATGATACTTATTTATTGTATACAGATTTTTTTTTTGTGGTTTTGAAGTGAATTATGTATAATGATGTATAGTTTACATGTTGATTTTAATGAAATTAAAAAAACAAGATGCATTGTACAAATAAACGTTTTTATAACAAGAAAGTCATGATCTTTTTATTATACGAAAGTAAATGAACCGTAACGAGTAAAACATCATTGAAAAATAATTTTCATTGTAGAATTGATTGACTAACTTTATCGGTTGGAAAAATTAATTATTTTATTATATAAGTAACTTAAGAAGACCTGTTTAAATCTATCAATATATTTTATGTATTTGATCATGATACTTTATCAATCATACTGTTGATTCTTATTGACAGCTTGATAAGAAGATCAACAATTTCAGAGTGACAGTAACATTTGTTAAATAGTACCAATATCATGTGATAAACAAACAAGATAGAAAATATTAAAATAAGTGTCAGCTGTTCAATTATCGATAGTGGGTTTGTTCTGTTTATGATATTAACAAATCCTTCCAAATGAGTTTCGCTCATTTTATCTGTATTGATTCGCCAATATATACTTATCTATCGTATCTTCATTTTAAATATAAAATTTTAAAGTTTTAATTTAAAAGATTACTCTTATATAAACATACTCGTGACTATAGTCAGTTCAGTTTTCTTCTATTTAAGCCAAAAAATGAACAAAGGAAAGAACGTCACGATCATTCTAGTTTCCTGTCCTACAGTACAGAGTGAGAAGTCATTTTTTTTTATGGTGTCCGACCGCTTTGCAGGATGATGATCTAACGTAGAACAGAATAGAAAAAGGCTGTCCTACGCTTTCTTTGACACAATAGGTTATAATTCTAATAATGCAAATAAGTATATTATTAAAATAAAGATCTATTGTAGTGTTATATTTGTTTTTGATGCATTTATCGACTTAACAATTATTCAAATGTATAATTAAATAATATTAAATAAATTGGTTAGTAGATGATGGATAAGTTAATTATATTCTTTGCTTAATCGAAAATTAATAAAAAGTATCCTGTTTGGTCTTCTGCTTGATAGGACTCTACAGAAAAAACGTTATTCTATGTCTATTTCTAATTTATATTTTACATATTCTAAAATGGAAATTATAGTCATTGAATATCTTTGTATTTATGTCTATCCAGAATTTTAAGAACTGCTGATTATAATAGAAAATTGTCGTTTGCTATATGTAAAATTTATCACTTGTCAAACTGATAATACTTCAATAAATCAAAATGAAAATTTTAAATATTTGTAATAAAAAAAAAGCGTCTTTTAATAATACTATGAAGTAGTTTCATAGCGCCATCTGTTTCTGATAAAAAAAAAAGAAAGACAGAAGTATTCTTTTTACATTGGTAATAACGTACATGCAAGACCGATTAAGTTCGATAAGAAAAAGAAACTGGAGATGTTGTCGTTCATCTTTCTTTTTTTCTTTTATCAATTATTAATTAAATAATAATCTAGTCTTATATTTAAATAGAAAAAAAAAGTATTTTTTTATCAAATGATTCAATAAACAGAGTTTTAGTTGAGCAAAAAATAATTCAATACATTGTAATTTACTTATTTTTTCTATTCTAAAAAATGTTGTATTTTTTTTTAGTCCATTTTTCATTTCAGTTGGTTCATTAATTTTTACAATTTTTTCAACCATATTGGTTAGGTACTTTTTAAACAGTCAATTATACTTTCAATGATATCAGTTTTATGCATGATTGATCATACGAGGTAAAAATTTCAAATTAATGTTCTTTTTATTTTTTCTTTTTACAAATATAAACTCAAGATGCATATTTTGTTAATGTATTAGAACTTATTTTTTAGGCTATTGGAATTATGCGATTCGGAATTAGTTATAATTATTTTTATGTTAATTAAAATATTATATAGATAGATTTTATTGTATTATGGATTGTAAGGAGTGCGCATTGATCAATTTTTTTCTTTTGCGTGGTTTGTCTTATTTGAATAATGATATGTTATTATGGAAATAATAATGATTACGTAGACAGTTGGTCACTAATAATCAAATCGAAATTTTTTTGGGAGATGTAGGTTAGTTCAGTTGGTGGGAATGTAAGTGTATTGATATTTTTTTTCACTTATTTTTGAAATTAGGTTTTTCAATAAAATTGATTTTAATTTATTACTTAGATATTTTTGTAGTTTGTATTTTTTTTTATTGAGAACTATTTTTTGATATTCTATTTATTGTTGTCTATTTATTACTATATATTATATTAATTATATTTATTTATATATCATTTGACAGTCGAGTAATGGCTAATCATTGTAAGACAGATTTTCTTTCAAAAGAACATTTTTTTTTATCTATGTTTCCTTTTACAAATAAGACGGGTTCGATTTACAACAAGATGCATGGAAATAATTATTACATTTATATCCGATATTTGAAACGTTACTTAATATTGAATATTTCATTATCATTTACATCAAGGAAATTTCCAATGATTTTCATATCGAGAGAAAAAAAGATTCACAGAAGTCCTACAAAAATTTTGAAGTCATATTCGGAATGAACACAAAATTATTCTGTAGTCTTCTTTAAGAGTATGAAAAATGAACGAATATTTTATCAAATTACTTTTTCGATAATTCATTAGTACCACTACTGAATAGAATTCAATGATAGATGTTTGATTAATTAATATAAAAAAAAAAGAAAGATGTCTAATTCTGTTTTTCTTCATCGAAAAATTCTTTTTTTTTTTTAGATTAATTGATGATGGATGGACACCTCTCGGTATATTCAGTCTTGCAATCCATCGTAAGAAATTCGATTTTCCTTTTGTTTTTTTTTTATTTATTTTCTTTGTTTTAGTCGCTTTGTTATAACATTTTCTCTATTGATCTTCTCAATTCTATTTGCATTACGAATTGATGAGCATATTAAAATTAGTTATTGGCTTGTTTTCTTGCCATTATTCATATGGAAACTTTTTGTAATTCTTGGTGCATGCACAGGAATTTTTGTCTGGTGTAGAAATGGTGAACAAAATAGGTAGAAAGATATTTTATTTAAAACTTAATTGACTTTTTGTATTTGTAAAGAATCATTCAGACATTAGAAAACACGATCTAAAAGGAGCGTTGAAGGAAATTCCTCTCCAAAATAAGAGAGTCCTTCGAAGGAAAGATGTATCTCACGTCTAGAGATACGCCGTTGTATGCATGACGTCACATTTGATCGATGCACGTGACGACCATAGACATACCGTCATGCGTACAAAGTATGACGTCGCACGTACGAGATACTATTTCTACGATGATGTACGCCTACCAAACATGACATGAATTACGCACTGCGGTGCGTACCAAACATCCGTGTGCTTTGTAACACGTATTACTATTGGTCGATTTTCATCGTAGATCTACGGGCATTACTCCATCTAATTTTATAATGAACTGTAGAAAAAATAATTAATTATTTTTACAATTTTATTTTTATTTTTGAAAGCGTAAAAAAGTACAGAGATACACAAAACAATTAGAAGTTATTAAACTAGAAATAAGAGAAGAAGAAATCAATCTATAAATTAAAAAAATAGAAATCATGAGATCTAAATAAAAATTTAAAAAAATGAGAATAATAAAAGACTTCGCATTTAAAACAATTCAAAAAATTTGCAAGAATAATCAAATGTGAGCTTCTATTGATTGATCAGATGTTTCTTCAGATAAAACGTCTGAAATTTAATGAAAACCTATATTTATTTATTAAGAAAATATTCTAACGTTTTTATCAGACATGTTCTTTGTTATGTTTTATTTCATAAAAATAAACGAATAAGAAGAAAGAAAAATATCATACGTACCAATAGTGTACGAGTAGACATGGGGTTTTCCGGCTTTTAAATTGAAAATTTTAAAACACTGAAGTCAGCATCATTTCTTGACACTTAAAGCCCTGAAAATATCTTCTCAAATTCTGAAAAAATCTTTTAATTAAAAATTATGGAAATAAATGGAACATAACAGAATAGAAGGCTCTGAAAACTTTATACAGTTGGACATACTCGAAGACTAGAAGTCTTCTATTGCAGAGAGGAATTTATATAGGGTAGAAATTTGCACACACTCCAGACCTGGCCCTCACAGATTGTGATAGATGCTACTCAGGATGAGAAGTTCCGTCGGATTCTATAGGATATCCCGTATAATCCGATAAATTTCGACGGAAAATCCGGTAATTTCCGACAGGATCCCGTCGGAAGTTGTTGGGATCCTTGGTATCGGATTCCGATAGGAAGTTGTCAGATATCGGATCCGTCAATCGGAAGATGTCGAAAAGTATAAGATTCGATGATATCTGCAACATGGATGCTTCATTCATCAGCTTTTTATTTTATAATGCATAATATACATATATATATATATATCTATGGAGCTGATTAGTCTGACCGGATGTCTAATTCTTTTTTAATCACATTGTTTCTAGAATGTATGAGATAAATATGATTTTTTACCGGTTATGGTGCTCCTGGAGTACTATAAACGGTAAAAAAAAATCATATTTACCTCATACATTATAGAAACAATGTGATTAAAAAAGAATTGGGACATCCTGCTAAACTAATCAACGCCATTCTATGTTGTTCGCGCTGGCTATAAGTAGTATAAAATTGTCTTTCTTTTTCTAAAATAATACTTATCTTTCGTTTTGTTGTTGAGATTGATCTAAATAAAAAAAAGAAAAATTTATTTATGTAAATAAATACTTATATTTACTGGTCATTTTGATATTGAGATTAATCTAAATAAGGAAAAAAAATTATTTATGTAAATAAATACTTGCTTTGTAATAATTTATAGTAATCAAAACCAATTATTGAAAACCGTCGATTGACCATAGTAAACTGGCGGCAATTTAACAAACTTGCATGCGATGTTGTCGAATTAGATAGGTTTCCAGCTGTCGGATAACGGCGGATCCTATTGTCGGAAATCAATGGATGTAACTGGTTTCTGATTATTGGCATTCCCGTCGGATTATTCATCAATCCGATAGGATCCTATTGAGTATTTTCGACTTGGGTAGTAAAAGATCATCGCAGACTCCTTATCAACATCCCTCCTCTCCGTGATAGACGTTGTTGATATACGAAATCTTACAGGCATTGTACTAATAGCTTTGTTTTCTTTGTAAAGGATTATTCGAACACCAGATAATGATTGTCAAGCATTGATTATTTATTTTCTTATGCATATCCTTATATTTACATTTGAATTACTTACATGTGACAAATTAGAAAATCATCTTGATACTCGTTGGATTATATGTTTTATTCCATTACTTATATGTACATTACTTTCTTTTATATCATGCTTATGGTCATTAAAAGTACAAAGAAATTTTCTTGTATGTTAATACTTTATTTAAAAAAAAAAAGAAAAGAAAAAATATTCATTTTGTTTTTTTATACAGATTCAAGGCTTTATTGCAGCTAATGGACTTTTCTTTTTATTTTTTCCATTTCGATTAGATTATTTTATTACATGGCGATATGTTGTATGTTATATTTTTTGAGAAAATATAAATTATATTTATTTTAGTTTAAATATAGATTGTCTTTATTCCAGTATGGATTTCTTTATGTATTGCATTATTATTTATAATTGCAAAATTTATTCTTGCTATTATTTATCGATGTTCTCATCATTTACTATCAAATTATCGTGAATTAAGTACTATTACAGAAGTAATTACTTATACGATTTTGTTTATTCCATTTAGTATTTTTTCGGTATGTTTATTAAAATTTAAATTTTAGGAAAAATTTTGAAAACAAAATAGAATTAATCGATCTTTATAAAGATTAAAATATTTTATAGAATAACAAGAAATTATATAGAAATTTAAATATAAAACAAGATTTTTATCATAAGATACTATCTTTGAACGATAAAATTCTTATACTATGCCGTCAATTTTGAACTATGATGACAAGCATTAATAGAATTTTTTTTGTTAAGATTATAGTTAATTAATACGAGAAAATCACATCTTATTTTATTTAAGATTTTACTGGTTGATCGACTTGATCATGAAGATAATGATCAAATTCAAAAACTCTCATTTACTGTGATAGCTATACCATTATGGATTGCATTAATTGCTTGGCTTAGTTTTTCATTTGGTGCTACTGATACGAATCCATGTTTGTATTATTTAAATGAATGTTTTTGTTTTTCTTTTCGCATCGAATTCGAGATTTTTCCTTTTTTTGGTTTTTCAATTTTTATAGGGTGGTTTGGTCTTCGACGTAATTTATGTGAAATTATTCTTGATCAATGTCCATTTATATCACTTTATTTCAATAATCAATTTAAATTTAGATCTCATTCATCAAGAAATGATTTAATTTCTGATATGACAATCTTAACAACAGTCAAAAATCTCGAATCAATAAATATTAACAAATTAACAATACCAGACACAGATAATCAAACGAATCTCACTACACAATATCATTTCATATCACTTTTAGAACCTGATTAAATTTTCTATTCTCTACTGATCATCTTACGAGAGAAATCCTGCAAATGATAAATCGTTTTTGAATCGAAACTATGTGTATGATATAGATCCTAATGAACTATGAATACTCTGAAATGAGTTCGTATCCTTAGTTTATTACTGCAGAGATATTGCACTTTGACATTATTTTTTAAATGAATGCCATAGTTTCCCTTAGGAAAACTGATTTTCGACGTGAAACTTTGCATAGAGACAAATATTAATGGGAGTAGTTTATTATGAAAGCTTCAGATCTTTTGATTTGCTTCTATTATGAAATAAGAACATAAAATCTGCCAGTTTATATGAAAGATATAAAAGACACTTCATGTCAATCAATCAGATGGTAAAGTCTTACAAGATCGTACCTATGTTCTTTTAACATCAGACGAAAATCGTAGCATCAGAAATCTTACCCTAACTCGAATTATAAAATTCTTGAAAGATCTTGCTGCCTTATAAGACATCATAATAAGATTATAGGAAATATTTATGACACGGTAAAATCCTTCAAGAATCATCTTATAGCGTGATTTAGTGTACAATTTCTGAGACTGCGATTTTTTTGTACGATTTCATCTGAGTTTTTGAATTGGATAGCTATATTTTAGGACAGAGACAGCGACAAGATCTGAAGCATTCACCAAAAAAGCCTCTTCCCGTTAAGATCTGTAGTTTCAATTCGAAAATCAATTATTCTAGTTTTCCTGAGGCGTAAAAATCTGGTATCTTCGTGGCACTAACCGAAGGTGTCGAACTCTTTTCAAAGCATCGAAAACTTATTTGGATCTACACAATACACATAGTCTTGATTCAAAAATGATTTATTAGTTGCCGAACTTCTCTGGTCAGTCATCTTTCACTTTTTTTTCTTTATTGTAATCATAAAACAAAAAAAAAAAAAAGAAATTCTTCTGCTTTTTGTTTATATAATAATTGGTCCCGTTGGTAAACGAAGAACATCAGCATATTGATTTCCAATATGATTATAATAAAAAAATACAGCTAAACCAATTAATAATGAAATAGGTAAAGCCGGTAATGGTCGATGTAGTATAATAAGAATAATTGTTGTCATAAGCATACCCATTATAATACATAAATAAACAATAATAATAGCAAATAAATTACATTCCGATGTAAAAACAGTTTTAGCTAGAAGAATTGAATAAAATATAAAATCTCCTAAACCTAACATTGATTTACGTGTTGAACGTTTTTTCAATATTTGTTTATCTGTTGATGAAGAATTTATATTAAAATTATTTTCTTGTTTATATAAATAATTATATGTATTATTTGATAGAAAAATTAAATTTAAACTTGAGGATTGTTCAATTAATAGAATAGATTTTTTTCTTATTAATTTATTCATATTTTGATTTTGAAACCACAAACCAGTTGTATATACCATTGTTGATGGTACTTGAAGTTTACGTTTTTGAAATAAATTAATTAATAAATAAAGTGGACCAAATGGAAGTAAAACAGCAATCATATCCCATATAGCAAGTAATGGTAAAAGTACCCATGTAATCCATTCTGGTGCTATTTTAAGTACATATAATATCATAATAATACATTGATAAATTGTTATAATTTGTTTAATTTTATTTGGTGATAACCAAAACATAGATAATATAGCAATTGTTAATATATTATAAATAAAAAATAAAATTGTTAACCAATCAATTGATGAATTAAATTGTGCAATTATCATTGATAATATAGAAATATTTAAAAGAGAAAAAACACATATAACAGTTATAAATAAATAAATATATAAAAATTTCATACAACCATAATAAACAAATATAACAAGAAGACATGTTGCTAATGCAATTATACTTATTATAATTAATGCTATTTTAAATGATTCCCATGTTATTTTTGATATTGATGCTGCATTTGGTCCTTTTGATGATAATATAAGACCAGCATCTTCAAATACATTTGATTGTGTATAAAGATCATAAAGAAATATTGATAAACAAGCCGATATAATAACAGTAAATGAAACTGGATAAACAAGTGCAAGAAATGAACGTGACCAATAATCAATATCAAATGTAGATTCTTCAGATAATTTTGATGATGATCTAAGATTTTATATGATATAATATACGAAATAGACAAAAAAAAACATACGATAATGATGAATGAGTAGTGCGAGATGGTTTAATACTAGTAGTTGACATGTTATTGAATGTCGATAATTAATGCGCTCAAATAGCTATGTAAAAGATTATTAAAAAATGGTTGTTATGAAGTTAACATCTAGAGCTTATATAAACTGATAATCTATACAGAATAGATATTCGATGAATAAAGAATTTATCTCTAATATTAGTATAACTTGTCTTTTCACTATCAATTGTTAATATACCATTGTAATTATAAAATATCAATCCTATCTTATATTGAAATAATAGTTGAGATTAATTTTAGTTGATAGTCAAATATGTTTTCTTAGGCATTATGTGAACTTTAAGTGAACGAATCATTCATTTTAAAATATTTTATTGAATAAAATATATACAACTTTATCTATATAATGAATATACACCGCATATAGAAAAATCACAAAAAGAAGACCAATATCCATTTTGATCTTATTATCCAAAGTCACTTAATTAATTTCAAGAAAGACGAAATTGCTAATTACTACATGTGCAATAGCACTGATTTCGTCAATTTCTTTCATTATTGTAACTTCATTGCTATTTATCATTACGAAAAATAAAGAGGTATCGGTAAAAACTACGAACACTACAAAAGCTGTACAACCATATAGAGTTCAAAATAAATAGAACATGGACACTCATGATTACTTATACAAGATGCTTTACAATTAAATATCAAAATTGAATCTTCATCACTTTGATATTTAATTGTAAAACATCTTTTATAAGTAACCATGAGTGTTCGTATACTATTCGTTTTGAACTCTATATGATTTTTCAACTTTCACGGTGTTCGAAGTTATTACAGATATCCGAGATAAGGTTACAAACATGAATAAAACTCGATTATTAGTCATTGTATTATTTGAATTGAATATGTTGTATACGAAGATATTGAAAGAGTTATTCGAAGTCTATGTTTATCTAGAGTTGAAAATTTATACAAAATATTTTCTCGTTTTCTTTTTTATCATTCATTTTTCTAAGCTTCTAACTGACGAATTCAATCTTTCACTGGTGAATACAATATAGTGATTAATAACATATTTTTACACTCAATCGATAAATTTCTATGCTATTTGATTATTCCTAAATGAACGTGAATAAAATAAATAATACTATCATAAAGATATTTGTTGATCTATCGCTTCTTACCAGTTACATGTCTATTGAAATAGTATGATTTAGAAAATGATGGACTTATGAGTAATATATAATTGGCATTGATAATGAATGTCCAAAAACTCAAAATGATATAAAATCAAAACATCAATATATAAAATCAAAACATGACTAGTTGTTCACTTTGATGTGATGAAAGAAGGTGTGATTTTAGTACATCATTCAAATTTGTTTTCATAAAATATTTCATAGACATTTTCAAATTTTGCCTAGTCGACAATGTGTTGTATAGAACTAATCGAAAGGTATACACTGAGGACTATCATATGTATTTCATTTTAGGGGTATAGTTTCTAATTTCGAACTTTTGTACTCCACACGGACTGCATGTTAAGTAGAAATTACAGAAAATTTCCTATTTTAACCAAAGAAGTTTTTCTATAGAAATAAAGTACCAATAGTCCTATCATATTATTGTTTTGATTTGAATTCTTCATTGATATTTCATTTTTACACTCAAAAAAGATATGGCGTATAGGGAAATTAGTTCAAATGAAATCAAATATCATTTCATATAGTTATAAATTTATGATACGAACTAACAAAAAACAAACATACACATACTGTCCTTATACGATTTAACCGATTAGTATCAATAGGTACTATTTATTCGATTAGAACAGCTCTTAAGACTGAACTTCCTGCTGTTTCTCTCTCGATCTAATCAGTCATACACATGGTAACTAACTAACTAAAGTAACGACATTCATTTCAGTCATTACTTCTGAAAAACTTGCGGCATGATTATAAACTTAAGAGTTGCATTTATAACCAGTGACATCTTTCTCATGCTTCAACAAGAATAGATTAATAAAGTAGTGAGAATGAATCATCATTTATACTTATGCGTATTTTTAACGGAAAAAAAGCAAACAAAACTTTGTGTACTGCATTGAAAAATATTTATGGCAGCATATTATACATATAATTTTTTACCTCCAATATCATCAGATTTTGATTCTCTTTTACATGATTTTGAACAAGAACCTAATCATGATTATCAATCATTTGCATGTGTATGGCGAAAACATAAACTTGAATTACTTTTTAAGTATTTATTTAATCATCTTATTTATTCATACTATTTCTTTTGTTCTTCATAATTTAGATCTGCAGATATTCAACCAAATTCATTTCGATTTGTTCGTATTTAAAATATATATGTATATTATAGTCAAAGTTTATTTTTTCTTTAAATAGTTTCTTGATGACTCAATGACAGTAGCTGCTGCTTATCTGGGCGAACCATGGCGTTTACCTATACAACTCGGTGCACTCTATTGTTTATTTACAATATATATGTATCAAATAGAAGAACCAAAAGTTAAAGTAATATTTATAATTATTTTTTTTTGAGAAATGTTTTTTCTCTTTCTTTTTTCTTAAAAGATTCGATTAACTATAGATACATGGAATTCATTTCTTGATCAAATAGAATCATCAACAGTTGTACCATCGGATGCTAAAATTATTTTATGTAAACTAATTAATGAACATGCTTTTGTTATTAGTGCAACACGACATGAGGTTTGATGTTTTCGTTTTTGTTTTCATCAAATATTCATGATTTCTTTCTTTAGATGGGTCCTCGATTTTTTACTAAAATAAATTATATGAAATCGGGTAAATATATGCGTTCAGATGTATTACTTTCATCACGTTTAAATATTGATGAAAAACTAATAAAGGTATAAAGTTTTGTTTTGTTTTGTTTTTATTATTTTGTTCATTATATCAAAAAATATTAATATAGATATGTGAAGAAACACATAATTTATATACAAAAGCAAAAGATAGTTTAGTTGAAGCCTATGGTGGTATTGATAGTTTACCAGAAGAATTTACATCAATTCGACCAAATTTTATCGAACAATTAAAAAAAAGTTTCGATATAGAAAAACTTGATGAACAAACAGAAATAGAACCAGAGCCAGAACCTGAAATAGTAACTAAAGTAAATAATTATTTTTAAATCACGGTTTTGTTTTTTTAAATGAATTTTTCTTTTTATTAGCGTCGATCATCAATTGGTGAATCTCGAAGTCGAATTCGAGCTAAAGCTGAAATGACTGATCGTTCAACAGCAAAAGCTTCTATTAAAGATGAATATATGCAGGACGATGATAATGATGACGATGAATATAATCAGTTGATGTCTATGAATACTAATGATGATGATGATGATGATAATGTAATGTCTAGAAAAAAACAGACAACTAAATCTAAGACAAAATATCGTCGTTCAAGAAAAACAACGAAATGACTAAATATTGTTTGAATGTATATTGTCTTTCTCTCTTTTATAGATTTTAAATAAAAAAAAAATAACTATGACAACAAGTCATTCAATACCGGTACTTATGCGTATACTTTCGGCATCATTAACATTAGCAAAACGAGCTGGTCAATTAATAAAAGATGTACAAATGTCTGGTAGTCTTGATATTGTTGAAAAAGTATCGTAGGTTTTTTTTTCGATTTTATTGTTTCATTTTTTTTATATGATTATGATTACAAAATTTATTTAGGGACATAATGATCCACAAACAATAGCTGATCGAGCTTCTCAACAATTAATTATTTCAACATTGACAAAATATTTTCCACAATTAACTATTCGTGGAGAAGAAGTAAAAACATTTCTACATTTTTGTATTTCAATAATTTTTTTGTTTTTTTTTTTAGAATATTAAAATTGAAAATTCTGAAATATCAGATATTAATGATTTAATTAATGTGAATTTAAATGAAGTTTTACAAGCACCATGTCCAAATGAATTTCGAGAATTACAAGAAAAAGATGTACTTACAAATAATAATAAAACAAAAAAAACACTACATACAAGGGGGCATTACAAAAACTGATTTTTTTTTCATCAGCCTTTTTGAGAAATATTCAGAGACTGGTTCTACTAGTGTTTTTCAAAGTACCAATCTTCATCACCGAAACGAATATTATCACAACAGAGATCATCGATATGAAATTTATCAAAATAAAAATCATCGAATGTCTTTCGGTCATCTATGCTCGTGAGTTTCGTTTCGACGACCATTCCTTACGCTCACTCTTTCTAGTATTTAATATATATGTATTCATATATATATATATATATGTTATAAGTATCATCACCAGATATTATCGATAGATTCGATTATTGAAATGAAGATCGTCGAAATGCAAATTACCAAATTTCGGCGAAGAGCATAGTGACCTCATCAATAATGCACTGGTGCATTTTGATTAAAATAGGTCATGGAGATAGAGTTTGAAATCAGCCTTTTTTTCAGAAGCCATTAGTGACTGCTTAAAGCATGTGTAATATTGAATTGTTATCGCTAAGTTTCATTTTGTGTAGTTGATATTTCAGTTTTAGCAGCAGAAAGGAGTCACATAGATTTTAGATCTGTGAAATATGTTCTATTAACATATACTCTTATATAATTGTATGCACCCAATCTCTTGAGAGTCAAGTCTCTTCTGATGCTGTTTGAAAATTTGTGTTGGGCAGCTATTGATAGACTAAAATCTGTCTACTAGATGCCAATAGCATGAACTTTGTTAGGCTACATTCTTTGGAAAAAATGGCGTGATTCACTTGTCTGAACTTTTATTTTGATGAGCTCTAGTTGCTCTTGAATTATTTTGTAATAGAGTCTTATGTTCTATTCTAATGATATAACTATGGCCGATCATTAGTGTTAATATCGAATACATAATCTTGCTTGGACAGCATCAATTGTATGTGTGTAAACAGTAATTGAAGGATAACCTGAATTTCCTCGGTTGAAATTCATAAAGTCTATTGCGCATTCTCAGATCTAATGTTTCTACATCCCACCATGCCTATACTAAAATGCCATGACTTTCCATATATGCTGAACTAATATTCTGTTGATATAAAAATGTAAGAATAAGATGTTGTACAAAGTTTCAAGGTCAAAAATTTTACACATAATCCGATATATCTATGCCTTATAGCAAAATATTTAATCTCAATGGATAGCTTTTAGGAGGATCGGAAGAAGAAAAAAAAACTTTTGTAATGTCCTATGTATAATTAAATTTTGATTTTATTTCCTATAGCTTGTTGTATGGGTTGATCCATTAGATGGAACACGAGAATTTACTGAAGGTCGATTAGAAGGTGTAACTGTATTAATTGGTTTTGCTACTCAAGGTAACGCTATTGGTGGTATTATTCATCAACCATTCTATACTGATGGCAATGAACATGGACGTAGTATATGGGGACTTGTAAATTCTGGTGTTTATGGAAAATATATACGTAATAATAACCCATTACCTGGTCGTATTATTGCTGGAAGTTTATCTCATCGTTCAAAAACTGTTATAGATGCTGTAAATGCATGCCAACCTACTGAAGTTTTACAAGCTGGTGGTTGTGGATATAAAGTAAATTTTTTTTTTCTTCCGTGTATAGAAATGAATCATTTTTTGTCTATGTATCTTTTGTTTTTTGATTTCAGGTTTTGCTTGTACTTGAACGTCGTGTTCATGCTTATGTACATGCATCACGTGGTTGTAGCCTTTGGGATACATGTGCACCAGAAGCTATTTTAAGAGCAGCTGGTGGTATGTTAACTGATATTCAGGGTAATAAAATATTGTATTTACCAACAAATGAAACATATATAAAAACTGGTGTTTTGGCAACAATGGAGAATCATGAATGGTATGCACAACAAATTCGAGAAAAACTTCCGACGTTGTAAAAAAGGAAAAAAAAAGACTAAAATATCACTTATCATTTTTTTTAAATCTTACTGTGATTTCCTTTCTAGAACTAATGATATTTATTAGATTTTTTAACAAAAACGAATATTTTAAAAGCGAACATATTCGTTTAGTGGAAAATTTAAGCGAATGATTATTCATTTTAGTGTTATAAAGATTTATATATTTTACCATTAAAATAATGTGTGTCTCAGAATAAATAAGTCTCTCAGTATTTTATTAATATTATTGTCAATGTTTATGGCTTCGACTTAAATTTTTACTCTAATTTCTGCCTTTTGCACAGATAAAAATTTATATTCAAGATGTCAATAAACGATGAATAATGTTGTGTTGATCAAGTTATAAGTTTGAAAAATGATCAATATCAGTGTTTGTGAGCTTATGAAGATATATAATAATATGTTGAGACCTGCTGTAAATATAACGGATATGTACAACAGGATTGTTATTTACCAGTTAAATCAATGGTTAGAATAAGAATTATGCTAAATTAAGAAAAACCAGAAAATAGAAAAGAAAAACAACGAGCGAATTGAAACAAGGCAAACAAGAAATAGAGCACAAGTAAAAAATCAAAAAAATTTCTGTTCGAAATGTAGAAATAAATAAAATGGATTGCTTCTCTAGAGATTGATTATCTTGCATTAGTATAATGAGGCTAATGAGTACATGTGAATTCACATTTCTACCTCAGTGGGGTTGCACTAACAAGCTTTTCTTCCACTAGCTAGTTGAATTTTGTCTCGAACTAGATATACATCTAGTCACGTTCATCTCATTTTTCCTATGTTTTCAAAAGTACTTTGTTTCATCATCTTTAGTTACGGTTATTTGAAAGATATAGCGATGTACTCATGTCGAAATTTCATATAAAACAAGGTGAAATCGCTGTAATTCGTATTCTCATTTGACATTATTTTTTTTTTACGAAACTTAACTCTCATAGTAGACTGTTACCTAGGCTTGGCAAACAAATCATTTTATTTTTCAAAACAACGCCAATATTTGAACTCAAAAAAAAAAAGTTAGTATAACACATAAAAATAGGAGTTTTTCACAGTGATGTTAATTTTTTTTGTTCCAAACATTTGAAATGTCTGTACAAAAAAATGGTTGGTTACACAGTTAATGAAAGTGTGCAAATAAAATTTGATTTAATATTCAGAGCGAGTTTTTCAAGATACTTCTAAATGAACGATTAAGTTTGTTCGTATGTTGCACATTCAACAGCTAAGACAATGAAAAAAAAAAAGACAAAACAATATTACGAAACATGTTATGTGCATTTCAACTCAAAAAAATTGTTTGATTGTTAGTTTTCATATTGAATGAAAATTGACGAAGATATTGATAAAATATTGTGAGAGGCCCATTTATTGTAGGACATTTTAAAAAAAATTTATTTCTTTGATTGTAACAATATTTATAGAATGTGATATACATTTTGAAAAATGAAACAAGATAAATGTATAAACTTTTAATTTAAAAAGAAATTCTATTGATTTATAATAAGATAGAAAATATGAATTATGATTATTGATGTTATTTGAGATTTTTATTCAAGGACAACCAGTTGTCTATTCTAAAAAAACTTTTACATCATTCATGTACCAAAAAAAAAATCGTGAATTATTCATGAAGTTGTATCTTAAATGCAAATGCAACTAGAAGAACAAGTACAATCTTTGAGTTATTTTTATGAAACTACTAATTTATAATTCGTTATTTTGTTTCATTGAAGTTCTATTTTATGAAAAATATCGATTGTATTTAAACGTAAATTAGTCATTCATATTTTAATCATTACAATTGAAGTAATAGATTCAATGTAATTCAAACAATCAATTTGCATTGCGAAATTACTTTCGAAGTATTCTATGATGAATTTGAATATCTACTATGGTGAATAGATCTAATCGGTGTCGGACATAGATTCAATTTTTTTGAAAGGAAAGAATTCTATGTGAATAATAAATATGCCAATTGCAAAACTAGTTTTCTTTGACTTTGAACTTGTTGAAAATTTAATTATTGTTTAAGTACTTCGATAAGCCATTCTGTTCTGATAGTTCTTAATGTACCAAATCTTCATTGATCTGTCACTAATTTTTTCTCTTGTAATATTCAATTTATTTTTTCCATCTTAATAGTTCTTGACGTAAAAGAGAAAAACTTTCATTCAAATGTCATTCATCGACAATATTAATTATTGTCTAGATAGATTTATTGTACTTCCGAGGTTATGTTCAATTTATTATAGAATAGTCTTCGAAAGTGATTTCGTTTATGAGAATTAATTTCTTGAGTCTATTATTTCATATTTAATGTTTAGAATATTAGCAATTCATTTGCTTTTAAATATAATCGATATTTCAAGACTAATAACGTTCTTACTAAATAAACATTTTGATGAACGCATTTTTCTCTGTAAAGACAGTTCTACGAGAATATTTATTATACGAAATGAGTCAAAACTTCTGGGTCATTCCTTTTATGAAGTTATAATATGTAAAATGAATATTATCCTACGTTATCTTTTGTAATAGGCTTTATAGTGTTATTTAACATGAGCTTTAACTTTGATATCTTGATTGAATCCATAGATATCTCATCAGTAGATAGCAGTAATTTGATTTGTATACGATTAATCATATCATCAATATATATCTTAAAAACTTCTTTGCCGAATGATTTTACCAAGAGCAATAAGAATCAGCTACTTTTAATCTATTATTTCAAAGATTGATTAAGAATATATCTTTCAGAAGTATTTTATATAATCATCTAAAAAAAGAAAGCTTCGTTCTATTTTTTGATTAGATTTTATCACATCATATAATATATATTTATAGAATTTTATTCTTTTTTTTTTATCATTCAAAAATATTGTTTTATTTTTAAATAAAACTAGTGACGACATTTTTTTTCTTTGTACTTGTATTTAATCATCGATTATTTGTTTTCTTTTAAGGAAATCAGAATCTTCCTTTATTTTCTCTTGCTCTCTCTTAACATCTAGTTCATTTAAAATTTATCCGATTCATCAAATATCTAATAGAATATAAATGAACTTTTCTTTTTTAAGCATTAATCAATAAATAATTTTCAAAGATAATTTTTTTTTATAATAACAATCTTCATTTAAACTACTTAAAATTAAAGAATCAAATATTCTCATATCAAATTTCGTTTATAACTAGAGTGCAAAAAAAAAACCAAAAATATCTTTCATTTACGATAGAAAATCTCAACATTCTACTACATAATAATTGATCAAATAACAGAATTGTTATTTATTTTTAAAAAATCTAAAAATTGCATTAATTGACAATCTCCTATTGCATGTCAATTCTATATGCTTATATACTCATTGTTTGAATGTTAATTCTTTTTCAAAAAAAAAACCAATAAATTATCAATATATGTTTTTCATTTAAATGACGCATTCTACTTTTGTTCCCTGAGGCGTCATTGTTCTTCGACTTTTCTTCTATATAGATATATATATATGTATATATACATCTGATGACTCAATCATCGGCGTCAAATACTAATCACCTTCTGCTCATCGATTGTATTTGAACACACGTTCATTCACTAGCTATTTCAAAAATGATAAGAAATGGGCGTTTATATCAAGCAAGGACAAAATCAAATCTTCATTGACAAGTATTTTTCTGCTCTTTCTCTCTCTCTCTCTTCCACATATGCAGATTGTCTCTAAATGGTTAGAATGCTTGTCACTTGTCGTCTGGAGGCAACGGATCAAATAACATAGTGTGAAGAAGCATTTCGATTACTTGGAAAGGCTCTCTTTTTTTTTGTTTCAGCATACACATACACATACAGAAGAAGAAAAAGACAAATGAGTTCAGTTATATATATATATATATATGAGTCAAACAGCTGCTTGAGTTGTAAGAGATGTGGCAAAATCTTGAAAAGTTGAATAAGAATTTGTTGATGATGAATTTTGTTCAGAATGTTCATTGACACTATTTTGTACCAATGTTGATTTATTATTATTATTATTATTATGATTTGTATTATTATGAAAAGCAGCTGCTTGTGCTGCTGCATGTGCAGCAGCAACAGCAGCTAATTCATAAAAGTTCGAATGAAGAAATGATGTTGCATCAAAACGATGTTGTGGATTTTTTGATGAAATCGATAATGGAGATGTGGACGAAGATGATACCGAAGAAAAATCACTGGGTAATGGTATAGACATTGGTAATGGACGTTTAATAATTGAATTATTTGATGATGATGATGACGATGATGATTGTTGCTGTGGTGGTGGCGGCGGTGGTGGAGCTTGTAAAGATGCTGCACAAGCAACAACAGAACTAATTGATTGACTTGCTTCAACTATTTGACGTTTAAGTCTAAAAAAAAACATATAAGGAATTTTTTTTTTTTTGTTTTATGAAAAATGTGTATTACATACTTGTTTCGACGATTTTGAAACCAAATCTAAGAAGACAAAAAAAAAAAAAAGAATTAAAAAATTTTTCGTTCTTTCTTTTTTGTTTTTCTTACTTTAACTTGTTGTTCAGTAAGTCGAAGATTTTGTGCTAAATTTGCTCGATCAGCACTTGATAAATATCGTTTTCGATCAAATGTTGTTTCTAATTGAAATATTTGTGTACGAGAAAAAACTGTACGAGTTTTCTTTTTTCTATGCATTAGTTCATGTAATTCATGATTACCATTACCATGATGATTATGTTGATTTATTCCTCCACTTGTATGTGAATATTTATTATTATTATTATTATTATTATTATTATTATTATTAATATGTTGGTGATTTGTATCATTATCTTCTGAACCAGTTGCTATATCATCATCATCAACATCACTTGTTGTTATACCTGAACAATTACTACTGGCATCATCATCAGTATTAATTAAACGAACATGTTTATTTCCTATTGGTGATGATGAATGTTCATCGGATGATAATGAACCACTGTGTTTTCGTTTATTATTATTATTTCCATCGATTAATAATAAATGTATACCTGAATCATTATTATTTACATTTTTATGTGATGATCGATAATGATTACCTAAATTGATATAGAGAAAGAAAATTTTTTTGTTTTTTGTTTTTTTTTTATCTTACTTATTGGTGTTGAATGATGATGACTTTTAATTTTTAAATTACTACAATTGAATAATGGTTGTTGTTGTTGTTGTTGTTGTTGTTTATCAAGAATACTATCGATTGAAAAACTTAATTTTTTTTGATTGATTGGTTCTTGTTCGACAACAATTGTTTTTGTATTACTGTTCGTCGTCGAATGAAAAGGTAAAATTGTCTGTTCTTCCATTTTTAATAATAAGCGAAATCTGAATTGATGACTTTTTCTTTTTTCGTAGAAAATAATAAAAAGAAAAAAGGTATGGTGATGATCGGTTACTTTTATTTTTTTTTATGCGTCTTATAACCAGTCAGATAATAAATTATTGTATGAGTGGATTTTTTTCTCTAACGGAAATTACACACAAGCATACATAGACTCTTTTTACTTTCTTCTCATACAATTATCTTCCTGCTGTGTATGTGTGTGTCTCTCTCTCCCTCTTTTCTCTTTCTCTGTAGTTAATCTTTCGCCAATCGACAAAAAGAACCAATGGAAAAAAGCGTCTATGTTCGATAATCGTTTCTCAATCGGCCAATCAGCGACAATTGCTCGTTGGTTGTCTCTATTTTCTGTTTTTTTTTCTTTCTTTCTTTTCAAACTCAAAAAGAAAGAAAGAAAAAACTACATATATATATATATATATATATATGTGAACAACATAAATAGTAAAGCGAAACAAAGATGAAAACTGACATTGTCAAATGGAGCAGGAAATGGACTTGATGTGCATGCTCTTAGCTTCTTAAGGTGATAATCGACTAAAATGACGAGTAAAAGAGAAAAAAAGAAGAATGTAAGAGCTCAATTAAATCAATTTGCCGACTTGACTTTGTCACGCTCTTTAAGAAATAAAAAAAAATAAAAATTTGTTTTTCTTTTTCTACTGGAGAAACTCAACGAATAAGTTTGATTTTGTTTTTTTTTATCGATTTAACAATCAGTTAAAATCAATTAAATTTATTCGATTTACACTCATACCATCTGTATATGTGCAATGACTAATTTTAATTCGTATTCATTCATTCATTCGGTTTAGCCTATTAATAGCTTTTGCTCTTTCTCTCTCGTACGTATCGTATAGGGACCTCAGTTGCTTCATTTCACTATGTTGTGATGCTGTCATTTGATAATGTATAGAGAAGGGACATGTCTTTTTCTCTCTCTCTCTCTCTGTGTCTCTTTCGTTCTCATATGTCGATGAAAAATGTGCCTTAATCGGATTTGGTGAAGCAACTTACTATATACGGGAGTATGCATACTTCTTCACCTATCGATTGCGCGAATGTCGATCTATCTGTCTGTGTGTCTCAGGGGGACAACGAAAGCTTTGGAAAAAAAAATGAAAAGAAATCAGAAGTATGAGCACGCCTGTCATTTGACATTAATAAGGCGGGCCTCTCTCTCTCTGTGAAAGTGAAACGGGCATATTCGCATTCGGATCAAGCTAAATGAGATTCGATAAGGCTCGCTGAACAACAGTAGCAAAATGCAATTAGCTCAAATGTCATCCTGCTTGGACTCATCGCATTAATATTGAGATGATGATATGATGAAGAAGAAAGAAAAAAAAAAAAGAAAAGCTGGATAAAGAATTTTCTTACTCAGATAATTGAATTGACTTGGCAATAGGTAAAAAACTATGGTTTCATTATTTGTAAAGAAATACTTTGATCTAAACATATACACACACACACACACATATATATATGATTACCATTAGTTAATCTTCTTTACTGTTAATTTAATTTTTTTTTTCTTTTCTTCACTTTTCTTGATTCTTGATGAAGAATATCGTATAGTGGTTGACGGAAAATTAAATTAAATTTTGGTTTTATAAAATTTTATCAATTTTTTATCATCACCATCAAAAGATTTAGTGTCAATGATCAGTGTTATTTTTCATGTTAATAATAGCGGCATCCCTGAAGCATTCAGTCGATGACAATTATCAGGTGTATTTAAGATGTGTGTCAATACGTTGTTTTTTTGTTTTTTGTTATTCTTAAAGAGAAAAAAAATATTGATCATCAAACGGATGGGAAATTTATATGTGCAATACATTCTTCCGACGAACAAGAAAGAAACATTTAAACAATATATGTATATATATAGTGAATATGTCGAGACGAGTGATGTTGTTTTTTCTTGAATAAGTAATGATTAAAGAAGATAATTATTCTGTTTAGATAAGTGATTTTGGTAAAGATTGATGTTAACCAATCAGAAAAAAACAAAGAGGAGGAGAAAGAGATAATAGCAAACAATAGTAACATGCTGTGTTGCAGATGGTTTCTTTTCTTTTTTAAATATTAAATTAAACGAACAAAACAAGAGTTAATAGTTTGTGTAATACATTTCGTGATTATTTATAAATAAACTTATAAAATCATTGAGGAAATTACAATTGACGATAGGCTTTTATCGACATAAAGCTTCTTTGAACTCAGTGAGTGGTACAAAGTTAGCCGGACTTTTGCCTGTCTGACTACCTTGTGTTGTGTGAAAGTGAACATGCAATCTTCAAGTCTAATCAAGTGGCTAACGTGCATGTAAAAAATTCGGTTTTTCTTTTTTCAATTAATTCCGCTCATATCCGTCCCACCTACTTATCAATCTATGTTTCTTTTTATGTTTTAAAAGACGGTCGTTAGTTGGTTAGAACCAAACAATTAGCGTACACCTTGTTCATATTACTAATATGACAAACACGAAGTGATGAAAAGAGAAGCCTGTCATATTCCTTCCATCATCATCATCAAGTGAGAATGACACCGAATAATTTGCCGTTTTTTTTTTTTGTTTCCTAGTGAAAATATAAACAATTACCGGTCAGGAATTTTTCTTCTTGTAGGAAAAAAGAACGAATTAGCAAGCAGCTGTAACAGCAGGAGATCTTTTTGTTTGATCTCATTTTTTTTTTATTTTGTTCAATGCGTAACTGAATATCGAGTTCAACCCCTCGATATATTGAATATTCGAAGAAGCTAGTAATTCGAGTATATAACCAGACAACACACACACCTTTTTTATTTCATGAGGGTGAATTTGTCTGAATGGTGGTAATGATGCGAGAGAATGAGCATATATATATATACATATATAAACTATATCATGGACTGTATCATGATGACAACTTTCACTCCCCCTTTTTACTCTTCGATGTTCACCTATCGATAGAGAGAGAGAGAGAGAGAGAGAGAGAGAGAGAGAGAGAGAGAGAGAGAGAGAGAGAGAGAGAGAGAGAGATTGAACAGCAAATTGAAATATGTGCTCCAGTGAACATTAAGAGAATACAACTATGGATAGACGACAACCATGCTTTTTGTTTTGATATTTATTCTTCATATTGATTGAGCACCAATGAGATATAATGATGAATTTACAAATTGAAATCATTCAAATCTATGAAGATCTTCTTTAGTTTTTTTTTTTTTCATATAGATAAAAATAAACTACTATCGATTTAATAAGAGATAGATAATTTTCACCAAATGAGAATGATGTGTCATCAACATTTCCTATGTATATAATTATCACTGATTTTCTTGTTGATGTCAAGTGATGTTCTTCATGCATGTAATTATAGCTTGTTATTCCTATTGCTCTTCGATATATATATATATATACATGCATGTTGTGTCCTTCGAGTTGTTCTTGTTGGCGTCGAATTGTTTTTGAGTTTTATAAGATGAGGATGAACAAAAACAAAATATGCAATTAACCGTAAATAGACTAATCAAAAAAGAAAAAAATTAATTATGACGCCACTATATTCACAATAGAAAATAAAATTCGAACAAATTGATTATGATAAGTATACATGTCAACAAAAAAGAAAAAAGATTAAATATTTATTCACAAAAAAAAATACGCTCATTTGTTCATTTCTCGTCTAATGAAGCATCATTTTTAGTATTAATTGAAAAACTGTTGATGCCACGCTGATAACGAGTAGAAGTATATACGCGTGACGAAGCCAATCAGATTACCTTCTTTACTAATATATGTTGTTGTCTAGTCAACCTCTCACCTTTTTTTAATAGATTGAAATGCATGCATATATAATCTATGCTTCGTAGGAGAATTAAATTATAAAAAATGATGCACAGCAGAAAACTACACTTAAACACGCTTCGTTTATTTAACAATAAGAAAGATTTAGTTCTTTCTTTCTTTCTTGTTTTTTTATATATCAATGAAGATCAAACGTTCGTTTGTATACTTCGTTTTTTTTCTCTCCATACTAACTTTTAAAAAGAAAGGCGGTATTACGAATGTATTGTTAAGTCGTGGTTGGTGGTCTTAAAGTAGTAGACTCGAGGCAAATACTTTATTAATCAAATGCATATACAGATTCAATCGTTATGTACGATTATCAAAAATATTATGTCAAAGGTTTACTTTTTTTTTTTGTTTTTAATTCTAATGTTTGAATAACATGAAATAAGGTTTATATTTTTTTCTATATTTATTTAAAGTGAATTTTGTATTCAGAAAATATTCATTTGTTATTATAAATTTTGAAATATTTGATACTGCTTGTTCAAATATATAATTATATTTTGAGCAAAGGATATATCGTACTTATTATGAGCGAATACAGAATCATATAAATCTTGTTCATTTTTTTTCAATCATGCTCAATTATTGCTTATTCAATAGTATTTGCTATGAATAAAATTAAAATTTTGTAATCATGATTGAAACTTTTAAATTCAATCTATTATTTAATAATGAAATATATATATGTTAGCATTCAAATTAAGATTACGTTCAATTTCGGATCGAGGAAGAAGTTTTGTTTAAAAACTCCATTACTCTCTAGACGGATGTTGGATTCGAATTTTTGTTAGTGAGCTGTGTTGAAAAAATGGCATTTCAGGTATTACAATTATCAATGAAGAAATCAAGTTCGAGCTCAGACACTTAAATAGATAATTTTTCATAAAATCTTTTCCTCTCGAGAAACTTATCCATTATCAATATACATTGATCAATGCAATTATATAATTTAATACACTTCTGTATGAGAAAAGAAAAGAGTAATAAATATTCAATCGTGTACCGAAGAAAATCGATCAATGATTTTTACCAATGTCACTTTGATTAGTAACCAAATCTTATCTGTACATCATATTGCATCTTATTTGCTTGAATTAAAAGCCGTTCTCTCTCGTACTAGCTTGCAAGTGTTTAGTTTCAACTGATATAGACTTGATATCGATGATGTAGTATGGGGATATCGTAGGACATGAAGATGTGACTCACTTCATCTAGTCATTGCCAGTCTACGGAAATCCTTGTCAATATTCGCATTGTGAGTCCTATCGTTTCGTTTGTAATCTTCATCTGCATCCACTGTTTTATTATGAAATGAATGAAAGTTCAGCTCTCTCTCTCTCTCTCTCTCTTCTTCAATCAACAACAAAAGTATTTTTTTTCATAATTGCTGATGTTGACATCAATATTTTTCTAAGAATCGAAAATCATAGCACTGTGTTCGGAAAACATAGTGAAATATTGTTCTACTTACCGTATTGGGTCTCATGATATTGTTAGCTTAGAATGATCAGAAAGCATTTTTCTAGAAGAAATTTCAGAAACAGATATTCAGATGATTTCGAAACTGTTTTTATTGTAGAAAACTGAGAAATATATAAAGAATATTCATTGCTGCCCTATACTGAGGAGAGTGGGTGAGTTAGCCATTATTTTATTTCTTTTATGTTGTCAATATGTCTTATAGACTCCTTTTATTTTCTATCACCTGAGCGTGTTCCTACGTGAAAGTAAGATGCAACAGAATTATTCATGGTAGCGGCACAAGAAGACAAAATCAAAAAAGATTTGCACGAGAATAAAAAATAATCGACGCTTTGGTGACTATAAAGCTCGGGTGTTACTGTTGAGTTCTGAATTTCAATGCTTAAAAATGCAACTGTGTGCACTCATAGATAAGATTCCTTATTGCTCTAAAAGATTTCTGAACGTGCCAAACTTCTTGAGCTCTTCATTGATTTCATACTCAAATGATATGCTTTTCCACAATCGTGAAAACCAGACATCCATAAGTCAAATATGCTCCGTACACAACTAGTGATGAATTCTATTTTTTTGATCAGATTCTTGTTATGACATTCGAAAGCTTGAGATCATGAGCATACTGGTTTACAATCCTTCACTCAAAACTTTCTCATGGAGCGGTCAATTATCACTGAATCTCTCTATATACGAAATATATTTTATTGGTACTAACTTGCTGTCACTATACAGGATTGACAGTCAACAGGTAAATTGCTAGAAAATTCAAAATTGAAATGAATAGCCAATTGGGAATAAATCTCACAATAAGTTGCAGATTCGCTAAAAAATACCTTTTAACTACATAGTAGTAATAGTTAGCCATCGAAAACTACGACTACTATGCTTATACAAAGCCATTGTGAACACTTAGTTAAGTATGAATACATTCAAATAAATTATCTTTCACGTGAAACTCTGAATCCTCTGATATTCAATATAGTCACAAGATGAAAACACTTCTCGCTTAACAAGGTCAAGCGTATTTATCTACTCAAAAAAAAACAGAGCTTTCCCATACATATATAGCATCATACAAATAATGCGAATGCAACTGTCTCAAAACGAAATCATCAGCGATCAATAATACACTTTCATCCGTTTGAATTTTTCGTCAATCGTTTTCCTTCTTGCTCACCGATTTTACTAGGTGTAAGTTGAAGTCTGGAGAGTGTCTCTGTAAACAGTAAAGATTTACAAAATGAAGATAAGTAGTAAATGATGTCTTACCATATGTTTTTGGGTGTGGGTGTGGGTGTGGCACCTTCGCTCTCCTTTTATTTCCAGAAAGGAAAGAAAAGAAAAACTTATGAGTTTTCTCTGGTAAGGGAAAGAAAGTTAGTGATTTTTTAACTTTCGTTTCCAAAAAAAGGAAGGAAGAGATGGTTGAAATACTTTAATGTTTGACTATATTGGTTGAGTTTGTGTGATCTAGTGCAAATGGTTAGAACAATCATTTATGGAGCGTTAACTTTAATAGCTATCTCTTTACTCTTTGTCTTCATTCATTTCTTGTTACTTGAAATCAACTGCTTTTTGCTAGTATTTTCTATCTGTTTTCGAAACATTGTTGAACCATTTATCGGTTTATGCCTATGGCAATTCTTTTGTATTATGGCTACTATTAATTTTTCATCATTGCACGTCATTGAAAGCGATAATGTTTGAGTTTTCTTTGACGTTGAATCTCGCTCAACTTTTCAATGATTATTTATTAAAAGAATGGATCAGGAAGAAATTTGTTTTGTCTTTTCTTGTGTTATATGCTGGGCAGAACTTACAGGATGTCTCATAAGTAGCACTACGATAAAAAATTCAAATAGTTCCACTCCGGTTCAATCAAATGGCCTGAGTTTTTGGACAGTGGTAGAACTTGATTCAAAATTTCTTTTCATATGGATAATGCAGATAAATACTTTCCATTAAGTATTACTGTTGATCACACACATGAAGTTTTATCTGTTATCCAGTAATAAAAATACATGCGAAGTGTTTCTGCGATAATTTTCACTTGTCATCTAAGAGAACAGCCAGAAGAAGTAGAACTCCTCTCATGAATGGTAGAACTTTAATGTGAACACATCAAACTTCTAAGATTATTTAGTTTAAATGCTAATATTCATGTCCGAAAACAAAGATGGACAATTAAAGCCTATTGAAAACCAAATCACCAACTTTCTTGAAACAATCAATGTTTCATACTTAGAAATTCGAAATATTGTAACCGTTGATTCTTAAACTAAATACTCCTAAAGGTTTGGTGTGTTTGCATTAAAGTTCTATCATTCACGAGAAGGTTTCGATTTCTTCTGGCTGTTCTCTTAGATGACAAGTGAAAATTATTGAAGAAACACTTCGCATGTATTTTTGTTACTGGATATCAGATAAAATTTCATTTGTATGATCAACAGTAATACTTAATGGCAAGTATTTATTTGCGTTATCCGTATGAGAAGAAATTTTGAATTAAGTTCTACCACTGCTCAACAAATCAGATCATTTGATCGAATCGGAATAGAGCTATTTGAATTTTTTATCGTAGTGCTACTTATGAGACATCCTGTATGTTGTAAAACGATCACTCAGTTACTAGAGTGTCAAAATGTATACGATTATCAATCATATGAGCATTTTATCAATATCTGAAGAGCATAAGATAATGTCTCGCTTTATTATTCCAATGCTTTAGTGTTATCTAATATACATACTATGACCTTTCAAACTAAATATCAAAGATCAAAATCTTAAATATATCTCCACACGGTCCTGTGGTGAAATCTCTCTTAAATTTCGATTATTGACAATAAAGAATCTGGATTTTGAATATTTGAGAGCAATTTTAAGTGAAAATTTATTTGACATTCAAATATCTGAATTTCATAACAAATCATTTTGAACAAATTATGAAGAATAAAAAAACCAGAAGTTTCTTTTCACACTAATTCTTGATATAGCTGATCGGAAAGTTGAATCTATGAACGAATTTCACTTTTATACAAGAGGAAATTTTCAATATTGAATATCTCAAGACGTGTGATACTAAAAAAGTTACAAATTGCTCAATGAATTAATCTTATTGAGAACTTTTTTCATGGAAAACTTGAGATTAAAACTCGGAAGTCGATTTTCCACGTGATTTGAAGAGAATCACAGGTTTTTGTTGAAAAATCCAGTGAAATTTCGATATCTCGAGAACGAAGGCCGAGAAAACCAAACCATTCTAGACTTTTCTATTGTTCACTAGTACTCATCAAAAGAACATCGTCTCAATCGAAAAGCAATTTGACATCAGAAGAGGTTTTCTCGTCAATCATTAATAACTGTTTCGCATTTTGAATATGGCAGGTTTCAATCGAAATACAAAATTGAACAAAATAGTATTGAGTGAATATTTTAAGACGAGACTTTCACGCCATAGATCATATTAACAATGGTAATGTTTAACGTTTTTATATGACAATTGCTACTAGTTCTAACAAATTCATACTCTCCAATCATATACGTAAGAATACTAACCTAAATTTTATTTTATTTCTAGCACTTGTAGATACATACATATATATATATATATCGACTTTTTTCAATTAATAATTGTTTCCTAGATATTTTCAATGTTATTATTGACAAAATATCTCAAACTCATAATTATTCAATACTAAAAATCATTTAAGTAAGAGATCATGTAAAATAGCTAAGCTAAAACTCGAATAGAATAAATTCAGCTTCGACAAGCACTAGAAATTATTTACAATTGATCTATTTATCGATCGTATAATTACTATATTGCCCGAATTATATATTTGAAAAATAAATAAGAGAAAAAAAGAATTTGAAATAAAACAAAATCATTCTTTGTCTTGTTGTTCTTCATCTTCATTATCATCATTACCAGTCACATCATCTGTTGGCATAATCATAGCAGCAGCAGCAGCTGCTGCTGCTGCTGAATTATCAATATCATCTTCCACTACATTAGGCAATACTATCTTTTTATCTTTTATCCATTGAGGATAATTTTTACAAGCATTATGTGTTAATTTTGCATAATATGGAATACCAAACTAGAATATACATATATATATATTCAATAAAAAAAAAATTATTCATAGAAATAAATTTTATACAAACTTTAGCAACCCAAGACCATGCTGCTTTAGGAAAACTACCTCGTGGATCTTCACAATACAAGAATATTGCTAAACAAAAACAAATAATAAACTATTTTAATCTTCCTTTTTCTTTTTGTAAAATATCAAATATACATTTCAAACCATTCGCACCATCCGAGCAAATTAATGTTTGTGATTGACAATTTTCAATTCGAATAATTTTTTTTCTTGGTGGTTCACTTTTAAATTGTTCACTACGTGTTAAAACATAATAAAAATGTCGATTATCAATATCATATTCATTATATTCTTGTATGAATGTATACTATAATATAAATCATTAGAAGAAAAAAAAATTAAGGAAAGTAACTATGAAAACTGTAAAACAAAAAAAAATAAATAAATTGAATTATAATACAAAAATAAAAAGGATACATCTCTATTGCTCATAAATAATGGCATAACAATTTGCCAATAAACACCATGTTTATCTTCATCACTAATTTTTCTTCCTTCTATAAGAAGATTTTTATTAATAGACAATAACATTGATAATAAATATTACCTTTAAGATATTTATCCCAAACTACTCGATATTCAACATCAATTGCTACTTTATAAAAAATTTCTGGTAATACATCTGGGAGATAAGAAAAACCTTTATAATAAAATAATTTCTAAAAAAAAAAATAAAACAATTATAATCATAAATGATTTTTGGAATTGAAAAATAAACTTTATTTGATTGTCGATAAACAGTTAAAGTTGAACTTTGTGAAAATAATTTCCAATCAGTTAAATTAGGTGTATCAAATTCTTGAATACATTCGTCTATACTTAAACATGGGTCCATCTTTCGAACGAGTAATGTTTCTTTATTTTTTGAAAAATAATTTTATCTTTTCTTATCTCATTGTTTTTCTACTATTTTTCACTGTTATCAGAAGTTTTTCTCCATACCCAATGTTGATAACCAATTGTGGTCCGAAGTCGTCAACATTGGAGGGATATCGTGATTCTTTTGTAAAGAGAGAATATCTTTCTTCTAACAAATATATAAAAAGAAAATTTCGGGTGTGCTAGAAAAAAATAAAAATTTTCCATCATTAGACAAGAGGAGTGGAGGCGGGTTATATTCTTGATATTCCTCTGATCGAGTCACTACTGTTGATAACAGTCTTAAAATGTAGACATTACTATTAAATGTTAAAGATATCACATAATAACTGAGGATAAATTAGCAACGATATTTTTATGCTTTTTCTTGATGTAGAGGGCTAAAATTTTTATAACATATATATAGTTAATCAAGATCTTTAATTTTCCAAAGTTTCAACTCTTTTACTAAAATTAACGCTGAAATACACGAACAAGATTACAATACATGAATTTTTGTGACATGGTAATTTCTTAACTATTGATATTTATAAATATCTGATGGAAAGAAAACTTACAAGAGAAATTTTTTCAAAAACGTAAATTATAATGAAATTTAATATGTATAAACATGTTCTTCGTTGCTTTGATATGATCAATTGTAATTAATAAGACATTTTGTCTATCACAAGATGGAGAAAACATACTTCTGTACTTCTCCATACTTTTTCGTTTTTTTCTTATGTGACGCAACTTGTTAGAAATAATACCAAACTTGAGTTTTATTTTGTGGTGTTCTTTATGATACTAATTCAATAGAATCGTCTTCTTTTCTAATTAATTTCAGAATTCCTTCTCGTGGCAAGATCTTTGCAGTCATTCCAAATGTTTCGGATACAAAAAGATATTCAAAAATTTAATCAATTTTAATTGTTCTGTCTAACATCTAACATATTCATTCACTCACTCACTCACTCACTCACAATACTCTCAAATCAGATATGATTCGTGATAGTAGACTAATTTTAAATTACATAGTATCTCCATACATATCACTGTCACTAATTTACAGGAAGAAAAATTTTCGAAGTTTAAAAAATTTGACTCCGCATATCTTTACTTTGCATTCTTTCATAATTCTCAACATGCATATTTGTTCCTATACAGTTTAGGGGATTTCTTTTACTCAAGCGATAAAAGAAAAATATAGTCAATTTCTCTTTGTAACATTGATTTTCATTGAAAAAATAATAATGAAAGCAAAACTTAGGGTAGAAGACGAAATGCCAGTCCTCTTTTTAGTATTTTTTTTTTCAGTAATATGTTCAAAGAGAAAAATGTCATGTTATTTCTCTATGTTGCATGCCTAAGAGAAATAAATACTAATATTCATGAAACATGATAATATCAATGTATGATAATATGAAAGTGACATACGAAATGAATCGATCATTGATAAGAAATAGAAGAACTTAAACAAGATATAGTTTCTATAGCATATATTTCCGTCTTTTTGTAGTTGTCAATAGCATATTTGATTCTGTTTATTTTCTTATGGTTTTTATTTATTTTTACTTTTTAATAAATATCTTAAGCTAACACAAATAGTCTCATCTTCCTCTAAATATTTCTATACTTCTCTGTACCTCAGAAGTGCACATATATGCTTCTTCCCTCGTGGTCTATTATTTTTACATATTTTTTTTTTCGAAAAGTTTTTTCACTCTTGTATAATTTTCTTTTTCTAGTTGTAATAATATATCAAATACTTTTTCGTTCTGTGTATCTCATATATTTTTAGTTCTTCATACATTAACAAATTTAGCATTGCTACCCTATTGATTCTATGCACTAATTATATAATAATGCTACAAGCTGTGCGAGCATATATTCCATATTGTTTTCAGACGATTTCAACTCAACACAAACTATCTATGATGTTTTTTGTTTTCGTAAGTAATGAACATCTAGGATATAAATTTTCCAACGTGTAACGCTGTGATTTCAAACAACATTAACAATAACAAATTTTACACTAAATTAAAATGAGCGTTGAAAATGGGATTTTACGTCATATCAGCAGAGAAAAATTCCTTTTGTGAGACAGTTCACACTAGATCTCATTTTTTAAAGATATGATGAATATAATCAATATGATGACCATTAGCGTTTTTACAGTAGAAAGATGAGATGAATACAAATATTAAAAAAATTTCAAATAGGTCAATGTTTGTTTCCAGTTTTCTTCAGCTTAATTTTTTGATTATTATTCCAATATTTCCAAGTCAGGTATTCAGTGCTTTGTGATATTCTTTATCATTTTATATGAGATCTAGTTTGAACTTTCTTATAAAAGGGAATTTCTTCTATTGATATGACGTAAAATTTTAGAAATTTTCTGAATTTGATACTGAAAAATTGTCATAAATTTTTACTATTTAGTACTGATAAATTCCATTTTCAATGCACGCTTTGATTTGAAATAAAATTTGTTATTGTTACTGTTATTTGAAACCACAGCGTTATTTCCCCTGAGAAAACATATTTATTCATGTTGTATGATAAAAATCTAATAGAACAACTTATGCCTGTTTATCTTCTATGTACTTCAGGATTAATTTTAGATAAAGGGCTGAAATTTTAAAAAATTAAAGATCCTGGTTAGGTATATATGTGATAAACATTTCAGTTCTTGATGTCAAGAAAAACTATGAAAAATGTTATTGACATTTTATCCTTAGTTACTATAGGACACCTTTGATATCGTAGAATATGATACAAACATATGATATGAAATACTCGTTGTAACTATGTCTGCCATTCTTTTTTTCTACGAAAATGAATAATGATTCCTTTTTTTTTTGTTTAATTCGAATCTGTAAAAATTATTTCGGGTAGTCAACAAACAAAAGATCGTGAAATAGAATTGGTTTGAACTCGATGAAATTACCTTAAAGGCAATATATTCTCCAGTATTGATGGATCTATTAGCATATTCTTGAATAATAATTAATCGAGAATATATTCTAAAAATCGAAGACATGAAAAATGAATAAGTTTAACATGTTCAACAGGACTGATTATATGTACTTAGGACATATCAAAAATAGTGACAGTAATACTTTAATTCCTTATAAAAAGTTTATAGATACTTCCACTCTATATTGACTGATAGTAAAAATGACAGTCTATTTTTCTTCACTATTCAACTAAAATCATAATAGTAAAATTTTAATAAGACCTCTTTGGCTATCAAATGCAATGACTATTTTGTTGTTGATATCTATTATCTTCTTGATTTTTTTCTTTGCTCTTCTTTCTCTCTTTTCTTTATTCTTTTTTTTCGTCTGTTTTGACGCCTAATCGTTTACATACAGATATATATATGTATATATGTATGAATAGCGACGCATGTCATGTTTGTTTTGTTTGCATCTGTTGTCTATTAGCATGTTCTCAAAAAAAGTTAGGTTAAACCTTGATATTGCTCATCATTGTTTTAGATTAATAAGAAAAATTTTCGCTTCTACATTAAAGTGTACACTGTATTTAATATTCAAACAAGAGTTGTTCATGATGAAGTATGTTCTGTTTATAACGGTAAAGCTTCTTATCTTAAGATAGTTGAAAGATGATCTAAATGGTTTTGTGAAAGTCAATAAGAGGTTGAAGATGAAGCACGCACTACTTGATTTTGTATCTTGTTTTTTGTTCCGTCACGACTATTTTTTTGTTTATCCTAACATGTACAAATAGCTAGGCGTTAAAAATGAGTCGAGAAAAAAGAACAAAAAATAAAGAGAGAAGAAAACAAAAATCAAGAAGAGAATAGATATCGACGATCATATAATCGTTACACATGATAGCCAAAAAGGTTTTATTGAAATTTTACTACTATGATTTCAGTGGAAGAATGAAAAAAAGAGCATTGTTTTTACTATCAGTCAATATAGAGAGGAAATTTTTATAAGAAATTGAAGTACCATTGTTACTATTCTTGGTATGCCGTAAGTAATTCGACAATAGTTAAATTAACAACACTTTAATAATACGAAAAATTTCTGCGATCAAGTCTCTAATATTATCACTAACGACATATAAATACCATACTTGGTTATTTTTATTTGTAAATATTAAAATTGATAATCTTCTAGTAAAATATGCAAAAAAATTCCAAGATGTGAGCAATTAAGAAAGTTTATTTTAACATTTTTTCTTCATATTAATCGAAATGTTAATTTATATTTTTTACACGTAGTTATCAGATTTTTTTTTCTTTTCTTATTTGGTATTCAAGAAAGAACGGCACGTTGTATATTTATGGCAATGAATACTTTTTCTCTCTCTCTTATGTTTTCAATCATTGATTTTTTTGTTGATTTTCATATTTACTTTATACATCAAAATGTAAATTATACAATAATTCAACACGAATTAAAATAGGAATCATGTTAATCAAATTTCAAAAGAATATTGTATAACTAATGTATAGAATGAAATCATAATATAATTTCATGACAACCGTTGAATTCTTAAAAGAACTATTGCAGAATGCTTCACCGACAGAAACAAATGACTTTTCGCATCATAAAGTGTTGCCTCTATACTTCTGTTGCATATGTCATAAACATTCTAATACTCCTCTCAAATCGCCTGATTTACTTAATGTAGTGGTTCTAAATGATTGAGATCAACAGCCCACTAGGGATACTATTCTTGCAACATGGCTAAATGTCGAATGTATCAATGTCTTGCCATTTATTTAACATCATTATTTCTTTTTCTCTTTTTATCTCTCCGTCATTCTTACCCTCGATCTGTCAATATATAGATATATACTAAAGCAATAGATAGATATGATTCATTTATTTGAAGAAAAATTGATACTCAACGCATTAGAGCGATAAATGGAGTTTTTTCGTCTTTTTTTTTAACAAATCAATCATTAAAAAAAAAAAGATCTGTTGATTCATTGACAACGACAAACAAAAAAGAAAGTTTGCTTTTCTTTTCTCTCTCTTTTTTTTGTTCTATCGAATTTCTTTGTCAATTTTTTTATGTAAGTATTCGATATAAAGAAAAGTAATGCATGTCAATTCGCCGTCAAATTTCACTTTTTTTTTATTCGATATGAAATACACATATATATGATAAGTCAAAAGAAAAATAATGAAATTCAATTGCTTTTAACATCTTGAATACACATGGTCAATATGGTTATTTTATTTAGAGAATTCAAAACCTTCAAATACATAAGAATCGATACTTCATACAGCCATTTCAAAACAAAAACGAAGAAAAAGAAGCACATCCGAGCCACGTCATTATATATTAAAAATCATTAAATGACTGCCAATAATACAGACATTTATTGATAACCAATACCGTGAGTCTTTTATTTAAAATAACGATAAGAAAGAATAACACAAAGCAACGAAGAACAAATATATTTAAATCTTGGCGTGAATATTAACATCTGTTTTATTTAAGATTTAAACTCATAATCCATGAATTATATATTATAATGGGTTGTCGAAGTAAAGTTGAATTAACTGTTTGCCAAATAGCTATCTTAATATCTCTTTGTATTATTGCTGTTCTTCTTGCTGTATTCGGTTGGTTTCGCGGGATCGATCCACTAGAGTATAACATATCATCATCATCATCATCTTCATCTTCTTCTTCTAAGCATTCTAATAATGTCACGCCAGTTGTTCGTAGCCACCTACGACCAATGCCTTATCTTGATGATATCGGTTCATCTCCTCTATTAAATAATCCACATTTATATGTACAATGGACATTTCTACAAATGAATGATGTATATGAACTTAAACCATTAGGTGGTGGAAAAAAAGGTGGTATGGCTCGTGTAGCAACAATTAGGAAATTACTTCTTCAGGAAAATCCAAATACAATCACTGTTATAGCGGGTGATATTGTTAGTCCATCAGCATTAGGTATAAAAAGAACAGAAAAAAAAATATTTACTAACAAATCTTGAAAAACGAGACATGTCAAATAAAACATTTTAATGATTAAATATTGAGTTTCATTTGTAGATAAACAAAAAAAAAAGTTTTTTTTTTCTATTGATTTTAGTTTATTTAGTAAAATAATTGAATTTTTTACATCAAAAATGTCAAACATAGAAGAGAGCTTCGATTATTGCCAGATTGAAAAAAAAAACATAACAAAAAGTTTTACGTTCGTATTCAGCACTATGTACACACTTACGAATAGACTACTTGAACTGATACTCCGCTGTTTGAACTCATATTGCTTTCAGAAGAAGATCTCGGTAAGACTAGAAAAATCTTAAAAGGGTTGATCCTCATGAGTCTCTGAAACCGAGTTATGTTCATTTTACTGAATTTTCGATCCATCTTCAGATATTTACCGAAAAATCAAATAACGCTATTTCGCTCATTAGCAGATCGAATGACAATTAGAATATCCTGAAAGTTTCAGTTGAAAAAAATGTTTCTTTGTCGAAAGATTGAATTTCCAACTATGTAAAGTATAATAAAATCTAATTCTATTCATCCTCTACATAATTTAGAAATATGTATAGTTAGTATGCAGCTCAAAATAGATTTTGTTGTTTTGTTCTAAATAGGTAATAGTATTGTTAATGGATCAATGTTAAATGGTAAACAAATGATTGCTACATTAAATGTTCTTGGTCTTGATTATGCAACATTAGGTAATCATGAATTTGATTTAAAACAAGAATCATTACGACGTCGTTTAAATGAATCACGATTTCAATGGATAGCATCAAATGTTTATGAACGTAATACAACAAAACCATTTCATAATGTTTTACCATATAAAATTTTAACAATATCAAATGTTAATATTCTTCTTATTGGTTTAACAATAGATGATAATTTTGGACCATTATCAAGTGGACAATATGTTAGTATAACATCACAACAAACATTACCAGTATTTACTGAACAATATATAAAACATCTTCGTAATGATTTACATCTAAAATGGGATATACTTATTTGTTTAACACATCTTAATATACAAAATGATATTGATATAATTGAACATAATCCAAGTATTCATGTACTTCTGGGTGGACATGAACATGAAAATTATTATTTAAAACGTGGATCAAACTATGCACCTATATATAAAGCTGATGGTAATGCACTTTCAGTATTTATTCATCGTTTTGCATATCAACCTAAAACAAAACAATTATTAATATTTTCTCGACTTACACAAGTATCAGAACATTTTCCTGATGAACCAAAAACAGCTGAAATAGCAAATTATTTCTATGAAGCTGGCTTACAAGCATATCGAGAGCAAGGTAATTTTTAAAAAAAAATCCTATTGTATATTTAATTAAATCTATTTATATTTTAGGTTTTTCACCTGGTCGTATAGTATGTACTTTACCACCTGGGTTTACCTTTGACGGTCGTTCAGCAATAATACGTTCTCAACAATCACATTTAACACGTGCATTATGTAACGCTATGATGGATGCAACTAATACAGCAATATGTGTACTTAATTCAGGTGCTATTCGTATTGATGATCAACTAACGGGTACAATAACACAATATGATATATTACGTTGTTTACCATTTGCAGCAAGTCTTATAACAATACGTATTAATGGTTCAAATCTTGTTAAAATATTAGATCGGGGTTTAATGAATATAAATACTGGTATGTATATATCTTATTCTGGTTTAGAATATGATGCAATAACAACAAAATGGTATCTACAATCTAATCGACAATTAGTTGATGATGAAAATTTACAATTAACTATTGTTTCAATACCTTATTTTTTTCATCATACAGATTTAAAACATTCAGCAACAATTTTAAATACGCATACAACAATAACAAGAGCTTTTATTGAGTATCTTGAACGAACATATCAAAAATTGAATCATGGTCAATTACCTTCATAGATCTATCTATATATATATATATATATGTATTTATACTGGAAAAAATTAATGTTATCTGATATATTTTTTTCTTACTAGTCAATATAAACAATTCTGTTTGTATGAATAAATAAATAAATTTCACAAAAAAAAATATTAGATTTGTTTGTTTGCTTTGAAAATATAAAATTAGTTTTCTGTCATATTTTATTCATTGTATTTTAATAAAATCAAATCTAAAATAATATTGTTTAATAGATATGAGAGGAAATTTTCCTTCGATAAATTTCAATTTTCAAAATAAATATTTCAATAATTGAAAAATAGAAAACAATGATTTACATTATTAAAAATACCAAAAAGAAAATAAACTTTCCAAATGTAATATAAACATCACATACTACTAATTATTTCGAAGGTTGACATTCTCAAATACATTGCCCACATTCATATATTTACACTGTGATTGATTTAAGATATGGATGTCGGTGTGGGTGTAAGATTTCTCCACTTCTATATACACCAAGATTGAAGAACTGACACCATCGACTTAATGTAAATATTATCATCATCAATCGATGAATTAAAGAAAGATGATGCATTCAATATGGCTACGATGAAACAACTTGATGACAATATGCAGCAGTCTCCATGATATAAAAAAATTATTTTTCGAAGCCAACAAATTTTTGATTTAATAAAAAGATTGTTTGCCATTAAATGGATATTTTAATAAGATTAGTAAAAAAAATGACCTCAGTATTTTGTTGCAATTATCTTATAAACTATTAAATTCGAGCTGAAACTTTTTTTTCGTTTTGAAAAATTTTGCACCATTGATTTTTGGTAGATTTTACGAAAAAAAATTCGAGTAAAAACAACATGTTTTCTTCATCTTTTAATTCGAATGGAGGGAGATAAAAAAAAAGAAAAAGTAGGCAGTCTAAACAGTGTCCAGTACCTGTAACAAAAAGAAGTCCAACCCTATTGGACGTATTGTGGCTGAGACAGCAGGAAGATTTTCAACCTTTACGAGCCAGATATTTCTCAGAAGAAAGTATTTTGAAATTCAAAGTCTATCACAAGTTTTGCTCTATTCATCGAGATTTATCTATCTTGATAGTTTCAAATAATTCTGATGAATAGTTCTTCGGAAGCCTTGAAAAGCGATGGAATTTCCTTAACAATATGATTAAAATTAATATATATGTAGAATATCATGAATATCTTATTAAGCGTTTCTAATAATTTTTATTAAGTTATTCCTTACATTTGAATGAATTCTCAAAAAAAAAAAAAAAACTTTTGATTTCAAATTTTCAACCTATATCTTCAAATTTTATTAAATATAAATAACTAACAGAATAAATATATAAATATTCTCTTGAATAAATACAATACAAAATTATTTACAAATCCAATTAGACAAAAAAAAAACAAATCAATTTTTTTTCATAGCCAATTCAATTTCACGCATACGTCGATTAGCTTTTATTTCAGCTTTAATTGGACAATATTTCATTGTATGTGCTTGATCACCTGATAAATGACAACGTGGACATTTATGAGCACGAAGAATTGGACATAATGTTATCATTTTTTCATTATCACGAAGACGATGTGATGAATAAATATCATATGATTCACCATTTGCTTTACAAAATCCACATTCAAGATATTCACCCAATTGTTCACGACGCCAACGAGCTTTTGCAATTAATGATGATAAATCAAATGAAGCTGAACGAACTGGTAATGGAACCGATGAACGATTATCAGAATTTGATAATGATGATGTTGGAGATGATGAAATCTAAAGACATAGAAAATAACTATTAAAAAAAAAATATATACGATTTTAAAAACTTACAATTGATGATACAGGACTTGGAGCAATAATTAAAGGTATATCTGACATAAATGGTGATTGAAACTAAACATTTATATATATTTCAAATATGATTAAAAAAAAAAGTAAAAATATATTCATGACTTACTAAATTTGGAGAAGTAGAAAATAAAGGAGATGATGAACAACAATTACAGAATGATTGCATAGATGATGATGATAATGTAGGAAACTAGAAAACAAAAAAAAAAAAAAAGAATTGAAAACGAACTATTAAAAAAATTAATAACATACTAATGGAAGAAATGTTGAACTGTTGAAATTCATCATAGTAAGAAAAAAAACGAAAGAAAATCAATAGAAAATAAAATTCTGTTATGATATAGTAAACATTCTCTCAAAGTCAACATATATATATATATGTTTTTCTATTCTAAATAGTTTACAAGTTCTGTTACAAGCAAAGAAGCGGTATCAAATAGGAATACACTAATTAATACAAACACACATATTCTTTTATTCGTGATTAACACAAAAGAACAAAAAATAATGTTCAATGATATACACATCAAAAGAAACGTACATAACACATTTCATTCTCGTTAATAAAATCTATTTAGTCTTTATTTATGAAATAATATTTATTTAATTTAAAATCAAATTTTATTTTTTTTTTTAGCTAATTCATATGTTAATAAAATGTATTAATCAAATAATTCATGTGTGTATTGTTTATCGAGATTTATTATAAACTAGTAAGGGAGGGCTGATTCTCTCCTATCCCAAAATCCTAGTTTCAAGACTATTATAAACTGTACCTTCATAATAGAAGACCTCGAGATTTTTATCATATCTCAGCGTATAAATTTTTCAAGAAACAAAAATGATTCTTTAGGATTCTAAAGCTCAAGAGTAATGTTGACACCAGTTTTGGAATCATTTTTAATTGGTAAGAATTCGTCTCTAATTAATTTTTAAAAATATATTTATAAAATATTTCATTAATTGAATATGTATGCGCGATTTACTCTTCATTGATTATTTGGAAGAAGATAAATGAATAATCGTTACCATAATCAATTTATTGTCAGAACAAAAGGTCGACATCCTTGAATAAATTTTCTACATCCAAACATTTACAGTGTGATTGATTTACTGGAAAAAGACCAATCGTTAGCATTGATTGCAAGAATATGAGATGACATAAGGGGTTCCAATTTCAGAATGTCGAAAAAATAAAATCATAACGGATGAATGTTTAATGATGAAATTGTATCAATTTTATGATGAAGGTCGTATTGATATTTCAGCGTTCTTGAAAGCTGCTGGATTGAGATCTTTTTAACATTTGTCAAAAAGTTATGCAACTGTTTCTCTCTTTATCTTGTGTTATTTCTTCATATATTTATTGGAATTTTTCTTTTATTCTGACGACACATTAATTGTTGCAATAACTACTGATTAGCTCATTTCTTTTCTTTCACATAATTAACGAAAAGTAAATCGTATAAACCAATTGAATGATTATCCGATATTTTATTGAAATAAATATCAGCAATAGCGTATATAGAAGAACATAGCATGAAAAAAAAAAGATTACTTAATAGTATGCGTTATTTTTACACATTATACACACTTCATAGTAAGTTTCATATCAAGTAAGATTACCACTGCATAATCTTTTTAGATGAAATTCAAGCATTGAAGGGTGTGGTGATTAGTAGGTTGATAGATCTTCTATACAAACTACATCTATTATATATTGAAAGAATAATTAAGCAGATCATTGAATATTAATTACAATTAGTTAAAGTCAAATTTAAAGGAATTTTTTAATTTGATAAAGTATTTCGACGTAAAAATGATCGTTGTGAATTTCGAAATCCATTATCAAAGAAACCAAGAATAAGTGTACCAAATATACAAACTATAAAAAATCCTCCAACCAAACAACCAAATAAAATTAAGAAAACAATCGCTGGATCTAAGTTTGTTGCTTGATTACGTCCTCTTATTCGTCCATAGTGAACATCTGCATAAGTTCTTACATACCCATCATTTACTATTAATCAAAAAAAAAAAATAGTTCTTTTGTTTTTTTTTTCTTTTCTCATCAATTAACTCACCTTTAATTAAAATTAGTATACTATCAATAAAAAACAACAATTGGACGAACATGAAAAGATTTTTTGATTGATTAAGAAAAAAAAAAATAAAAATTTTTCTCACATGCAACACTTGCTATTAGATATATAAAACGTGTCATATTAGCAAATAAAAGTATACGTGATATTTTTCTATTATAATTTCTATCTTTGACTAAAATGGCAATTATTATGCCATGTTTTAGAGAAAAAAAAAGTATTCAATCTATTAAAAAGAAACATACTCAAAACAAATTCTAAATCAATTATTCCAAGATATTGGAAATTTGAAGTTTGAGTAAAATTATTTTTTTTTTTTTTTTCTATATTTTCATTTAATAACAAAAAAAAAAAAGATATCTATAGCGACAAGAAAATTTATTTTCATTCCTAATTCATTTTATACAAATTATTTTCTTGTATCTTCATTATGCCTTGTCGATCTCAAAAAGTTTTATGTAATAAAAAAAAATCAAATTCATCTAACACAGGAACAGATCAATTAATACCATTGAATATGAATGCATGTAATCAAACACAATGTATGTTTTTTATTTTAATATAAGTTTACTATTAATTTTTTTTTTGTTTCTAAATAGCTAATATAATTTCTCATTTGGAATCAATTGGTAATTTAATAATTAATGAATTAACAGGGTCAGAACGTAATCGTTTAAAACAACAATTACTTATATCTTGTATTTCAAATACAAATCCAATTCATAATTTACCATTTTCTTCATCAAAAACAAATTTAAAACAAGTATTAACTGATTTACATACATATGATTGTCATACGCAACGACAATATCGTACAATTGGTATAGGTGATAATGATATAAATATAAGTACATCAAAAACAAATGTTAATCAATTAGATATAACAACAACACAAAATAATAATACAAATATATTAAATAATGAAATTCAATTATCAACAATAACAAAACGTAAAAAACGACAAATTAATCATTTAAATTTATTACAAATAAATGAACCAAAGAATAATACATCGAATATAATAACACGAACTATATGCACAAGAAGTTCAAAATTGAATAGTTTAAATAACAATCAAGAACAATCGAATTCTGGTTAGTTGAAAATAGAATTTTAATGACAATAATAGTAATCTATGGCCTTTATTATTCATTCAAAAAGTCAATGGACTTTGTTATATCAAAAATAACTCAAGTATAAAAGTTACTAGCGAAAACCGCAGATCGCTAGCAACTTTTATGCTTGAGTTTTTTGTGATACAATAAAATCTATTGACTTTTTGAATAAATAATAGTTATTCTTCATCGAACACGTAAACGTCGATTATCTTTGATAAATCCATCAACTCCAAGCAATAATAATGTAGTAGATAATACAATAGAAGAATCTCATTTAGATTTACAAAAAAATATCGGTATTTAAATTGTTAATTAGATTTTCTTAATTATTCATACTTGATTTTTATTATTAGGAAATGATGTATCTGGTATAAAAGTATCTCGTAAAAAACTTCAATCATCTGTTCCATTGTTAACATCAATCGAATATTCAAAAACTATAAACGATTTTTAATTTAATATTTTAACAATTTTTGTTTTTGCTGAAAATACTTTAGTTTAGTAAATAAATAAATGGCGCCATAAGAAATAAATATAAATGGCGCGTTTTGTTAACAACAATCTATCTTTAGTATAAAATAATCGATTTCTTTGTTTTTTTTGAATTCATTTTCTGTGTCCAAGTCTTTTTGTTTTTATTATTACGATCGTTTCATTATAAATAATATATATTTATATATTATTTTTGTTGTGTATTCATATTTTAACCAACGTCAATGTCGTACGATATGACAACTGGCACTGCAAAATTTGAACGAATGACAAAAGAAGAAAAATTACGTTTTTGTCAAGATCTTATTAAACAAGCTGCTAATTTAACTAAATCACCAGATTTAAGTGGTGTTCGTTCAACAGGAAGTAAATCTAGTAGTAGTGGTGTACGTTCAACAAGTAAATCAAGTAAACGACCAGCTTCAATTAGTGGTACTCTATCGAAAAAAACTAAAAGTGGAACATTAAGTCATGATGAAAAATCAAAATTGCATAGTAAATCAACTATAGCTAAACAATCAGCATCAAAATCTATGGTCAAATCATCTACAGTACGTAATGTGTGTGATTTCATTTTTTTTTGCTTATTAAATTTATATATTTATCTAGCCATCAAAATCGAAGACAAATTTTCGTCATTCTTCTTCAGTTCGGGTTAGTGTTTTTCTTTTTTTATTTGCTATATATTGTTTATACTGATTTTTCTTTAGTCGGGAGATAATAAATCGAAAGCAAATAGTAACATATCTTCTATACGTACAGGTGGTGGTATTCAATCAAGTATGAAAGCAGGTAATAATGATTTCAAATTTTCTATTGAAGAAATTCTTTTTTCTTGTGTTTCGGTGTTAAACATAAAACAAAATCAAAATTGAAAACTGCAAAATCTGGCACAGTAAAACGATCAACATCAAAATCAGTATGTCTATATCAGAGTCGTAACCGAGTCAGTTAGAAGAGATTTTATAGATATACCATTCTTCTCTTATAAAATTTCTTGAGAGTAAGTTCGGTTACTCTTGTGTCAAAATAATCAAACAGTGTTGTTTCAAAAACTATTTGTTCACACTGTTTTATATCTTTAATTGAAGTGTATTTCTAGTTTTTTAAAAAACACAATCGAAATTGTATTAATGGAGCTAAACTTATATCATTTGTATTTTTGATAAAGATCAAATTGAAGTTCGGATCGTTGTTCGAAGAGAAACGTTAGATTTTTCTATGAAAAGACTGACGAGGGAATTACCTGAATTGATCTTCGTCGTTTGAACTTGTATTGTGTTCACAAAGAGGTCTCGATAAGACTAGAAAAATACTAAAAGAATTCGTGCTTATAGATCTCTGGAACCGATTTATGACTATCTTACAAGTTTCACTCGAAAAGAATGTTTCTTTATTGAGATATTGAATTTCCAAAAAAATGATCATTCATCGCAAAGATTGAGTTTAATTGAAAATTCATTATCTCGACACAAGAACATTCTTTTCAGCTGAAACTTTCACAGAATATTCTACTAGTCATTCGACTTATTTATGAGCGAAATTTCAGGACGAAATAGTGTTGAAAATTTAGTAAAACTGTCATAACTCGTTTCTAGAGATCCATGAACAATTCATTCGTGAATGAGAAAATTTAAGATTTAGAATTTAGTATTCAGTTGATGAGTAAGTTACTCTTTTTTTTTTCGCGCTATATATTGAAATATCACATAAGGAAAATGAATATTTTTTGAAGCTATTCCTATAAACCGATTAGTAATGATTCAACAAATTGACCGATCATCTACTAGACCGAACTATGTCAAAAATTCTCGACCGATTACAACTCTGGTTTATTTATTAAATCAATCAAATGTTAATTTTTTTTTGTTTTATTATATTTTTCTTAGTCAATGCGTAGTAATAAATCAAAGAGTAAACCACAACATCCATCTAAAGCGGCTTCACATTCATCAGTAAAAGTTGATGGTACAAGTGCTGTTCGTTCGGCTTCAAATACAAGTGGTTTGCATTTGTTAACTTGCCAGATTGAATTAAATTATTCGATAATAATTATAGGTAAAAAAACAAGTGTAAAAAGTTCAACATCAAAAGCTGGATCCAAGACTGATTTGGGAGTAAGTTTTTTTTGTTATTAAAAAAGAAAAAGCATTTTTATATAAATTCATCATAGGATTCATCATCTATCGCTGTCACACCAACTAGTATTATTTATTTTTAAATTTTACGAATAGATAGTTTTTTTATTTACTGTTAGGTGCCCATACAAAATCAGGAACTATATCGAAATCAACAGCACATAGCCAAAGTCGACCAGCTGGTGGTACTTCAAGCATTCGTTCTACTGGTAAGATTTCCATATAAGCATTTACATTAAATCTTAGAATAATAATTTTAGTTGCTTCAAAATCAGATAAGAAAACGAATGGAACTCAAAAGGCAAAATCAAGCACTAAGAAAAAGGTTCAATTTTCTAATCTACAAAAATAAGAATATTTTTTCATTTTATAGACAACAACTAAATCTGTTCGTTCACCATTAAAATCCTCACCAATGAGTACCAAGACTGATAGTAAAATTAGTGTAAAGAATAAAACTAAATCAAGTACAAAAACAACTGGAAAACACCGATCAAAACATTCACGTATACCAATAAAAGATTATACTGAAACATGTGCTGTACAATTTGTACCAAAATTTAATGCGAATTCAACAAAAAATCAAGTACCAATTTATCATCTTATTCGTCATGCATTTGGTAATATGGTACGTGAAGCTATATGTCAATTAGATAAAGAAAAATCCGGTGTTAGTTCTCAACAAATTATTGATCATATACTTAAACATTATTCATTTCCAAATAATATATCTCAAAGTGCTATACGTAATCGTACAATATTTACAATTAATGCTGGTTTACGTGCTGGTACACTTCTTACAGTTAGTCCAAATAAAGGTGTTCGAATTGGTCGTATGCGTCGTATTTATCCACGTATGCTTTGCTAAAAGAATAAAAAAAAGAATGAAAAAAGAAAAACTTTCCATTGTTTGTCTTTTCCTTTTGTATTTATGACGAGAATATTATTCTATTGAAATAAAAGAAAACAAAAAAAAAAAAGTGATGAAAACTTTTTTCTTTAGCTATTGTTCTTTTTTTTTTTGCTTCTTTTTTTATTCATTTATCAAATGTCGTCTGTGCATGTTAAATACTTTGAAATAGACTGATGCATTTTGATTTTTCATGTTGCAGACAATAGCAGCTACTTGAGAACATGTCATTTTGACAGTCAGTAGTTTCAATTTTTTTTTATAGATGAAGGACATATTTTACTTTTTAGCTTGTTAAAATTTAATATACGAATAAGAATTTGTTCATACAACGTTGAATAATTGGTAATGTATGATGTGATATGACATGTTTATGAATGTAGAAAATCCACCGTTCTCTCTCGCTCTCTCTCTCTGTCTCTTTGCCAAAGGAATATGAACAATAAGAAATTCAATCATGATATTCTTCCTTTTTTTTTGTAATTTAAAACCAATTTTACTATTTGAACAGATCAAATATTCATTAAATAAGAGCTTTTTTAATCTATCGTCGCAATAGAATTTATTAGTATTTTGGTTTAAATTTTTTCAACATGTAAAAATGTATGATTTACATAATGATTTTTTGTCTTGCTTGAAATGAATTCATTCAAATTTCTGTTAATTTACTTACACTTAATGTTATAGACTACTATCTAAATAAAATTTCATATATATATATAATTTTATGGCTTTACTCATTTGACTATGTTGGAATAGAATAGTAGAATTATTCTATTTATTTAGTCAATAGTACAAGTGACCAAACAAAAATGTTAAAAGTTTTCGTATAAAAACATTTTTCATTTGCATAGTTATTCTTAAAACTTGATAAGTTTTTTAACACACAAGAAAAAAAAGTAGAATATCATCACATGCCAATGAATAATTTATATAACAGATATTAAAATCTATTATTTTTCTTTTTATTATTCATCAAATAAAAATAAATAACCGTTATTTAGGTTTTTTTTTCTCTAGATAAACATGATGCTTACAACACGACGACCAACAAGTCGTATTGATATGTATGATAATACAACTTTACTTCAGCATGAATATGATACAAATATAAATTTAAAGAAAACTGATCTTTACTCTCCATCACCACCACCAATGTCTTATCGTGATTTACGTTCATTTATGTTTAATAAAACACCATTATCATCAGCAACAAATGTTGTTATTATACCTGAATCATTGAATTCAACACAAAAATTAGTAAAAAATTCATCAAATGTAATAACAGTAGAAAGTCCTCGAAAAAATTCACATCGAAAAAAACATAGTCGTCAAGGTATTGATGTATATCGATCATTGATACGAACAGATTCACGTTGTTCAGCATCATCCGAACGTGATTTAACAAATGATGAAATGATGATTTTAGCTAATTCATTTATTATTGATCATATAATATCAACACCAACAAGTGGTTTTTTTCATCCACAAAATTTACCTAATATTCAAAGACATCGTACTATTCATAATAGTGTTAGAATTGGAAGTAGTTATACAAAAATAAGTCATACATCATCACCATCGTTATATATTCAACATTTTGGACGTAAACGATCAACAACTCCGCAACGCATACATCGAACATCACCTATTGATGTCCAACATGAAACAACTACTAATAATATGACAACAACAGCAACAACAACAATAACAACAACAGAATTTTCATCACCTATACCCGAATCACAAACTCGTAAACAATTACATGTGTATATGCCACATACTGTTTCTTGTTAGTTTACAAGGATTTTTTTTCTTCTTCATGTCACGAACTTTTCTACTAGTGTTATTTGCTTCAAAAAAAAGAAAAAAACTACCGTCGTTTTTTTTGTACTACTGAAAAGCCCGTAAGATTGCTGTTCAGTCAAGCAAGAGTAACATTGAAAAAGAACAAGCAATAATGACAGAAAAAAAATTTTCTAAGTAAATACTATGATTTTATTGATAACAGGAAATAGAAAACAAAATTATATTAACTGTTAGTTTTCTATTCTTTTTCTATTTATAGTATACACTAAAATCTTCATTTTCTATTAATATATGTATAAATCACTTATGTTGAACTATTTTGTTGTTAAAATAGAACAAAAAAATAATGAACCATTAATGCAGGTTTGCACTAATCACGATATAGAAAACACGAGAGCTTTCGGTCTAGCTGAGAAAAATAAAAAAAAAAAGTTAAAGAAATCTAATCAAAAACATCATCGTCGTCGTCATTCTGTTCTCCTCTGTGTGTTAGCAATCATAGAACAACATTAATTTTGATATATTTTGCCTAGAATGATTGAAACACCACGGGAAACAATTATGATGATCAATGAAGAACAACGTTTTGCTCTTCGTTCAATAACAAATTCAAAAAATTTATCTTTTGACCAGTATGCCTATTCACGTTATAAATATGGTGATAGTAATCAGGCAAAAATATTTGGACAAGAATTATGTACAGGTTTTATAGAAAAATGTCATGATTTTCTTCTTACATCAAATCAACAATTTATGGCTATATCATCACCACGTGGTATTATACCGCCAGCTGCTTATTATATATTTCAATCATTTTTAGAAAAATTAAATTGTTTTTTACAATTAAATGAACGTCCACCAGCATTAGAACATACAATACAACGTTTAAGTACAATAGCAGAAGATTATTCATTATTATCAAGACGTGAACGTTTTAATCATTTAAACGATGAACGATATTCAATTGATAGACAACCGATTATGAATAAATTTTTATTATTTATTGATGATATTCGTATTACAGGTAAGAAATAGACATTAGATCGATTTAGATTTTTCAAAATTTAAATCGAACCAAAACTGAGATTGATTTTAGGATACTGTGAACCACACTGATCGGTTCGATTTGTGAATCGAATCAATCATATTTCTGACAAGAAACGACATATCATTGATGGAATTTTATTTTTTCATTTGTTATTATTATTATTATTATTATTATTATTGTTTTCTTTTTTGAAGGTATGCACGAAATGAATATTATACGCTTATTAAAAACATCACAAATTTATAATTCATGTTTATTTATTTATTATGCTCAATTAATAAATGATCAAATATCATCATCATTTGAACATGAGTTAAATCGATGTGCAATAGATAATCTTGAAAAACTTTTAGAAATAATACATAATCCATTATCATCATTTCAAATAAATACACGTGTATTAAAAGAAATTTTACGTTCAAATTCAACTGAACTTGATCATTTTTTACATTCAATTAGTACTGATCTTATAGCAAAACTTTATTATGCATGTCTTGCATGTCATTATCAAACAATTGAAATATTTGCTGATAGTTTAAAGTACATGCAACGTTGTCTTCAACAACGACAAAATATTGATAATATAAAACAATCAGAATAAAAACAAGAAAGAAAATAAATAATAATAACTCAATAGATTTTTGCATGTTTATCAATTCTCTTTATTTTTAGTAAATAAAGAAGAAATAACCAATAGCTTTTACAACTTAAATCTTAGTTATTAATTAAAAGAAAAAAAAAGAAGAGAGACATGTTCTTATCGACGTCGACCAAAATATGTGTCCCAATGATGTTTTCGGCCAAATGAATAACGTTCTGTTCGAGCATGACCGGTGTTGTCATATGAATGACTTCCTGAAGGAATAAATTCTATTGATGGAAATATAAGATTAGCTGCTCGTGATGGAACAAATGCTTGATCATCATCGTCACCATATTTTTGCTTATTATTAGTATTAATATTGTTTGGTAGTAAATATGGATCATAAACAATAATCGATCCATAAACATGCATTACAATAAGACATGATGCTAAATATATAAAAGAAAAACGATTTCAATCATTTTCTTGATTAATTTGAATAATTTATATTGAAAAACGAATGTTTAATAGACAAAAAAAAAAGCGAATACTTACTGATAATAAAGAGTAGATAGAAACTTGGAACCATGATGACTATATATGCGATTATGGTTGTTCGTATTGTAATTATATAGGCTATTTATTTTTTTAGCATTCATGTCGAGAAACAAGAGAACAAGAATTAATTATCAAGAGTGGATAGATCTTGAACTAATTCCACATGATCTTTTATTCGTTTTCACAATACAAGTGTAAAAATTGGCATTCACCATTATCTCCCATGTCATTCATTCCTTTTTTCTTTTTATTAGTGATCATCTCTTGTTTTTCTTTTTCTATGACTTTTCTCTATCTTTTTCATATATTTTTTCTTGTATGCATTTTCAATAATCCTAAAAATGGAGCCTAAACAATGCAATCTCTTAATCAGTTGAAAACATGATTTTAATTATTGAAAGAAATGCAAAACGAAAGAGAAGAAAAAACGTCATGGTAAAAAAATATGCCAGATTATGTATGTTACACCTAGCTTCATCGTACTATCATATAGATAATGATTAATTTTATACAAAGAACAATGCATATAGGCAAGGCATGCATATATATATATATATGTATATATTAAATTACAAAAGAAAAAAAAGCCATGAACAAGCAAACAAAATTTTGTCGTTTATATATCTATGTTGTCTCATCATCAATATATACAATAATGCCACTGTATGAGCAAAATGACTACTGAAAAAAAAAAAAAGAAAAAAAAACAATCAAACAAAAAAAAAACGTTTCTTTTTTTGTTTTGATCAATGACCAGCATCACAAGAAAAAAGAGAGAAAGGCAAACAAATAACTAATTTCATCAAAAAAGAACAAAAAACAAATTTATTGTATACCAAATGTATTTGTTTCTTCAATAGCTAATAATAATTTATTATGTAATATATCATATGATGTATAAGATGGTAAATCAAGACGATTAAAACATGTATGAGCACGTGGTAATGCATCTGATATTCCCCAACGTTCAATACAAAAACGTCTTGGTCCATTTGAACCACGTAATGCTGAAAAACCTTCATATGGTATTGATGATGTACCAGTAACAAATTGTAATAATTTTAAACGTTGTTCATTATCAAAACGTTTTTCAACACAAAACCAAAACCATTCAATAACATGATGTTGTGCATGATAACCACCACGATATTCTGTATTTGTACGCCAATCATTTAAATCAATTTCCATTGTACCACATAAAGCTAATTCTAATTCACGTGCATCAAACATAGATGAAATCAATTTATGATCACCAATTATTTCATAAAAACCACGTACAAAACAATCAATTTGTTCTTGTACACCACGTTCAATACGCCATTTAATAATTAAATCAAGAAATTCACGTTTATTACGTTCTGTAACTTGACAATTTTTTCCATCTGGTTTTAATTCTTTTTCAATTATTTTGCCACATTGATCTTCATTAACATAAAAATATAGATCTTGATTTTCAACATTATTTTCTTTTATCCATAATAATGATTGATAAAATTCTGGATCAAGTGATTCTAAATCAGCTAATGTAAATGATTGATGTTCACGTAATAAAGCTTTATATAATGGACGAACAAGAAATGCATCAACAAGATATTGATTTATCAATGCCACAGCTATATTTAAAAACAAAATATCAAGAATTAAACAAAAAAAAACAATAAGAATAATCATCAAAATCGTCATTTATTGATGAGAATATGTCTAACGAGACAAATGATTAATCGTTGATGAGTCACCACACAATCTGTATTACATTGACACTAATGAGTTATGAATATTCCGATGCGTTCGTGCTGTTAGTTTATTCCTGTCGAGATGAGGGTCACCGATTAGGAAGAGGATGATGCGGAAGACTTTACCTTCTCAAAAGTGTCGAACTTTCTGCAAAATTGACTTACAGCCTCATGGGAAATTATGATGAAAAGAGAATTCTAGTGGCTTTGAGCTCTATGTTCGACAGATATTCATCTAGAGACATGTTTCCTTACACAAAATATTGCAGAAGGCCGATGTTTTCAGCGCCTTCTATTCGGTCTCGGCTAGAAAGACGAAAGAAGATCCTTTCTGCCGAATTTTCAGACCTTATCAAATTCAAAAACAATCGGAAACCCCCGTTGAAATACTATATTTTTTAAACCAAAGCTGTGGTCCGTTTCAGAAACACTCAAAAAAAGATGATTTTCGAATTTTGCACAGAGATAAACTTTAAACAGAATAGTTTATGGCATTTTCGTCGTTTTCATCTTAAGATACGGTTATGGTAAAAACGTATCTTTTACATCGTTTATATAAGGCCGTGGTAAAAAGTTTAACAACAACATATTTTTTCACCATTTGATACTGGCGACTAGGATATTCTTTTTTCAAGATACAAACAAATCAAAAAGTCTCTCTCTGTGCAAAATTTCAAGTCGAAATTCAAGAAGTCAGTTTTTCTGAAGCGGGGACAAACCACGATTTCGATTTACTAATTATCATAAAAATATAGTATTTCATCAGTAATAAACTAACAGCATGAATACTTTTCAGGACATTCATGAGAGTCTATATAATATACATTATCTCAACTCAAAACTAATTAATAAGTTGGTGAACATCTCTCGCAAGTATAACTTTAGTATTGATTGTTTTGAAGGAGAATTTTTCAGTTAACATGATAATCTAAAATATTATGTGACAAAGAAATCAATATTCTTGATTTCAACTAAAAATTTCATTGTTTTTCAAAGACGAAACATTATTATTATTATTATTATTTACAACTAATTCTGATCATAAACACATCTTGTTATGTATTACAAAGAAATTATAAACCCAATATTAAACTCCGTCAAGTCCGATGGGTTCTAATCATCTGAGAAATATGTGGGGTGTACTAGTCACCGAATACAACAAACCGGAAGAAAGCATCCCGTATCTTTCGGGCGGAAAACTATTCAATTTTCGATTAAAAAATTTCATTGGAAATCTCAAACTACGGTTCGATCGAGTTTCGATTTGAAAATTTTGAATCCGACAAGCTCTTGTCAATTTAATTCTCTTACCAAGCATTCGTCCACCAAAACGCATCCATTCTGTATAATTTTCATTAAATTTTGACATTGGACTTATTTGTAATGTATATTGATCACTGGCTGAATATTCAAAAAATCCATAATATGGATTAAAAAATTGTCTTGACATAAGTAAAAAGAATTCTCTTGATGGTCCACCATAATCAAGACCTTCTTCACCTGTAAATGTAATAAATAATTTATTTCGTTGTAAATCTTTTTTTGATATTTGATTCATAAATTTTTCAAATGCATCAGCAAGTAAATTATTTCGTGATATAGATACTTTAGTTTTTGATGGACCTGTTCCATAACCTTTTGAATCAAGTTTTTTATAGAAAGCACGTAATTTTTGTTGAAAACATGGTCGACGTGATGATGAGGATGATGATGATGATGATTGTTGATTTGATGCACGTCGTGATGCTGCTGATGATTTACCATGTTCAACAATAAATGTTGTTGGTGGTGCTGATGATGATATAAATGATGATACTGAATGTGATGTTGTAACCATAGCTGATTGTGTTAATGGTGGAATATAAGACATAATATCTTCATGAAAGACACTAATAAGTAGACTTAAATCAACAGAATTTGATAATGTATCAAGTGCTCGAACACCATCTGTACGTATTAATTGAATTTTATCACGTAATTTATTTGTTAATGGTACAAGCTAAATAAGAACAAAAAAAAAATAACAATATGTTTAATGATAAAGAAATAATCATTTTTTTGTTTTTTTTATTTACTTGATTTGCTTTAAGTAAATCAAATATATTCGATTGTCGCATAAATGCAACAACTTTTTCATTATAAGTCATTGTTATAAGTTCATGTGGTTTTTTATTTATTCGAGATGATATTGAAGAATTATCATCATTTCTATTCGATGTTGGTAATGCAATAGCAGCTATTATTGATTGTTGTTCATCATCATTTGGTAAACGTGGATCAATATATGTTGTTGAACGTGTATTATGATCAACAAAAAATAATTTTCCACTATCATCATGTTTAATATCCCAACGAGACGGTAAGGGTCGTGTTGGATCAGCAAATAAATTAAGAAAACGTACTAGTTCTTTATTATGTTGATATCTTTTAAATAATAATGGATCATGTCGTATACGTTGTAATATACCGGCTAATGAATCAGATTTAATCATTTGACGTGCTTCACGATGTGTTTTAAAAAATTGATTAAAATCTGATCGACATATAAATTTTAAAGCTGGAGTTGCACGAACATAATCTTCTGTTGTTTGTATTGTTGAAGAAGCTGATGATGAGGATGATGATGATGATGACGATGATGATAATATATCATTATTTGTATTATTATTAGTATTATTATTATTAGAAGAAGGAATATTAGATGAATCGGTTGTAGAAGGATTTATTGTTGTTCGTCGAATACTTTGATAACGTTTATCCATTCGTTCACGATCAATTGTTGGTGATGAACTTATAGGAGTAGTAATAATAGTAGCAGCAGCAGCAGCAGTAGTAGTAGTAGCTATTGGAAGACGAGGTGTTGGAACAATTATTTGTGATACTATTGTGGGACGCTGCCATGTTGTTGTTTTATTATTATGATCAATAAAATAGGGTCGACCAAATTGATCAATTCGACTTTCCCATCCAGAAGGTAATGGAGGAGAAGCATTAATTATCGGTGGAGATGGAGGATCACTTATATCAGCTGTTAATGTTTGTGGTGGTGACGTTCTAGTATCAACAGTAACTGGTTTACGTGGTAATGTAACCATAAATGAAGATTCACTTAACCTAAAAAAAAAACAACTGTTAGTACAATTTCTGTTGGATTAAAATGTGAAAGACGATGTAACTACTGATGCTAATCGCAGGGAGATTAATTTATTCTATCTATTTTGGGGCACATTTCTTCATCATCCTTCAGAAATGTAATAAGGAAATGTTTCATGTATTAGAAGGAAATGTTATTGATATATGGCCGTTGATCGTATATTAACAATGTCTGCGGATCCAAATTTCATTGTACAGCGAAAGCTGCAAGTCGAATCCAGTAATTTTATGAAACTGATGCTGTCGAAAATTGATCACACTCTGGAATATCTACAACAGAGATGAAACCTACACTGATACTAGACTAACGAATTGTCGTAATTATCCATTTGTTAATAGTGATATTTGCCATAGTCAACTTTCAACAAAGTCTCATTATACATTCTGTATGAGATACTAAGAGGCAACAAAAAAATTAATAAGACATCCCGATACTGTTTGCATCTGTAACCTGCAGTAATTACTGAAGAAAAAGTCAATGAAGTTAAGGATGTTTATAAAAATGAGTCAGAATCAAGTATTCAGTCTATTACACATTACAACAAACAACAACACATGGAATTATGACAGAATATTTTTCTTATTAAAGCCATACAAGGTATTTCTAGAAAGACGAATTACACAGACCAAACACTTGACCCTGACTCATTTTTTCGCAAGCATCAGTGACTTTTCTTTAGTAATTAATCTAAGATCATCGATTTTCAAAAGTAATCATTGAAATGTGTTGATAATGAAATGTTTTAGTTGACGTGTTTTATTCAAAATCCAAATTGTAGTTATTATTTTATAATTCTAACTTATTTGAATTGTTGAGGTACAATTCACGTTTTATCTCCTTCATTTGAACTTTTGGAACATTCTGTATGATGAATTTATAGAAAAAAAAAATTGTTTCTGTTTTCTCTCGAGGCACATATATGACCTTGTAGACACCAGAAGTTTCTATGGGGCATTCTTTTTTCCTTGTCATTTGCCATATATTGTTATCAACATTGCATATATCTTCATTCGGATGAATATCCTTGTCTATTAATTTTTAATTTTCCTTGATTATAAAAAAAAATAAAGAAAATCTATTATATTACAAACCTTGAAATATTTCGATGAGTAGAATTATCATTTGTATTTGTAATTGATTGTGATGTCGATAAAACTGTTGGTATAAGAATTGGTTCTTCAGTAACAATAAAAGAAGATGAACCTATTATTCTGGAATCTTCAATTGACGGAAGTGTACTTGTAATCATATTATCTGTTTCATTGTGATGTAATGTTGATGATGAAATAGATTCATTTGTTGTTTCGGAATTTTTTCTTGTTATTAAATTTTTATATTTTGATACTTGTTGTTTATGCCATTCTTGTAATTCGCGTGTAATTAATTTTCTAAAAATAGAAAACAAAAAAAAAACAAACTTAAAGTGAAGAAAAATTCTTCGATCAAAAAAAACAGAAAAATACCGTGTATGTTCAGCAGATGGACCATCTGTATTATTATTTGTATCTGATGTTGTTATTGGTTCATATTTTGATTGAAGACGATGAAGATCACGAGCTGCTTGACGAAGTTCTATGGAAAATAATTTCCAAGAATAAAAAATAGATATGAGAAAAATTAACAAACCATTAGCATAGTCTAAAATTTGTTGAGACAGTACAATCATTCTCTTTTATTTCATTCGATCGTATATATGTCTATGAAACTATAATGATCTTTACTCATCTGATGTCTATACAATTGAATATCTTTTCTCTTTCGTTCTCTATATTTGATGACTAGTGTAAGCAGAAGAACAACAATAAGAAAAGAGAGAAAAGCAAGTCTATGAATGGATGACCCATTGAAATATGAGCATACGAGAAAAAGAAAAAAAATAAAGAGAGATCGGTCAATGAGACTAGCACATGTCATCAGATTGTTGAACTCTATAAAAAGAGTACTACTACTATGATTCGGCAAGAGGACAAACATTGATGCACGAGATTCTTTTGTTTCTTCTCTATATGAACACACACATACAAAAAAAAAGAATTTGGTCAAGGATCAATTTATGATCAACAAATGTCTGAGTGTATATTTGTTACAAATTACTTATTTGAGAAAAGAAAAGAAAAAAAAATAAAAAGAAAAGAATGAAAAATCAATTGTAAAAAGTCATCATCATCAACAACATTGTCATCCCTTTCAAATGAGTTCCTATTATTACATAATATAAATGAGAAAGAAACAAAGAAAAGGAAAATCATACTTCACTACGTTTTGATTTGTATTTTATCATCGAGCGGCTAGTTGACTGACAAACACATACATTCGAAAGAGCATAGAGAAAAGATCATTTTCCTCTTAGAAATAAAAGAAGGAATAAGGGGAGCATAAGAGCGAGCGAGCAAGAACAATAGGTACCATTTCATATGAACGACGTAATACCACTTATTCATAACCATACAATAAAGACACTGATTGATCTAAGAGCTAATCAAGAAATTGATACATCTAACAATTTGTTAAAGAAAAGAAAGGAAAAGAATTAGAAATCTTTCGATTGATATAATTAATAGGGAATTATTATTATTTTTAATGATCATCTATTTGATAAAACTATTTAAAAGTATTCAAGGTCAATAACAAAAAAAAAGTATATATCTCTATGAATATTAACTTACCTTTTGATAATGTTCGAACAGTTTCATCATCAAAACAACTGTTGTTGTTATTATTATAATGATTATATGTTATACTGTGAATAGGATTTCCAGTTGTACGTAAATTATTTTCTGATCCTGTTGTCGTCTTTTTTATTGATCGATGTTGACTATTTGGTGTTATAATTAACAATTTATTTGTTGAATTGACAGGTAATTGTAATGTTCGATAAGTATCATGATGTGAATGTTGATGATGTCGAAGCATTCCTGTCGTCGATGTTGTTGTTAATATACTTGACGAACGTGGGATAAGTGAAGGGAGTAAGGTCGATGATGAATGACAATGTTTCAATTTTTTCTTTATAGTTGAAGGAACAACAGTATTAATTGGTTCGACATCGCAATTGTTCGATGACGCGTCTTCTTCATGTCGTTGTTGTTGTTGATTGTCATCAATGTTGTTCTCATTTGTTTCTTCTTGTTCTTCATTATGTCCTTGGTAGGATGATAATAAAGAACAATGCGTTAGACTAGTAGTAGTTATTTTAGGTTGATTAGAAGAAATATTTAACAACATCTGATTAGCATCATTCATTGATCCATTGCCTATATATAGATAAACAGAAAAGAAAATGAACAACTACATCAATGAAAATAAGGTCTCATAGAAAAAAAAAGATCAATCTCATCCATAACACATAAGCTTTCTTTTCTATTATATGGCATCATTGGATCTAGTACACGTTCACATATAACTATGCATAACTATAGAGACGAAAGAGATAAATAACTTCGTCTACGATGATTGTCAACACCTTCTACTCTTATTCCTCCCCATCATCTTACATAATCATATGTCGAGTAACAGCAGTCTCTCAAGGCGATTAGACGACGCGCATATAGAAAAAAATGAAGGTCTCTACAGGAGGCTAATAGAATTTGTTTATACCTATAATTGTATTATCCGAAACTGATGATAATGATTCGTTAATCGATGATGTTGTAGAAGCATCGAACAATTGATCATTTGATATAGGAGATGTTGAATCATCAATTTGATCAGATATATTCTATAAAAAACAATAATAATAATAATAATAATAATAAATTCTTAATGAAGAAAATTAAATATGACAAGTATTAACATACATTTTCTTCAGATGAAATATGATTTATTGTTTGTTCATTATCATTTATTGATGGAAGATTATTATCTAAAGAAAAAATTTTAGATTCAAATAATTTGAATTAATTCCTAGATTATGAAGATTCTCATATAGAGTTAGAATTTATTTTCAACTGAATAAATCTCTATGAATAAATTATTCTTTATATGTTAGTACTTTATTAAAGCAGATGATAAACATCTGTAATATAATAATAGAATACTGATCATTGAAAGAAAGATTTTTGCCTCAAGATGAATTTCATTATTTTCATTACCATTAGTTACAATAATTTCTTGTTCTGATTGATTACCATTTGTTACTGGATTAACATTCGTTAATGGTCTTTGTATTGTTGGTGATTCAGCTAGAATTTTATTTATTAAGAAATTTTCAAAACAATAAATATATATATAACTAACTTCTAACAAATGCAGCATTAAACATTAAACATCCACTAACATTATCAGAAAAATTACGTCGTTGAAGATTAAAAACGAAAGTTGCTGTACTGAAAAAAAAAACAAAAATTTTTATTTATGTATATATATATATATTTTTGAAAACAATATTCAATTCAACTTTTTATTTAATTTATCAAGTAAAAATCCAATATGAATTGTTAATTTTCCAAGAAAACGATTCATTGTTGGTCGTGTTTTAACAAATTTATCTTTTACTTCAAATTCTAATAAATCTGTATAAAATGTTTGAAATATAAATGATTGATTATACCATTTTGGATGACACTAAAATGAAACATAAAATAAGTTTGATAATTTCTTTTTTTTTTTTTATTTTTAAAAAGTTTACTGTATTCGGTATGACATTTGTTCGTTTTTCTTGATTATAAAAATGAGATGATGTTCGTAATTGTTTATGAAGATGACCAGCTATTAATGATACTTTTATATATGGATCAGGTTTAAAAAGTACACCACGATGTAAATTTGTTGCATGAAGATCTTTAAAGAGATAAAATAAAAATATACAAGGTTGAAAAATAAATAAATCTTTTTTTCTTCATTCTACCATAAATTTTTATTGATATAGGTCGTGTGATATTCATTATATTTGGTATATGATTATTATCATGAATAAGTGGCATTAAAGATGATTGAGCTTTTATTTCACCATTAGTCAAATTATAATATTGAAAATAAACCGTATCAACTAAATAAATAAAATTGAAATAATAAGTTTTGTTTTTTTATAAATTTACCATTAACTAATTTATTTATTATTGATTGTGTACAATGCCAATGATATTGTCCAATTTTTAAAGCATTCAAATTTGTATAAACATTTTCGATAACATCATTAGGTGTTAATTTATCTAGATAAGATTCAAAGAAAAAAAAAGAATAAAATATTATTTTGTTTATTGGTTATTTATATATATAGATTGCAGTAGAAATTGAAATTTTATTTTCAACTAGTAGAAAATGAAATTTCAATTACTACTAGTGGAATTTTAATTTCTACTGCGACATATATATATATATATACCTGGAAGAAATATTCCGATTGTATCATTTAATGTTATCACATTATCATGAATATTCCATGTAAGTGTAATTATAGTTGATGTTGATAAATATATTTGTTCAGGTGATATTGTTAAAATTGATTTATTTAAATTTGAAGGATATAAAGGTGAAAATGATGAAATAAAATCATGATTTAATGAATGATGTTGTTGCTGTTGTTGTTCAGATGATGGCATAATAAATGTCAATCGAATTAGAACTATTCAATAGTAATATTAATGAGAAAAAATTCCATTTGATTGAGTAGAATACAAGGTCGATTTAATGATGGAATATACATTTTGAGGCTAAAAACAGATAGGAGTATTACAGTACAGAATGAAATATGATCCGACTATGAGAGACGAATAGAAGAAGAATACTCGTAAAATTCAAATTCAACTGCTTTGCTTGTCTGTTCTGTTTCTTCTCGATCATCCAACCTTGAAAAAAAACCTCGATGAAATAATACTAAACGGACAAGTAATCAGAGAAATACTTCATAGAGGTCGTTATCAATTGGTGTAATCTAGAGTAAACAATCAATCATAGTGATAAAGTTTAAAATAATTTTACAATCAAGTTGGAATTATCGATTTTCTTTTTTGTTTTAAGTACGATTATGATCAGTACTAAAGACGCTCACTTGTGATCTTGCGTTCCTATTTTTACAAATCAAACAATAACAACAAGAAATCGATTTTTATCGATAAGATAAAATAATCTATAAGCATAAGCTGACAACTAGCCATTTTTGCGGCTTAATGATCTGTAGGGCAAACTAAGCCGACTGATGTGCTTGTATTTTTTTAAAACCACTAGGTTCTATAATAGTGATGGAGCCAGAAAAAATTTATAGGAAGACCTCAGCTCTCGTTATGAAGCTGAAAAGGTGATCTTTTCTTCGACTATAATATATGATGGTCTCATTTCTAGAGGAAACTCAAAGATTTTTGAAGAGGACTGAGCCACTCTATCACTATTCTATAATGTTATTATAATGTATGATTCTATTTGCAGTTATATACTTATAATTTATTTGCTTTCTTTCAAATTTATTCATGATATAATGAAATTTGTAGTTTTGAGAATTTTTATTTTCATTTACTTCATCAGAATTTTCTTTAAAATTAGAATATTTAAAAATGTATGAAAATATATAATGTATATTTCTTTTTCGTTAGTCATAATACTAAAAAAAGTTGATTAAGAGTTCTATTGACATAATGATTGTTGTATAATATGTGATAGAAATATGAGAATATGTCGTGTCAAACAATGATCGTTGTTTTTCTTTCAATATTTAATATCGTCTATTGCTTATGATTGTTTGAATGTTATCTAATTGACAATATCGTTGCATATTCATATATAATTTAAGATGTGCTGAGGGTGTCAGGATTGGAAGAAGGGCTTGATGACTTAGAAGACCGATTGAAAGATTTTTACTAAAGAATGTTGAAATCTGTGCTGGAGAAAAAACGAAAATTTTTCAAGATTGTTCATCTTGAATAGAATATCAACAATCTCTGCATACGAACTTTTTATATACATTTTAATAAGTTTCGCCAGGAGCATAACGTTCTTCTCTACTGTTTCTGAAACTCATCTGTACAATGCTCTCCCTCCTCACCTTCAATTATATCTTCAAGTTTCGTTTACATTCGTGTTTATATTACAACGTCTTTTTGTTTATTCTATTTGTGTAAATAATTCGCTGTTGTTTTTATAGGTTCGTTATTTACCTATCGTTTTTGATTTGATTAAAACGACACTACACTGCACTTTGATTCATAGGAAAATATATTGCGTATTTTTTGTGATTCTTTTTCTTTATTAAATGAATATTATATGTAATGGCAAAATGACCCAGACAGACACAAGTCAAAGTACACATATTGAAGCGAAGGTATTTACTTTATGAATCTTCATGATCATAAATCAACATAGAAAGAAACAATAGTATATGGAGAATAGTTTAACATTTAATGTATATAACAGCTGCTATTGTCTATATGTACTATAGTATTTATATAGATTCTATATCGATATGATATATTGTTCATTAAAAAAAATAGTCTTGTATATTTTAAATAGCAATTAAAGACTTATTCTATATTGGAATATTGATAAAAAAAAAAGATTTTTTTTTAATATTATGAATATCTCGTGGAAACAAAGATTGCCGTAGTATATAAGAAAACAAGAAATGCACAATAAAAATCCGAATGAACTATTCTATAGTTCGTAAATCTAGTTCAAGCACTGCAGCCATCAACAAGAATCATCTTTTCGTTATTTTTTTTGTTATAACTTCTGTATTCAAAAGTAGAAAAAAATTGACCTTCAAGGCATATGATAAAACAATGACATAAGATGAATTGTGTTAATATAAGCCAGATGCATTTGATTAACAAGCAGAAATGAAATAGAGACCTTCATATTGTCACATTATACATATATAATAGGTCATTTTTACACCGAATAGAAGTAATTATCTATGTTCATTAGATTTCGATGAACAAATACAAGATAATAATAATGCAACAGAAAGAATATCATGATTTTAAAACAAAAAGAATTTGATAGATTAGTAGAAAATATGATCGATTGATTCTAATATAGGATGTTTCATAAGTATTGAGGTGTGACAAAATTAGTTTATATATAGATAGAAAATAACTTCTAATCGAATGCTTTTCTATAAGCCTTGGGTACTCGTGTCAATCTTTCAAATGACATATACAATTGGATAATATCTTCTCTATATGAGAATATGAGGACAAATTTTTCGTAATTGATCTATATGATCACACTTAGAACTGGATCGGCCGGTTTTTTATTGATTTTTTTGTGGCACTATATCTGGCCGATTTTGCTGGTTTTTAGCGATTTTCATGGTTTTAATGATCAAGAGATCTGAGCCAGGAAGTTTCTAACTGATAATTTTCTAGTCGTAGTCAAAGTTCTAACTCTAGATATTGAGCTGACACATTCTCATCATACAATATGAGCCTTGGATCATGCTGAATGAATTTATTATACTTACGAAAAGTTAGTCAGGTCTTAGAAGTTAACTTCGATCTAAACTGAAGATTTTTCATCTCGAAATTTCGAGCACACTTTTCTGGGCTATTTTTAACCGACTCTCATTAAATCTCAATGGCTAGTCGTTTTCAGTTTATGTTTTCATTACAAAATATCAGAAAAATTCCATTCTATTGTCAAGATCTTATCAAATACTCGCATCACGTAATTGTAAAAACATTTCGATATTAAAAAAAAAACCTTGAAATAGGAAGTTTCATATAAAAATCATACTATCTTACTATCGGCAATAGTATCCTTTTACGAGTTGAGATGCTTTTCATCTGTGTTAAATAATTATTTTAAATAAGAATAGATCAAATTTATCATAGGAGTTGCTACTAATAGAAACTTCAAGAATTATATGAGTTTTTACATTGTATGTCTTCGTAGAACTGAAATAATAGATTGTTTTTCGAAAGAACTGATTGTTTAATTGATATATTGAACTTACCAGTTTTTCGATAGTTAATTCAACAGTTTCAACCGGTTGATCTGGTCCAATTGAAAAAAATCTGACCAGTTCAAAATATGAAAATGACTTTTTAATAAAGTGCTTAACATATTCTACATAAAAAATAGCGCAGTAAAAGCCAATAATTATTTATCTTATTCGATTATTCGGTGTTAGTCACAATCCACTAGTTACATCTTCAATAGAGCTATGTAATCAGTAACCGAATTGAAATGGATAAAACATATAAAAACATCGTGTACAAAACGAAATGCAAAGAACAATGATTATACTTTGAACTATTGATGAATTATGTAATAATTGAGTTTTCACCTCAAGAAGGTGACGCTAAATTTGCTGATGTATAGTCCATTGAAAGTGTATGGAGAATGTTAAAGAAGAAAGTACGAAGAGGACAAGTTTCACGCTTTAAACAAATAAAAATTAATAAATTGAAAAAAACACTTGTAATGATTGATTAAATTTCTAGAAGACTTGACAAATTAAAATTAATACAACGTGGTAGACAACAAATGTGTCATATTTAAATGAACTTGTGTAATCAGATTAATATAGAAGTTTTTTTTTTGCTTTTTTTTTTTAAATAAAATATCATTTTGATCAATTGCGAAAAATTTATTCTCACATTCTCATGTACAAACGATATTATCCAATAATATATGTTACTTGAAAGATTGACACGGGTACTCAAAGCTCATATAAAAACATTCGGTTAGAAGTTCTTTTCTATTTGCATATAAACTAATTAATGTTACACCTCAAGACTGATGAAACATCCTTTATATGCAATTAAACATAAGAATTTTGACTAACCTAATACACAATTAATCTTTTTGTTTTAATTCAAAATATTGGTAGTGATCATGACAATTATATAAATTTATGATACATATCAACTTGATTCGAAATTTTCGATCTCATGCCGACTCAATACAAACTAAATCATTTGAAAGAGCATAAAAAGCTGAGCAAAACGTTATAATTTTCTCCGAGGCGTACTTGGAAGTCTGCAGCAAAACTTTTTTAAAATAGACTTTCCAGTAGAAATAGCGAGAATCTTTCGATCTCTCTCACTCTTAATGATCAACGTTTTTACGTAATCTCGTTTTCATCGTTTTACTTGACATACATAGTAAAGTATTTCCTATTGTACACGTGCTCTTTTCGAAGAGATCTCTTATCGAATATTGACAGTAATAAAATATTGAGCTTGAACATTTCAAACATAATGTTTATCGGTAAACTATTTCAATAGAAGTAAAAACAAGAGAGATTGATTTTTTTTTGAATCAATAAAGAGAATAAAATGATTAGAAACTGAATAGAAATATTTTTCAACGATAAATAAGGCTTCAAATATTCTGTCTTTAAATGAATATTTTTCTCAAAATAATAATCAAATATGATTCCGTATAAGTGTTTTATTTTTATTCAGAAGAATTTTTTAAATTAGTAATTGTTTCTGATTTAAATTAAAATATCATTATCACCCCACGAGCAGTATGACAAGATTTTTTTTCTCTCACTATCAATTAGACATAATATATGTGGAAGCTTATATGTTCGTATACACGTCTAGCAGAACGATAAAAACGAGATTATGAAAAAACAGTAGGTTATTTAAAGAGAGATATATAAATAAAATGAACGAAAGATCTTTGCTGTTTCTACTGAAAAATCTATTTTAAAAACTTTTGTTGGAGACATGGAAGTATGTCTCCAAGAAAATTATAACGTTTTGTTCAGCTTTTCATGCTCGTTCGAATGATGTGATTTTTATTGAGTCAGTACAAGATCAAAAATTTCGAACCAGTTGATGTGTTGCTAAAATCTTTTCCACAGAGCAAGTCTTTTCTATATATCAATAAATACGACCGAATATATTTTCATTGAATATTCAAAAGATGGCGCGACTTGTCCATGTTTTTTTTCAATATCTTAACAGAATGAAGGCAAATAAAGCTGAAATGTTCAGAACATATTTACGTAGAATAGTTTTTTATATCTTAAAAGTTTCATTAGGCTTGAAATTTCGTTTATAATTTTATAATTGAAATACAGACAGTAACAGGATTACTTAAAATGGAAATCTTATTTGATCCTCGTATAAAGAACCGAAAAATTTTCTGTGAGGAAGTTGCAGCTTAGATCACCCGCTATATATGGAATGAAAGAAAATTTGAAAACTACAAAAGAATGACTTTTACGAAAAGAAAAGACTTCTTAATGAAATCACGTTTTAAGAATTAGTCATTTTTTTCTCATCATTTATTTCTTCAGGATAAACACACTGGTATCATTTATCAGAGACCAATCATGAGAAAAACATTTTTTTACCATCTTTCTGATAGCATAAAAGTTTTGTTACGACAACATAAAGTACATATATGATATTGCTAGACACGTACAGGATCAAGGATTTTTTGATCCGAGTTCTGGTAATGTTTTATTTTTTGGTTCCATATATATCTAGGTATTAGCACTGAAATACTGCTGTCAATTCTGATAAGAAAAATAACTCGGAACTGTCATAAACAAACTGCAAAATTAGGCATTAAGGTTCTAAAATCTCTTTGTCTATCTAAACATATATCTGATATAAGAGAAGAACGAGATTTCTAATTTTTTTTTTGTATTACAAAGTAACTTGATTACTTGATGGTGGTTTTACCACACACTTTTTAACGAAATTGAAATTTTCATTAAAAAAAAACAAGTTAATTAGTTCTTTGGATAGAGCATCCATACATAGGATCAGAAATATCTTGTTTTTGACTAAAAAATGAATTAGAAGGTTTTTCTGTGATGGAATCACCTTTCCCAATGGACTATTTTTTTTCAATGTAAATAGCTTCTTTATTATATTTAAAGAATCTATTCCAAAGAATTTTTAGAACGCTTGATCATCTTTAATAAAAATTATATTTATTTATATGAAAAAATTAGAAAATAAAAATCTATGACTCTTTAATAACATTTTTCTCTACGATAGAACATTGTCTTACAAGATGGTCATTTTTATCTTGTTTAACTAGATAGTTCAATTTCGCCTACAAAAATAAATCGTTACATGGACGAATCAAGCACATGATGCAAATGACTTTTTTTTCTATCCTATTAGTTTTATATAATAAACTGATAAGATTTGATTATCGTTATCTTGTTTTTTTATCAAATAACAAAAAAGAAATATTTTTAGAAAGAACCAGCCAAGAAAACATAAGTATTGAATAATCTAAAATACTAATAAATCCTTCCGAAGAGCGAAGATACTTTTATAGTCCTATAGCAAACTAAGATACTTGATATTTTTTATTAGAAATCGCACGCACGTACAACTTAATCCTTGAATACAAAAGTAAAGTCTACTCGATTATGTATCGGTATGGATCACTTATAAACAGCTTTGTTCATGGTCAATTCATCATGTAATATATACTTACTATTTGCATTGCTGATTTTTTATGAGTGTTCAAATCAGATGTTATATAAAGAATAGATCTCTCACAATTTTACCAATAATTTAGTTAACTTTCATAGGTCAGATTGATGTTTTTTTTTCACTCTTAGCCGTAAAGAATTAATGATCTGCAGTCTTAACTATTGCAATGAACAATCTGAGACATATGTGAAGCATATAGGGTTTGATTAGGATTAATATCCAAATGAAACCAAAAAAATTTTTATTCATGATGAATTTCTTCGATTACTATACAAACCCCAGACATCTTTTGCTTTTTATTTGGATGCAGGTGGTAATCAAAGTTTTAAAAATAGTTTCTCAAACAATGACTTTTAATTGACATACGTCATGAATAATTCTATGAATCTTAATTACTCTAAACATTCATATTTGTCTCAGATTGTCCATCAAAACAACAAATACTTCAGGGTATTAGCTGTCGACAGCTGTGAATTACTCATCAAATATACATAATCGATTTCATTTTTACAAAATTTGTAATACTTTTAAACATAATATTTTAACACACTATCTATTAGTCTCGAGCCTATAATATTTCGTGATATTCTTTGATTTTAAAATTTTTTTTATACAAATTAGTAGAGAATCAAAATGGGGTAAAATCATGTGAAGTTCATTTCTCATTTGACAGCTATCATGTTAATCAAAATCTCATCTATTAATTCTTAATTTAACTTGCTTGTTTTTTTTTTTTGCTATATTCATCTAAGAGTATATTTAAAATTTTATATTTAAAATCACTTTCGTGTGAAACACTTGTGACACTGTAAAAGACAGAGCGCAGAAAAAAAAGAACAAGAATGTAAGAAATAAAAAAAAAAGAAAGAGAAACAAGGAAGCACAAGTGAGACGCACATATATTACACATACATATACTAAAGCAAGATTTCTTGTAAAAGTAAAGACAAACACATGCGTAATCTTATAACATAATAAATCATATTGTGAGATTAGAAAAACAAAAGGAAAATAAACGAGAGAATTCAAATAAATTTTTGTCTTGTCTTTTTAATGTGTGGAATCGGTTTCATCATTTAAACACCTATCTTCAAAAAAAAAATAATACTTTTATTTTTCCAAATCTTTTCTAACTCGATAGCCACGATAAGCAGCCTAATTTTAAAAAAAAATAAACAAACGAATAATTGTAAATTTTTATTTTTATTATCTACTTGAATTTTAACAGCAGCTGCATTATCACTTTCATCTTCATGTGCTGGTACTTTATTACCTTCAGCTGATGGTGATAAAACTAAATCAAGAATATAATATGATATATAAACAAATGAAACATACTATTTTTGTTACGAGCATCATCATGTTCTTTATGTGTTTTTGGAGAAGGTGATGATGGATTCTGTTGATCATGACTAATAGGTGAATGACCACCGCCTGAACCTAATTCTTTTCGAGTTTTATAACCACGATATGATGCTTGAATACGTGTAGCTGCCTTATCAAGATTTGGATCACTCATATCGTCTTCGTCGTTAATAAATTCTTCTTGATGTTCTCGATTATAATTTATATCACGTAATACACCTTTATGTAGTTCAAAATCGTCACTTAATTGTGTTGGTTCACGTTCAAGATGTGGTCGATCAGTATTGTTGTTTTTGTCTAAAATAATTCATTTAAAAAAATAATAATAATAAATTAAATAATACACTAATATATTAGTTAATAATCAATAACATTTATTAGTAGTTCTGTTAATACTTATTTCTTTGTCTCCAATCTTTGAAGATTTGTCAAAGAATTGATTTCTATATGTGTATGTTTTTCTTGGTGATTGCAGTTGATTAATTTTCTTTTCTATCTTCACTCTAGATAGTGACCTTTCTACTTCGACTTGTAGGCATATAATTTGACTTATCACGACGTCATTTCTAACCTCTTGAAGCTGTTCCTATCTCAGATAAATCGGTAGAATTCATCTGATCGATTATCGACTATCGAGATTCTACGTAGTAATACTGTCAAATGCCAACGATATCTTGTGTATTATAGGCAGATTTTCTTCAACAACAAAGCGAATGTCATATATAGGCTGGTGTTTTAACACACTATATATATGACGTCGATGATCAATGCTGAAAACTGTTTCTTTTATAGATATTTATACCAACGAAGAACTGTATAATGTCGTTTTCTTTTTTTGCTGTTTCTCTAATTTTTTTTTCTCTTGTGCAACTAACGATGTCTCAATATTACGGGAAAGAATGAAAGCATTTCTGCATCATGTGTAATTGCCTTGATGACAAAAGATTAGCGTAATACGAAACTAGTACACACTTTCTAGATAATCAAGCGAAAAAAAAAATTTCGTACAATATTTACTAAAATAATATTCATCGAGAATTGATAATAAAGACAATCATATATCAAACTTGTTTTTTCTCATCTAGATAATAAAAGTTATTTTTTTTTTTTTGTTTTTCTGTTTATTAAGAAAATAAAAATATTCAATTTAAAGCATTAATTCTTATTGTATTGTAGTCATTAGTTCATATAATATTTACATGATATATAAAGACTATTCAGACACTTACCTATGGAAATCTTGTTGTTGAAGTATGAACAGATGTATATACTCTCGTATGATTTTCTCAAGAAGAAATTCTTTTTTTCTTCTTTTTTGTCTAACTATCTGTCTGTCTGTTTGTCTGTTGATAGAATGCAAAAGAATATAAACAACATTCGTTGTAGTTGTATCCTGCTGATATTCTTCTTCTTTTTCTTTTTTTTCTTTTCTTCTATCGATAAGTTATGCTGTTGTGTTGCTAGAAAATGTTTCCCTATCCATATATCATTCTTAGATGAAGCTTTTCCTCTTCAACAATAACAGCAGGAAAAAACGCTAACCCATAGATTTCTTATACTGAACTGCTTCTTTTATGTATATTGATACGGTGTTTTATCATGGCAATACAAAAACTAATGGAAAGGAACAACAACAATAAATATCATTTCGGTTAATGAAAAGGAATAATATAAAGATAATGATATTAGCATAAATGATATATGTATATATATATATAGTTACCTATTTCAATCTCATCATGTAATCTGAGATCTTCACCAAGATCACGACGATCACTAGAACGAGTTGATGATAATACAGATGTTTTGTCATGATCATTGTCAAATTCCTGAAAAAAATCAATATGATTAAATGAATGACTAATGAAAATATGAAAAGAAAAAGAAAATAAATCATCCATTTGTTTTCAATTGATTTAACAATAATCATACAGAAAAATGCCGTTATCAAAGTAGTATTAATTTAACAATGATTATCTTTATATATCAATAAATTTTCATCATTTTCTTTTAAGATTCATACAATAATGAAATCATTTTCTAATAGAAATATTACCTGTTGATCCTGATGAAAATATTGTTTTTCTTCATCTGTATGATCAAATGGGTCTCGTAGATGTTTTCGAGCTTGAAAACCACGAAATTGTGCCTAAAAAATAAAATGTATAATTCGAAGAAATTAAAAGAACAAACAAACTTGAATCGATATAGCAGCACGTTCTTGCTTATGTTTTTCTTCCTCCGTAAGTTCTTCATCATCAATATTCTACAAAAAACAAAAAACTCAATTTTTTCTTTCAATCTATTTCAAAATTAAAAATAAATTTACTTCATCATATTCATTTTCTTGTTTTAAAGGTGTACTTGCTACAGATGATGATTGCTAAATAATAATTAATAAAAATTATATTTATTAATTTAATATATAAAACAAATACTTGATATTCATCATTTCCTGTTGTTAATTGTTCATAATCATAAGATATTTTTTGTTGATCAGAATCATTTATTTGTTGATGCTAAAAAATTGAAGATTTATTATAATAACAAAAACAAAAGAATCCTAGATTTTCTACGAACTTCTTGTTTTATTTTTTCTAAATCTCGTCTTGCTTTATGCCCACGAAATTGTGCTTGAATTTTTGTTGCTGCATGGTTTACATTTGGATCATTAACCGGATAATCCTCCTAAAGAATATCACCATAATCTTAAAAGTCACTTTATTCGAAACAAAAATATTTTTGACACAAAAAGTTAATCTTTCTATTATTAATAAAGAAATATTTTTAGTTCCTATTCATAAGAAAAATTATTCAATATTCTTAGTATGGCTAAAACTTTTTGCATATAGAGGATAGAAAAGATATGAACATACAGATATAAGTTTCAAAAGTGCTTTTTTTTTCTCTAGAACTCATCAATGATTGTCTTATGAATATGAACTATGTATACTTCTTTATTAACAATAAAAGAATCAACTTATTTTATTGAATTATGATGATAATATTCAATATTTTTTGTTCGATAGAGTGACATTTAGATTACTCTATATTATAATTAAATTAAAAAGCAAAAAAAAAAAAGAACAAACTTGAAAACTTTGATTATTATAATAACGATCTTCAAGAGCCGTTTGTTTGTCGGACGAATACGTTTGTTCTCCGTGTTCTAAACGATGCATTATACACATTTAAAAAGATAATATTTTCTTTTCTTTTTTTTTGTTTCTACAATGGAAGAATGAATTGTTTTCAAGTTTTATCTAGTCGAATATATACTTAGAGCTTATTGATTTCATATGAAAAATTATTTCTTTTCAATAAAATTAATCTAGCAAAAAGCAGAATTAATTCAGAGTATTTCCTTTCATGCAAACTTTATTTTCAATAGTATTAAAAAAAATTTCTATCAGCTTTTATTTATAAAGAATATTGTCACATTTTTCATGTTTAACGCGACAATGAACTTTTACTTTTCTAAAATATATATATAGACAGGATGTCTAGAAAGTAATGAAACAAAGAAAAGTTTGAATACATATCTCTGCCATATTTTGACCAAATGGGCTAGTATTTTTACCACTGATAAAGGAGTAGATATAACTCATATTCATAAGGGAAACATTGACAAAAATTGTTTTGAAGTAGCACAACTAACTTCAACGAGAAACTGTAATATTTCCCCAGTTATGAAAAAACCAATATATTTATTCCCTTAGCCAAGAATAAACAGCATGTAATTTTTTCGGTTACTCCTCCATACTAGTGTTGTTTTGTCTCATAGTTATATTACAGATACATGTCTTGTTATCCAGTGTACTCTGGAAATTTCAACCATTGACAAAACTGTAATATTGATTTTTCATAACTCGTGAAAGGTCAGTTTTTTGTTGAAGTTAGTTGTACTACTTCAAAACAATTTTTGACAACGTTTCTCTTATGAATATAAGCTATTTCTACTCCTTTATCAATGGTAAAAATATTAGCCCATTTGATCAAAATATGGCAGAGATATGTATTTAAACTTTTCTTTGTTTTATTATTTTCTGGACATTCTATATAATAAGTTTAACATTATTTCTTATTTTATTTTTTAAATATATAATCAATGATCATATAAGAGAATAGTCTATACGATAATTTCTTGTTCTAATTTGCGTGTGATTGATATCATTAAAAAAATCATATTGATAAAGTATACTCATATGAAATCTTTTGTTTTTTTAAACTGTGAAATTTCTTATTAATACTTATTCTTTTCATAAATTATTAATTTTGTTTTAAAGTGTCATAGCACTTTTCTTCATCTGTATGAATGTCACATATACACACATACACTAGCAGACAAGACGAACAACAGAAAAGCGTTCAAATTGATTAATAACTATTGATAGAAATAGGCACATAAAGCGATAGAAAAAAGAAAAACCAACAAAAATGTTCTATTTAATTTTATTTTGTATGTATAACATCATTAAAACTATTCAATACTTGTTCTGCTTTACGTCGTATATCATCAGGTAAATCAGCCGGAATGTGATGCTCATTATTTGATATATGTATAACATTTTCGGATATATTTTTTGTTCCATTAGAATTTTCATTTGGTGATTTTAATGATGATGAAGTATCAACAAAAACTTGTCGTACAGTTTTTGTTACTGTTACATTAACAATTTCATGTTCTTTTGTTTCAGCATTTAATGAATTGAGATCAAGTGATGATCCCAATTTATCATAAAGTGCTTTTAAAAATGAATTATCTGATGATTGTGATGCTACATAAACAGCTATTATATTCATTAAACGATTTTTTATTTTATTATTATTATCACTATCAGGATGTTGATTTTGTTTAATGTCAGTAAAACATTTCTCAAGATTTTCATCAATTATTTTATTATCTGTTGAACTTCCCATCATACGTTTGTGTACATAATCAATAAGTTTTTGTTTTTCTTCATTAATTGGAAAAATTTTTTCTCGAAGAAATGTATAAACTTCTTGTTTAAGTTTGTCAATTGTTTCAACATTTGAATAGGATACATTAGTTTCAAAATTTGTTTTAATGGTTGTTCGTTCATCATTTTCTTTATCATGATTAATTGGTATTGATTGTTCTGTTGATAGTGGTGGAGTAGCTGTAGTTAATTTTTCTTCTGAATCAATAAATGGAACATTAGGAAATTTATCAACATTAGTTGATGATGACTTTCGTTGTTGCTGTTGTTGTTGTACTTGTTCAATAATTGAATCTTTATGGTTATTGTTATTATTATTATTACCGGTATTAATCACATCATTTTTCAGGTATTTTTCCTTGTTTTTTTTGTTTTTTGATGCACATGCACCCATTTTCTTGTCGTTGGCGTCTTACTCTTTTTCTTTCTTCTCCTTTCTAGATCGTCTTAGTCGATGTTGGTAAATGTATGGAAGAAGTAGTAGATGCAATAGCAGCCGTAGTAATAATAAAAGAGTGTTTTGTCATTAAGGCTGTTCTTACTCTTCTCCTCTTTTTTCTTTCTTTCTCGGCGGTCTCTTTTTCCCTTATATTCTCTATATTTAGTAGAAAAAAAAAAAGAATGAGCAAACAAGAGAAATATTTCTCATGTATCAGATTGATGAACTTTTCCTCATCATGCAAGCTGTTGCCTGCTATGCATTCATAAGTCGAGGATGCTTGCCCGAGTCAAGAAAGGAAAAGAAAAGTAGTAATAAAAGTTTCTTTTTTTTTTTTCATTTCAAAATAAATTACATATATATGCCTGAGGCTGAGTGGTACCAATTTCTTTTCGCTTCTTTCATTCTATCGCTTTTTTGCTCGTTTCGCCAGTGACTTTGATCCACTATTTATTAGGATTCTCATGAGGAATTAGTCATTCCTATCTTTTTTGCTGTGCCGAGCTAATCTTCATATATAAGCATATACATGCACATGAGTAGAAAAATAAAGTAGTCAAATGAGACTGTCATTTTTAGTTTATGTGTATGCATATTATCTGTACTCTTGCAATTGTATGAACCCTAGTGATTGCTCTTATTTTTTTTTCGGCATTCCTTTCATCATATGAATAATTGATTGGGAGGGAAGGAAGGCCGAATAGCATCCGATAGACAAATGCAAACAAACAACGAAATAATTCCACATTGTATGTGTCTCTTCGCTTCTAATGTATGTTGTCGAGAATGATTAGATTAGAGATGCTATCAACATTATTACCAATAGACAATCATACATAAAATATACCACTAAAATTCACTGTGTATGCACGAACAATGATAACGCATTGGAGGATGGTAAACTGTCATCAAACGGAAAATTTGATACACACTAGATATATAAAATCAATGAGACAAAGAAAAAAAAAAAAAGAATGATAGAAGAATTAACATCAATCGACGATGTTCACTGTGATGACAGTTACATCAAATATATCCATGCATGCATGCATGCATACATCCGTTGATGATTACCAACAAATCATTAATACAATTCATCAGTCTTTCTACATGACAAGAGCAGTTATTCAAGCGAATAATATTGTATATACGATTTAAATAAAAAGATTTTCTATTGAGTACAATCATTCAATATTTAAACAAAAAATTTTATCGATGTTATATTCATTCAACAGTCTCTTAGCAAATAATTTATAATCACAAAAGGAAATTTTTACTATCAAATATTCACACGCGATGTAATCATGCGAGAGTATCTAATACTTTTTAAGATCAATGATTTGCTTTCCGTACAACAATCAAAGAAAACAAACATTCTAGAAAGTCATTTCACATGAAAAAAAACAAGAAATATTAAATATATGTAAATGTTATGAAAAATAACTAATAGAAAATGATTTCTTGTATTTATAATAATGTTAAATCGAATTTTAAGATTTCAAAAAAAAAACACCAAAATTTACTCTTACCTCTTCGTTGAAGTAATTTTTCAAAATATTCAGCAGCAAATTTAGGAATATTTCTTGGTTGACTTCGAAGGATTTCAGTTGATAAACCAACTAAAAGACTTTGAAAACCTTTTGGTATACGTAATTTCGTATTTGATAATGGCATAACCATAATTTAAGAAAACAAACAATTTATAAATTTGTTTTTATTAAATAAAATAACAGATTATAAAAATAAATGTTTGATCTAAAACTAATTATTAAGCGGTATTTGCAATAAGTAAAACCACTTGAGACAAGTAACAACAAAAGAAAAAGAAAAAGAAAAAAAAAATCTACATATATAGAACAAAAAAAAAACACAAATCATGGCGTACTCATATAAACCGGAGGAGGTGAACGACAATATAAATGGCTCAATGGAAAACTCCAATAGTGAAAAGGAACAAACAGAGGGCGCAAACATTACAGAATAATTTATATTTGTTTTTTGATTCGATGTTTCAAAAATAATTACTCTACAAAAATAATACGAATTTCTTTTATGTTAGAAAAAGAATTTTTTTTTTGACATTTTATATATTTTGGATTAATATAATATGTGAGTAATCGAGCATATATATTGTCAAGAAGAAGAAGATCGAAATAAATACAATAAAGAACTCAAAAAAAAGAAAAGAAATCCTTTAATATAATGAGCACGCAAGAAAAAACGATTAAATCTGACAATAATCATTCTTTTATTTCATGTGAGTGATCGACGAGATATAAAAATATATTTTATTCCATATAGAGAAATTTAAACGAACTTTCTTTTTTTTCTCATTTGAACCATTTTTGTCTTTTATGTTTTTCTTATTATAGCAAACGATAATTGGAAAGTCGATTATTCTAAAGCATATAAAATAGCATCACCTAATTATACAATTGGTCGATTAGCACCAATTAGTGTAAAATATAAATATAAATTAAAATTTAATTTAAGAAAAAAAAAATTCTATTTCAAGGGTCTTGTTCTACATGGAACAGCAGGAGGTGGTACAATTGAATGGTTTTTAAATCCAGCAAGTAAAGTTTCAGCTCATTATGTTGTTGGACAAGATGGTAAAATTACACAAATGGTAAGTGAGGCAAATACAGCTTGGCATGCTGGTGTTGTTTCACATAATTCTATATTAGCTAATAAAGGCAATCCAAATAGTTATTGTATTGGAATCGAATTTTCACGTAATAAAACTAATGATAATATAATGCCCGAAATACAAATATTATCTGGTTTGGATTTAGTCAATGATATTCGTAATCGTTATCCAAATATTGACACTTATTTTCATGATGAAATATCAATTGGACGTATTTGTCCTGGACCTAATTTTCCTAAAACATTATTTCGATCATAAATAATTGTTTTTCTTTTTTTTACAATAATTTGAAAGAAATTGAATTTTTATAGTGTTTGTTAAATTTTTGCATTATATGTTTAATTTATAAAATGAGAATGATAAATTTTTAATAAATATTTTCTATGCAAGAAAAGATATGTGACATATTTTCATTATATAAAATGTTCTCGATCAAATAAATATTTCTCTTTCAATTTATTACATATATCCAACAAATGAATTTACCTTTTGAAATTATTAAAAGAGTCAGAGGTGTGCCACCTCTCTGATTCTCAAATTGCTCCACACCATGCTCCGCCTCCTACTTTTGAAAATTGCTTACGCACCGCTCTATTTTTCAGGATTCAATCATTCTGCATCCTCCCAGTTACGCCTCCGGCAAGAACGATTGACAGATATGACATGACTTATGTATTTCATTGTTTTTTCGATAAGAATAGAACCTATATCATAAATGATCAAATAAAACTCAAAAAAAAGCTCATTTTTACTTTAATAAAAACTAGACATTACAAACATCAAAGTATGTCTGAGATAGTCATCGTATTAAAACTCGTTAAAGATATGTATTTTTTTTTCTTTAAGTTGATGAATAAAAGAAGAACATTAGAACTTAGACAATCAGATGAAAGATTCAAAAATAGAAGTTTGACATCAAATCTAATCTAACAATATCATAATAGTATTCTTGTGATTCGTTTATAGAAACTTGTCATATAGTCTTTATTTTACATTGAATATATTCTTTTTTTTTGCTATAAAAAGTTGATTAATAAAAGCTGACAGAAATCTGTCGTAACAAAATATTGACTAATACCTAATACAGGTTCAGGAACAAATATATCTTGCTATTTTGGTTTTCTCTAATCTATATTAATCAATCAATAAAAGCTTTAATGCAAAAAGAAAATCCGTTGGATAACAAATACAAAATTTGATTACTCAAAGGAAAAAATTTAATGTAATTTTGTTATGATAATCATTCGTTTTGTTCATAGTAAAGAATTTTTTATTCTCTCTCTTTTTTTTTCACAGAGCAAAAACTTAGAACAATGACAAAACAACAATAAATGATCATCTTGAATAATGTCTTTAAAAAACAAATCGGCTAGATCTGACTTAATTATGATCGAAGTCATTTTTAACGATCACCACGACCACGTCCACCACCCATACCACCACGATCACTACCTGGTGGTCCACCACCACGACCACCTGCTTGTCCAACAAATGAATTCATTGGTGGTCGACCACGAGCTCCTCGTCCACGAGCTATTTGAGCACGTAATATAGCTGATTTGCCACGACCAGCACCACCTTTAACACCACGCATATTTTTAAACATTGGTGCATTCTTAAAAAAAAACGAAAATCAATCTATTACACAAATTTAAATGGTGGTGTTTTTTTTCTACCTTTAACATATCGGGAAAAATCATAAATCGAATTTTTGATCCACGTACATAGATATATTCCAATTGTGCTTGTCGTCCATCACGATAAGTAACGGTTACATTTGATAATTGACAATTCATATTATCTTCTGCTTCAATTAATTTACCACGATAAACTTCAGATGTTACAGATTCTATTGTAACAATATGACCCTCAGCTTCATGTAAAATTTTAATTGGTACCCCAATAGACATATTTGATTATGAATAAAACTTCACAATGATTATCTATCTAAAAAATAAATAAAATTTTTTTCGACTAATTGCTAGTTCCTTTTGCAATACTTTTTTTATTTTGCTTTCTTGGTTAACAAAGAATCAACAGGATAATAAAATGCGTCGCACAATTGATTGCTCGATTTAAAAATAATAAAAATAATATCGTATTGAAGATGTCGTCAGTGTATGGGTATTGAATATAGTCCTATGTGTTAATCAGCTGATATAGTATTCTTTAACATTTTACTGATATATTGTTGTTGATCAAAGATATAATTGTGTTGATGACCACCATTCGTGTTATTCTTATGGAATGAACACCTGATCAGATTCTTATTTATATCAATATTGTTCCTTTTCTCTTTCCTTCAATTCTATCAAATATCCGTAAGGTACCGAAAATGCAAAAATAAAAGCAGACTTATTTTTTTCTTTTTGTTTTTATATATATGTTTAGGTAGAGGGTGACGAACTGATCAGAAGTATATGTATTTTGATTTTTTCGTAATAGGACTTTAGGGGGAAAATTTCTGTATTCTCCGATGATCTAATTAGTTTTTCTGAAAAAGAGTTTAATTTTCGATAACCGAAAAATTGTCACCTGTTTTTTGTTTTCTTCAAATTTCAAAACTGTTTGTTTTAGATTCAGTATGAAAAACTATATCTAGAGTAGTCATTTATCAATAACTTTCCTACATACAGTCTTTCATACTGAATCTAAAACAAACAATTCTGAAATTTGAAAGAAACAAAAAAAAATTGGCAATTTTTTCGGTGATGGAAAATTGAGGTCGTTTTTTTTAGAAAAAACTAGATCATTGAAGAATACTGAAATTTTTCGCCTAAAACCATATTTCAAAAAAATAAAATTCTCAACATATATAGAAAAAGAAAAAATTGATCTGCTTTTACCTTTGCATTTCCAGCACCTTACAATCGATCGATTTCGCTTTTATAATACAAACTGTGAAAGCATGTTCAATAAAGTTTCGAAATACTCTGTTATTTTTTTTATAGAGCATCCATACAAAAGTAAACACATGCATCGTTTTATAAAAGATTTAACAGAAAATATTTGAACTATTAAATTCAATGATATTTCCTTATTTAAATTTATATCTGATCGATAAATAAGTGCATAATATCAATTAAATTCATAAAGAATCACCATTTCATGTTCAGTTCACTACACGATTTATCGTGTTCTAAAAAGAAGGAATGAATCTACTTTAAAAATGTGATGGATACCCGTACTCGAAAAGAAAGCAGAAGAAACTTTAGTCTTGAAGTCTTTTGAAATTCCATGAAATATGTCGAAGTTCCGTGAGTCCTCATGAAACCTTGAAGTTCGTTGTGTCTTCCTTGACCCATTCTACAAGGTACGGTAAGAGTTACAAAATTTTTCTCAGCAAAGTTACAAGATACGAAAAAAGATTACCTTGCATATCTCTACTCTACTTATATTGAATAATAAGACGAAAAAAAACCTTTGATAATCAAAAAATATGTGTCACATTGAAATATGATAAGAACTGAAAACTATATGGAAAATTCAACTTCTCATAGTCCTTGCTTCGTTAACAAGTAGTCACATAATTAATCTACTTTAAGATCTATTTACACAATATGGTCATATCTATGAAAATAATATGAGCTTAAATAGAGAATGTCCTTTGAGATCATTTCTCTGTTTAAGAAAATGAACGGAAAAAAGTCAATCGATTACTTTTTATTGAAGGAAATAAGTTTTTTGATTGATCATTTACCATATTGCACTTCCTTTCATTGTTAATATTGTATGCATATTAAATTGATCGATAAAAATATTCATAAGATTTATTTTAGAAAGATTTATTCAATAACGGGATATGTATGTCCTTATGACCTAAGTCAAGGACATAACTGAGTTTTTCAATTAATTCTTTCTTTTTGTGTTTACCATTTGATCTCATATTTATACTGTACATGCATTTTCGATTACGGAGTTCCCTATGAAAATTTCAGCCATATAGAATAAAAATTCGTTGAGAAAGATATAAATATGTCTGGTGTAATCCATATAATAATGAAAAGAAAATTTACTCTTTTCTTGCTCAGTGTGTTTGTTTTTGCTGCTTTGAATAGTATCAATCTTCGATGAATGAATCAACTTCTATGGTTTTTTTTCTAGGTGTTTTACCAAGGAATCTTGCTAAAATCTTTTAACACCGCAAACCAAATCGAGAAATTTCAAATTTATGCATCAACAGTTAATGTCATTGAAAAATAAAAAAAGAGAAATTCAGGAAGAAAACAGTAAATTTTCGTTTCATTGTTATATAACTGCATAAGACATGTTTGTACCTTTTTTAACAAATTTTCATTCTATAGGGTTGAAGTTGTTATAGTGAATTAAGTAATCGAAAAGCTAAGATATATCGTTTATTTTGACAGAGAAGTATTTATATATAGTCTTGAATTTTTCGATAATTTGATAAAACAAGTAAAAATTTATGATCATAACATAATGAATGATGATTTTCCATGAATCTTTTACAATTTCTACTTTTTATTTCATTGATAGATAGAAGTATATTATAGAAAGTTATTTTTTTTTAGAGACAAATTAATTCTTATACACATATAAAGAATATATTACATCTATAGAAACTGTTCACAACAAAATGATTGAAAAAATACATTACAATTCGTCGATGTTCTCTTGCAAAGGATCTTTTAATGTTGATGGGCGTTGTGAATTAGCCACTCTCTCGTGATTGATGGAAAGCTTTTTTTTAATATATGCAGCTGTTTTGCTAAATGTTGCCGATAGTCTTAGAGAAGGCATACGAACTCTAAGTGGATGTATTTCATCGATAAGTATGAATAAACATAAGATCGATAAAAATACTAGTCGATTTTGAATATAGCGCATTATGTGACAATGGTTAAATTCAACTTTGTTTGTATATGCAAATCGTACTTGGGTTTCTGTCGATGATATATTTATATATATATATTTATATATATATATTATTGATCAGTCATTCTACGTATCAAAAAAAAAAACATAATTGGTTATACACCTGTTTGTGACGACGCATTTTATGTATGATTTGTTTACCTGTTAATAAAACATTTTTTTTCGCCTACGAGCACTAAATTACTTTCTTTTATATTAATGCACTGTAAACATGTTTGTTATTTTTGTCTTTTATATTAATACAGGCTTTTGTCGATATCGAAATGTCCAATATTTTTAGCCCACGTGAGAAAAAGAAACGAACGTTAAGCATAGATAACTTGGCCTTGTCAACACAAAAAAACACAACAAATGCATCAGAGTAATACAATATATTAATTAAGGGAAGATAGATATTTTTATCTCAGAAGCAGGCAGATTAAAAAAAAATGAGAATAAGAATCTAGATATATACATCTATAAATAAAAGAAAAAAAAAGAGTAGTGAACACCGAGATATTTTGATTAAGTTAATAACCGTAGTGGTAATCTTTAGAACAGGTTCCTGTCGTTGTTTGTGTATCAAACTATAAATAAGAAGAAAATTATTTTATAAAAATATTTAGAAAAAAAAAATTCATTGTTTTTCTTACTGATGGTATTGGAGTTGAATGTAGTTGATCTTGTTTAATACCAGCTGTTAGACCTTTTATGTAAAAAAAAAGACAAAGAAATAATAATAATAATAATAATAATAATAAATTTGAAATAATATATCTACCAGAAGAAAATTTAGTTTGCCATTTTGGATTTGCTGGTGCACCGTATGGAGCAAGAAGAGGTGAATTACCGATAAATTGATGTGGATCATCAACATTTATATTTTGTCCATAACCACTAACAAGTTGTTGTTGATGACGTTTATTAATATATATAAATAAACCCATAAATATTAAACATATAATACCATATACACGAAATGTTATATCAGTACCAAAATATGAAGCAAAAAATCCACCAAATAAAGCTCCACATCCTCTTCCAAAACCAAAATGAAAACCTTGTAAAACACCTTGACAAGATAAACGTAAACTTTCTGGTGCTGATTGTGATAAATATGAACAAGCTGTTGCCCAAACAGCAGCATGAGTTAATCCTATAAATTTATTTATTTTTCTATACAAGGAAAAAAAATACAACAAAATTATTTTTCTTTTACCTTGAATAAATTCAAATGGTAGCACCCACCATGGATTTGTTATAATTGATATATAAACAAAACGAATGAAATTGCCTAATAAACCCAAATAAAGAATTTTTATATGACCAAAACGATGAATAAGTTCATGTAAGAAAAAATAAGCAAATAATTCACTTGTATGATTTATAACTGAAGCCACACCTAAGAATTTAAACAACAAAAAATAATGAAAAAGAAAAATTCATTGTAATAATAGAGTACGAAGAAATCAAATATGTTTCTCTTCTCTTTACGTTTTTGTAGTCATCCAATATCAAGAAAGAAATTAATTAGTAAGAAAAAAATAAAATCTATAGAAAAATTTCAATTACTGTATAGAGAAAAATTTTAACTAAAACCACTTACACTACAGCATGCAAACTTTACAAAATATGTACTAGTTGCTTTATGATTATAATGCTTGTCTATATGTATTATTTCTGTATATATTGCGTGATAAATATCTATTGTATTCCTGTTATTTTGTGACGGAAAAAATACTAATGAGCATACTTCCTGAAATAACGAGAATCTGTCTTGTAAAGCAAACTGCATATAAACAGGCAAATGACAATCACACATAGAGCTTATATCATTCATGACTAAACTTAATTACCAAAAAGTGTTGGTGATCCACCAAGATCTTGTAAATGCCAAAATAGAAATGTAAATACAAGACCAACACCACAGCCCATCCACCTTAAAAAGATAAACATAATAAACTTATATCAATCATTATCTATTTTCTCACCATGCAATAAAAAGAAATGTTCCATTTCTTAATGTCATAAATACTTGTATAATTTGCATTAATTTTATTGTATTTGAAAATTTATTTTGTTGTTCTTGTACATTAATTTGTACTTGTTCATCATCATTAATAATACTATGTATATTATGTTCATTTGTATTTAATCTTGTTGTTGGATGTACAGTTCGTTTTAGATCTTGATTTAATACATTTAATGGTACTTGTTCGGTTGTATTATATGAATATTGAAAACGTGTTGCTGTTATGAATGCAAATATCATACAAATACTAAAAGCAGCAAAACAAACAGTATAATTTTTTTCTAACGGTCCACTTGTGCCACAAGCATAAAATGTTAGAGATTTAGATTGATCTAATTTTAAAGAATGTTTAAAAAAAAAAGAAGTTCTTTATTTTTTTTTGTTGGTTTTCAAATATTTTTTTTACCAAGTATCATAGCAATGATAAATATTGCCAAACCCCAACCTAAACTTCCAAACATTCGTTGTCGACCATATAGTTCTGTATCTTGACCTAAATATGTTAATGTATAAGCATCCTAAATAATAGAAATTTTTTGTTTGAAAATTTTAATTAAAAAAGAGAAAAAAATAATAAAACAAGCTTTACAGCTAATGTAATGGCTGGTGCACTGAAGAATTCTCCGATTATAATAAGTAACAAGAAAACCATAAAAACATTGCGTACATCTTTTTGTTCATATAATATAGGTGATGCAAATGGTTTAACAAGAGAAAGATTTGTAACTGTTATTGATATTGGATTACCAATTGTTTTTTTAGGTGCATTTATATGTAAGAAATTATTTGTATCAGATTGTTTTTTATTTGATATAGTTGTTGTTCGACGATTTTCATCTATTGCATTATCTTCGTCAACATTTTCAATATCATCATCTTCATCATAATAATCATCTTTATTACTATTTATTTTAGTTAATTGAGTTGTTTTAATTGTTGTTGTTTTTAATTGTTTTGATGTTGAAAAAGTTGCATTAATAATTCGATTGATAGTTGAATTTAAAAGATTTTTTTTCAATGTATTTGTTTTATTTAAAGTTAAATTTTTTCTTTGTTCAATTATATCTGTTTTTTGTTTTAAATTTGTTAATAATATTGTTGTCATTGTTGTTGACATTGTTATTACAGATCGTTTCATATGAGTTTTTATATTTGAATTTATTGTTGTAGCTTTATAACCTACACGTTCAATTGATTGATGTGTAGAGTTCATTTCACGCCAACATGAATGTGGGGGTGGGTTAATAAGACCAATAGCAACAGTAAAAACAATCCAAGATAAAAGCGCCATTAATAAAATATTCTTAGCTTGTCGAAAACGTGTTGAAACAACACTCCAAAATGGTGCCGAAACGAATTCAACAAATGGGCTTTTAAATAGATGAAAAAAAGTCATTAGACTTTGTTCTATAAATTATGATTAAGAAAACAAGAACAGGAAGATTAGATTAGATTGTATTTCCGGAGATTCTTTTCGGTCGAAATGATTTTTCTTTTTTTTTTTTTTTTTACGTAAGAAATAATATTTAGTTGAAAGTATTCGACCTCATATAGCTAATCTCACCAAAATAGGCGGATGTTTCAAGTGCTATTCAGTGTCAAGAGAGATTGAGATGATATAATTACATAAAAACTGTCTATATTTAGCATTTTCTTCTTGGCTAAGTACTTAACTATTCGACAACACTCTATCTATTCTCTCTTTCTTTCTTTCTTTCTTTCATTCGTGATGAAAATCGAACAATTAAATAAAATAATCTATTTTCATTTACCGAAATCCCATGAGAATACCACAATATGATGGACCCATACCCATTTGTTTAAAATAGATTGATAATAGTGGAAAAAGTGATCCAAATGCAGCAAAATACCAAAAATAAAAAAGTTTTGCATAAAATAATGTTCGATCAACATTCGATGGTAAGGAATCAATTAAATTAGGTGCACGTCGTAATATTTTCGGTGGTTTTTGTAATAATGTCGAACCAAATAAATTACTAATACGTGCAGCAGTTGAACTTTTTTGATTATCATATTCATATAGTTCTGTTTGATCATGATCTTGTTGTTGACGATAAGAATCATTCATATTTTGATATATACCACGAAATTCCATTATATGATTTAATCAATATTTTCTATGTAAATATAAAAAAAACAATTCATATGTAATTAATAATATATTTCATTATGTTATGCATCTAACAACTTACCTTGTAATATTGTATTAAAGAAAAAAAAAACGAGAATTAAACTATATTAGAAAACATAGAAGAGATATGTGTTAAATGAGACTCGCTCGAGTGTAATTCTACTCTTTACAACTACTACTGTTGACAATATAACGACAACGATAGCATGATGTTAATTATGATTCGTTCAGCATTTGTCGCTTATCCTATACAGGCAAGCACAGTTACCATAGAAGGTCTTTCTTTTCTTTTCTTTCTATATTCAGTTGAACGACAAAAGACGACAGCCTATGGCGACTATGGAATACGAAGAAAACAAAGAACGTTTGGAAAAAAGCAAACGATGACAACACGCAACAGAGTGTAATGTCGTTTTTCATTGTAATACACTGTTAGTAAGCAGGAAAGTTCGCTCTATACGACGTCGAATCATCTCCGTTTCTCGTTTTTTTTTCTTTTTTTTTTCTACTCCTTCTTCTTCTTTTATTCTTTTGTATGACAACAATTGAATACTTTGAGAAACGACAAAAAAAAGGGGTGGACGAGAACAAGATCATGTTAGTAACTTTTCTCAATGATGGATGTCGTTCTTTTGTCAACTTAGGAGAGAAAATGAGCTAAAGTATTTCTGAACATTCTATTCAATAAACCCTAATTTTATATATTAAAAAAGGCAAACGTAAAAGAAACAAGTGGTACATATATATGAGTTTTGTACAAGACATCTAATATTCATATATAAAATGATAGATGCCATAGATTTAATGGTGATAGGAAACTGATTTTAATGAATGTTAGTTCTTCTGAAATTGTAACAAAACAAATAATATATATGTATATACATATATATGAGTAAAAGAGAGAGTTATGACATGATGAACAAACAATTTCTTATCGGACGATGTTCATTAATTGACTGTTCCGAAGAGGAAAAAAATCGAGAAAAGTATTGAAGAATAAACTTGAAAGCTTTATTGACTGTTCTATTTGTAGAAAGCACAAACATTAAACGAAAAAAAAAAAATCAATTATTAAATAACAACGCCGAAGTATTGAATTAATATGTTAGCATATGAAACAGCTTCTTTTCCTTCCTCAGTTAACGATTATTAAATCTATCAATTATATAACTTTACTTATTGATTCATATTTCCTTAGAAACAAAAAAGTCGTCTAATCTTTTTTCTTTTTTTTTCTTTATTCAATAAAGCGAAAGTTTAATTAGTAACTTTTAAGTATGCGCTTTCCTTTTTTTTTTCTATTAATTGAAAATTCATTTAATAAACTTTTGGAATTAACAAAGCTTGAAAAAAATGTATAGAAAAAAAAAGAATCTATTTTGACACGAGAAGAAAAATGTCATTCACTTGCATCTGCTAATTCCATTGTTCCTAAACTCTTATTATATGATATTCTTTCTTTTTTTTTTCTATATTTACACCTACATATAAATTTATTCTCAAGAGAAAAACAATAAATACAAATATTCAATCAACAAGTTAATTTACTACAGGATATAGGCTATTGTGAATCAAATCAATTTTTAAGACATGTCAATAATAAAACAGATTCTAGAAATACAAAAGATAAAAAAGAACTCTTGATGAGATGATAAATCTAAAATAGATCTATTCTCGTTCCGTATAAACGGAAATGAGATCAGGTGTATCCGATTGAAAACTGCTAATTTACGATTATTGTTCAAATACATTGTAGCGAAAAAAAATTGTCTTGAATAAATACAATAATTTCTTTTTATATTATTATTGTGATTATTAACATTTCAACGTGTTACATTCATATTTAAAGACATATATAACTAAATTTTTGAATAAAAGTTTTAGCCTCTATCATAGTTGAAACAAAAAATTCCCATGGTTAAATCTCTTGAGATATTTTTTAATTAATAGAGGAAAAAAAATCAGCTGCTTTTGAGACAATTCATTGATTTATTCACCAGTGTGTAAATCAAATTTTATATTTATGTATGATTTAATAAATGTCAATTCATGATGGATTTATTATAAAATATACTAATTAATTTTACTTCAATATTATATATACTTTGTTGAACATGCAATAGTTTTGATTATAACTATAATGAGATTAATAAATAAACGGAAATTTAGAAAGATTAGTTGATTGCCTATGGAGGAAATCGTTTCAATAAAGATCTTCCTTGTTTACTATAGAGTTCAATGAAGATGATAGTAGTGTCAATATAGATGAAATAAATTTTCTCTTATATCAGAGAGGACACCATCGGATACCCTAATGAATCTATTAAATACAGAGTATCCACAATGGTATACCGTTACCAGAATGTCATAGAAATCTCTGGATACTTTATGGGTTTTTAATACTTGATTATAAATTGTTTCTAAATATCCAATCTACTAACTTGTTAAAAGATTTTTCATAGAAGAGTGTAGAAATTGGACAGGTATCTATATACTGAGACAATTCTCAGTAAGGTACCCAACCAAGATCGTGTGACATACGGAAAACAGAGTACCAAAAAAACACTCACATAGATCTCATTTTCAATAGAATAGAGAGATAGAACATGAAATTCTACACATTCCCATCTTTTTATTTTGTTTTTAGCTGAAGCCAAAAGAAAACTGTTTTTGTAAACTAAATAGTCCTAAAGAGTCTATCACTTTTGGACGTTTCGAATGATAATCATATTACCCGTAACTTTTCTATTATAAACCAAATATGAAGATTAAATACGTAGATCAATGTAGTTTTTTCTATTCCACAAAATGACATATTATTCAGTTTATGCAGGGTCAGACGTCTGACTCTGCATAAACTAATCGATATGGAATTTTGTAGAGTATGAAAAACTACGTTGATATACATTATTAGTTTTCATATTGAGTTTATAAAAGAAATAATTATAATTACCATAGTTCTTATCGAAAACGCTCAAAACTGATACACTCCTAAAGAGCATTTAGTCTTCGAAATTTTTTTTTTTTTGTATTCAACAAAACAAATAATAAATACATAGGCATGTGCAGAATTCATAATAACAATTATTTAAAACAACTTTTCTCATTATGTATGCACATTATATTTATAAATAAAATACTTTTCTTTAAATTTTGTAAAAAACTATAGCTAATAATGACAATATTTTTATTCATATTGAAGTGTAAAACGAATTATGAATGTTAGAACTTTTTATAGCTTATGTTCTTTTTTTTTAATAATGATGGAAAAAAACTAATGATTGCCTATAAAACAGTGAACAACTGTTATATGTATATTTTAAAATATAAAGAATAAAATCGATTCAATTTATTATTCTCTTAGAAAGTATGTTTATTTAAAAATTCCATAACACTTCAGTAGTTGAATCTATTTACATGTTTCTTTCGTTGTTTGATTCCATACTCACCTAAGTTTTATTAGGTATGTTTCACATAAAATGGCTGTACCTATGAACATTAGGAAGGAAGAGAAAGAATAACCTTGCCTTTCGACTACCTTGCGGTATGACATACTACCGAGTGGCAGATTCAGTAGCTCAGTATGTTCTCTACAACTAATATTAGCTGTAGCTCTAGACAGAGGACAATCTGACTCAAACGTCTTGCACTCGATTGCTTGAGCTCCCCGTGCACAGTAGTACCTTATGGGTACGTGTCGAACAACATAGTCACTTAGTCATGGGGGGTTATGAACATTAGAATCTAGATTATTCTATTCGTCGCCAAATTTGAGTTATCTAAGACACAAATAAAGTGATGTGAAATAAAAATTTTTAATAAACATGACATAAAATTATTTCAAAGCTCACGGATAATGCTTCAATTGTTCAAAAGTTATTCACGTTCTTTTTTGTTCGGCAGACTATTAGAACATCCTGTATTGTTTCATAAACTTTTTCTAGTCTACTTTTATTTATATTTCTTTTTGTAGAGGAGTCTTACAGAGAAATATTTGCATTTGTGCACTGTATATGTTCATCACATAACCTTCTTTTTTTTATTTCTTTTATTATAGCAACAATATATACAGATGCTCTTTTATTAGTATTAGTACTTATAGATTAGATGACAAAAGACAAACATATTTAAAAACTAAAATTATTTCCTTTTTTCTGTTAGGTTTTCATATACGTGCTACAATATTATTTATATATCGTGTTCATCGATTTACAACATATGCATAATTATAATTTTCTTCTTGTCTTTTAGCATTAATAGCATTAGATTGAGCACGTCAAACTTTATCAATGTAACCACTAATAAAAAAAAAAGACGATAATTACATTACACACAACACACGTATTAACAAATTATCATCATATAATATTTGATATTACGTGCTAAACATAAATTTTATGTATAACATGTCTTGTTATATTTGATTCACATTTTTTTTTTTGTTATGTCAATTATCAACATCAAAAACTGAAAATCAAATTATAACTAAATCAATTAGCGGAACATTATTCATATTATCAACATCTTTTGCTTTATTTATTGATAGATTGACACATTTTTATATTCATATTCATCATTTTTTTGATAATAATGATATGTTAAATATATTTAATCATCTATTTAATACGACAATGTGCCAAATGTTTACGATTAACATCATCAAAAATACATTTATGATATAATCATAGTATAATATGTTCGATTATATTTCTTATACATTCTGTATCAGTGACATTTCTGGAACAGTTTGAATGTAGATAGTCGTCATGGCTGACAAGAGAGCTATTTCAACTGTAATTCGACGTTTGAACTCATATTTAGCCTATAACGAAGTCTCGATAAAGCTAGAAAAACTTTAGAAGAGTTCGTGCCTATAGGCTATTGAAGCCGAATCATGACCATTTTATTCGACCTGAGATTCAGCCCATAGATAGGTCTAATGATTCTTAGAATACCATGAAAGTTTCAGCCGAAAAGAATGTTTCTTTGTCAAGATATTAAATTTCTAACAAATGATTGCTGGCCACAGACATATAACAATAATCAAGTTTATGTGGAAATTCAATATGTTGACAGAGGAACATTTTTTTCAACTGAAACTTTCAGGAAATTTCTAAGGATCATTAGATCTACTCTATGGGCTGGATTTCAGGTCAAAATATCATTACTCTATTTTTCAGTACATACCTAAAAATGGGTCGAAAATGCAGTAAAACAGTCATACCTTGGCACCAGAGGCCCAAGAGTGCGAATGCTTTTAAATTTTTTTCTAGCTTCATCAAGATTTTGTTATGGACTCGATATGAGTTCAAACGGCGAGGTCTAGTTCGAATAGTTCTCTCATGAGTACCAGCGTTGTTCGACATATATTCACAATGTAGTGTGTTCTAACCTTAGTATTACCAATCATGAAATGATCCGGAACAAGTCACTAACAGCTGCCAGTCTCGCATCATTCGTCCGATAGCATGCTGACTATGCTGTAACATACAGATGCTCTTATGGTTCGTTCGTGCACCTGGAGAATTCAAGCAATTGAGCGCAAGAACTCTGCATCAGGCTGAACTTCTGTCTAGAGCTACAGCTAGTATTAGTTGTAGGAAAGATATTGAGCTATTAAATCTGCTGCTAGGAAGTGTCTCATACTGCAAGATAATCAAAAGGTAGGGGATTCTTCCTTCTTTCGTGAATATAGATTAAATCGATATAAATATTTTCATCATAATCTTTTCATTGCCTATCGAGCTATGTATATTAATCATATAATATTATTTAGTTTTTAAATAACTTCTTTTCGGCGCATAATTTCGACAACCAATTAAAGAACTTATATGAGCACGAGCAATAGAATAAATGCAAATTTATTATACTTTTGTTTTAAAATGAGCAAGAGAAAAAAAAACTCTAAGTCATATTTATTATTTTTATATATAGTTGCTTTAAAAAAAATGAATATAAATTTTTATAATTATGATATTGTGCAATTGCTTGTATTTTTCTAGAAAAATAAAAACAAAATTGACTTTTTTCTTTTTTTTTTTATAATTAATTCATATATTTACTGGTGCATTTGATTTTGTATTATTATTATAATTTTCAGATAATTCAGCTTTAGTTTGATATGTATCTGTTGATGTACCAGCAATTAAACCATATTGACCATCATGTACTGGACGTAAATTTTGATCACCAAGTGGTTGATCAAACCAACGACGACTAGCAACAACACTTGATTCACGTCCATAATCTGGTGTTGGATTTTGATTACTATAAGTTGGTTTTGTACTCTAGTAAATAAAACAATGAAACAATATCTCATTTGATATCAATTTAATCAAACCTTTTGCATTAACATTGGAACAGTTCCTAAATTTCGTTGTGAATCAGGTGTACCTACAGCTTTATCAGAAGAAAATGTCGCCAATGTAAATTCTGTCGGTTGATATTCCCTATTATTATCACGTGAATGTTGTCTTGATGATTTTGATGTTGAGGGTAATTTTAATACAGGCATAGTATTTGAAGTTCGATTATTTGATGATGTATGTTTAGTGTCAATCAATGCTTCACCATTATATAATGAACCTGGTTTTGATAGAATAATTGTCTTTGCTAGAAATGAAGAGAAAGACTTTCTCTATCTAATAGTGTATGCACTATCGAATTCTACTGCGTACCGTTGATAGGTGGCGCTATGATTATGGCAGAATGCAGCGAAGGTAGTGCCACCTATGAACGGCACGCAGATATATATATATATATATATATATCATTTTTGGGTGAAAACGTTACAGCCGACTTTCAAACATACTTTTTCCTCGATTCCGTCCGCCACCTTCGAGTGGTTGTAATTTACCATTAGGTGTCATATATAAAACTTCAGCTTTATTTGGACTTGGTTGTTCATGATTGATCATCATTGATGAAGGTAGACTATCATAAGTAAAAGCATTACTTGTTTCAGGTTTGATCTAGAAATAAATAAATTAAAATGAATATTTAAACATATAACAGAACAAAAAACAAAAGAATATTTTACCAATCGTCCCGATGCTGTTCGATAATAGATTACTTCTTGAATCATATCATAATCAACTGCCGACGGATCATAAGCTAGGGCAACTTCAGTTGATGTTGGTTGTGTTGCATCGATACCAATTGATTTTTTGTGTACTTTATGTGGTTTTGGACGTGGTTTTGGTGGAGGTGGTGGAGGAGGTGCAGTTGATTGTTGAGGAGGTGGTGATGGTGGTGGAGGTGGAGGTGCAATTGATTTACGTCTTTCCATTATTTCTCTATGTTGATGATCTTTACATCGACACCAATCGTAAACAACTTGATTATCTTCAACATGCATAACATGATGACGACAATTACATGTGTCTTTTATTTTGTTTTGTTCTAATGCCAATAATTCCCAATGTTTTAATTTTGATTTAGGATTTTCATGAAGATTTTTTTTCTTTGTACTTTTTTTTCGTTTTTTCTTTTTTAATGGTTTCGAAAAAAAATCTGAATTTTCATCAATGTCTGTTGGATTTTGACGATTAATATATAAACGATTTAATTCATCTAAATCTTCAACTATTAAGTCACCATTTGTTGCTTTTTTTTCTAATTTTAGTTTTTCTTGCTTATTATTTACATAATTTACAGTTGATTCAGACATTATTTTACCTTTAACATGTGTCGTTTGATCATCATCATCATCGCCGTCGTCTTCATCATTATCATCATCTGAACCTAAATGAAATAATGATTTATGAAAATTGACTTATAAGATTCAAGAGAAATTTAATATAAAACAAAAAAAACAATGTTTATGAAACAAATGATTTCCTACCATGAGGAATGTTTACTCGTCTAACATTATATGGTTCTATTGTATAATTTGAATTAAATGATGGTGGTACCTTTTTATTTTCTAGGCGATTAACCTAAATTTTTGAATAAGAAATTAATTTAAAAAAAAAATACTTTTTCAAATTAAGTAACATACCTGTTTGATAAGCATATTAGCAAGTGATTCAGGCAAAGCTGCTGGACCAAGAAATCTTGTTGGTATACCTTTGGTTGGTTCAATTTTAATTCTAAAATCATTGTAATATTCTTTTGTATTGTATTATACAGATTAATTCTTATCTTACCGTACAAAACTAACTCTATTATGTGGTTCGTCTTCTCCTTCATAATCTTTATCACGATTTTCATCATTTTCATATTGATTTTGATGTTGATAATGATGATCACAATATTGTTCACGTTCATGTTGTAATGCAGTTATATGATTTTTACATAAATTTAAATGTCTTGGATCATAACAACATGAATGATATTTGTGTAATTGAAAATATTTAACATTTTTTATTTCAGGAAAATAACATTGTAATAATTTTCTTGCTTCTTGTTTTGTTAAATTTTTCTTTCGACTTAATGCATCTATTTCTGCACGTGATAACGATGGTGGATGATGACGTGCTACACGACGTTCTTGTTGCATACCAATTGGTTTAATATAAACATGTGATTGGCGACACATAAAACAATCATATTCAGGATCACGCTCAGGTTCTTTTTCAACAGTTATTAATGATGATGCATGAGGATTTGAATTTAATGGTGATGGCATATTATTTGAAAAATTTCGATAACGAGGTGTTGTCTCTGTTGTCTGAAAAGAAGATATAGGTTTAGATTAATTATCATATATAAAAATTTCTTTTTCTTTTAACTTACTGCCATTGTGTGCAACTCGTTGTGTGTCTAGAGACGAAACGGTTAACAACAAACTAAATGTGTGTATGTGTTGAAGATTGATGTATATAGATGCAAAAATAATAAACAGACAATTAACAAACGAAAAATGATGCATTAAAGCTTTTAGATGGCATTCATCATATGGTGATCGAGCAATTTTCTTGTTTGCTTTTTAGCATTAAAAAAAAGAAATTGTATTTCTTTTACTAACTCTCTGTTTCTTTTTGTTTTATCACGGTAAAGTAAAGACAAATACGAAAAACTAACAATCGACAATTATTAAGTGTGACAGTTTGTTTTTTTTCAAAAAGCCATAGTTACTTTGCTATCGTTATGTTCGATTTTTTTGTGATGCAGTCAATGATAAAATTCATCTTCTTAATTCTAGAATAGAAATTTCACACTTAAAAAGCAACTAAAAGGATACTTTAAATACAAATGCTTGTGATTGATTTGACTATTGTAAAAGAGATTATGTAATAGTTCGAAAATGAATCAAGCCTCTCCCTCCACTTAAGAAAAGTTGATCACTGTCGAAGATATCAAAAGTGAGATCAGTACATGGTTTTACTATCGAAAATCTGTGATTACATAATCAACTTGACAATATATTCTTTTGGATACTTTCCATGTTGTCTTCTTTGCCCAAAAAAAGTTGATCTTTTCGATAAAAATCGATGTTGCCATGGACATATGGTTGTAAAATTGAAAGTATATGATCCAATAATGAACATCTTTGTTGGTAGACTCATTATTTTTATAAAATCTTCTGACTCCTTTTCTTCTTTCACGAGAGAATATCCCTAACTATCAAATCGCTTTTTGATCGAATATATGCTCAAACAATAGACCTTGTGAGGTATCATATATCCTATAATGTTTGGTTTTCCAGACCTCCAAAGCAGAAATGTGCGATTATTACTATTACTAGTTTTTCTGTACTACTATACTAATATATTCGATATCTTGATTAAATATGCTCCGATTCGACTCAAATTTATATGAATACTAAGATACTCAGTACTGATTAAGGTTTCAGAGTTTGAAGATAAATCATTGTTCATTATCGAAGATATATGTTTATTTAACATACTGATTAATTATTAAAAAGCAGCATGTATTCTTGCTTAAAGATTCAAGTATGAATTCATCTGATATTCTCAGCACACATTCATTCATGGTGAGCATGCATGTGGAAATGTCAGGTCAGGTGTCGATGCTTTAATTAATAAAAATTGGAACCATGAATTCGTAAACTTTTATGATGAACATACGGTACTGATATACTAAACTTAATTTTTCATAGGTGTCGATATCTTGCTTATGTATTTCACTGATCCAAATTAAATCTTTTTTTTTGTTTGAATGCGTTCTTTGCATAGAATCGTTGATTGTCGAAATCGGTAAAGAGCATTATTTGTATGCTGATGTAGTTGGCAAGAGAATTATATGTAAAGTGAAGAAGGAGTATCTGGATGAGCTATATCCGCGTTGAATATACATATATATTTAATCACAATAATTAATTTCTACTACTATTACAAATATCATGAATATGATTTGTTTCTCATGTTTATTCATTGGGTACAATTTATCGTGACTATATACTATGTATGGAACATTTTTTCAACAACTATCACTTCCAGTGATTAAATGATTCACTCCATTTTTGTTGTTTTTGTTGATTCTATTCTGATTTATAAATATGTGACTGAAAATAGATCACATGATGTAAAGTACATGAATTTTTCTTTCAGTTTTTATTAATTAAAGCACCAACAAATAAGCTAATATTTTCACAAGCATTTTCACTATGAAATGAATGTGCGCTGAAAATATCAGATGAATTCATACTTTCATCTTTAAGCAAGAATACATGCTATTTTTTAATAATCAATCAGTAGACCAAACAGATTCATATCTTCGATAATAAACAATGATTTATCTTCAAACTTTGAAATCTTAATCAGTACTGAGTACCTTAGTATTGATATAAATTTGAGCTGGATCCAAGCATGTTTAATCAAGATATCGAGTCTACTAGTATAGTAGTACAGGAAAACTAGTAATAGTAATAATCGCATATCCCTGCTCTGGAGGGTCTGGTAAACTAAACCCTTGTAGGATATATGATAGCTCACTGAAGTTTATCGTTTGAGTATATACTCGATCAAAAAGCGATTTGATAGTTGGAAATGTTCTCTTGTGAGTGTTAAAGTACTAAATCCTTATTATTGCTTGTCATACGGAGTATCATAATGTGATTATTGTAGTCATTATTGATTAAGAGATTTTTCTCACAAAAGAAAATGAAAACTAAATAAAACATTGTACAGTTTAATAAAACCAATGTCTTTACAGATCGTACTGGTCTCGATTGTTAAAACTAGGAGATATATTAGTTGTAAACATCGAAAAATTTATACATAAAAATTTACGTGTGTTCTATCGGTTTGTCATGATTTCTACATTAAACACTTTAACTGAAAGTAATTTATTATTTATTTGTTAAATATTCAACAAATGACATCATATTTGACTATTATTTTGTATTGATCACCAATCAACCTTGTTCATTAGAAGATCAAGGATAAATCCTCATAAAATTTGAAGAAATAGGAACAATTTTATTGTACATTTATGCACGAGTAAGTTTATGCAAACAAAATGAATAGAAGACATGCGTATTTTAAATGACGGCAACATTTTTTCTAAATCAGTTATATATTTTAAATAGACAAAATAGAATAACCTTTTTACATTATAATTAAAATTTAAAAAAAGTATTAGATAATTGTTGTATGTTGAATAATAAAAGCATAGAGCGGCTGTTTTAATAAATGTATTAATCTGTTTCTTCACGCTGATTTTTTTTATAGCAATGTATGTAAATAAAAAAGACGGAAATGAAAAGTAGTTTGATCCAATGATACGTAGAGAGAAATGTTATAAAACACTTGAGTTGAGGAAAAAATAATGTATCATGTGTTTATATTAAATCATACTCTACTTGTATTTTAAGTGTCGAGGTGGGCGACTAGAAGTAGGGAGTGTGACCACCGTTAGTAATAATGAGTCGTTGCAAGGCTCTGCAAAACATTATGATTTTTCCTATCGTATAGATAAATTCCAAATAAAAGAAATATTCTTGTTCTTGTTCTTCTTTTTTTTCTCCTTTCTGTATTTCTTTTTTTCATCATTTCTTCAAAAAAGAAACGCATTCCAATAACAACTAAGCGCAATCGTGTTAGTTATAGCACCATTCTTCATTTTGATGTTCTTCATCACCACAATGAATTCGAAAGAAATTTCTCGTTTGAGTATGTTACTTTTTATTAATACATATATTTCAATTTCTCGATTTATTTCTTTCATTTAGCAACAACATGCATATGCATGTCATTTTTCTTTTTCCTTTTTCAATGCACGTCTAGTCAGCCTTTATCAACAAGTTTATTGAAAGCTAACAATAATAATAATAATGACGATGATATTGTTGCTGATTTTATACGAATGAGACCATTATTGTATTCGAATTCAGATGATTTGAATTCTGAAGACAATGATTATGAAGTATGGTCACAATTATTAACTAAATTTTCAGAATTACACAACGAATATGATCAAAACAATCGACCCAGTACATCATTGCCTGTTCGTCGAGCAAATTTTTGGAAACGAGCTAATTTTTGGCGTAAACGCGCTAATTTTTGGTGACACAATTTCGTTTGATAAAACAAAAAAAAAACCTAATGAAAAAAGTTAATGTAAAATTTTAAAAACAATAAATAAAAATAAATATTAAAGTTTACTTTAACATTTCAAACTAATAAATTACAAGCATTAAAGAAAAAAAGTACTTCGAAGTGTAATTTTTAACATATATAAAAATGAATCATTTACATCGAAAAATATACAGATAATTAAAAACACTGTACTTCAAGATAAAAAATTTTTATTTAAAACTTATGACATTTGTGGTACATTTTATTGTAAGGGAAATTTTTTTATTACATACTGACATTAATAATAAAAAGAGAAGTTGCTACATTCATGATAGAAATGAGAACTAAAACATACAATGTAATTTTTATCTTTATTGAATAGAAAAGAGAGGAAAGACTAATTGAAAACTTTAAGTATTAGAATTATGTCAACGAGAAAGTCATAAAGTTTTTATTAATTTATTTAAAAATACAATAGCATTCAATTTGATAAATAAATATTACTATTGTGTTCGCATGTTATTTCGCGAGAGATTATCGCAAATAATGACAGAAATAGAAAATTTTTCACATTTTGATTATAAAAGTATTGCTAATAGAAACTAGATGAAAGAAAAAATTTTGAATGAAGATGTTTTTAAAAAAACGAGTATTTTGTATTTAATGCACTTTTACATGTAGTACTTGTATGTTCGTTAAGAACAACAGTAACCTCTTTTTTTCAGTTTATATTAATCATTTAAAGAAAAAGAAAATATATACATTTCTGTTTTAAAAACTTTTACTAGCATCATTATTAATTAATTCGTTGATATTTTTAAACAGATTAATTTCTATTTACGGCCAATCATATTTAAATTTTTTAATACATAATATTGTTTATTAATAGAATATGCTACCAATTTGTTTGTCTGTTATAGAATGGAACTAGGCATAACATGCACAAAGCAGTTTGTTTTCCAAAATGAGCAGTTCAGATAGTGTTGAGTATTTAGGTTATTGTCTAAGCGTTTCTTGAGGTATACGGATGATAATGGGAGCATCGTAAGGTTTAGTCGAGTTTGAATTCGGGTGTTCTTACGCATCGTTAACTTTCTTCTAGATGACATTTATCTCTTGAGTTTTTAGATCATTTATTTTGTTGTCTGTAGATTTACCATAGCCAACCTTAAAATCATTTCTAATGACTTATTTCTTCTTCAAACTTAATAACTGAATTCCTCATAGACTTAAAAAAATTAAAAAGAAAATTCATGATATTCGTGAATTCCATATAAAAAAATGGCATTTTGGAGTTTTGATTTTTAATCAAAATCATGAAATAAAATTGATGAAAGTATTCGTTTTAAACAGTAAATTTGAAATGCATCACGGTCTCTATTCGTTTCATTATTTGAGTGCAATTTTTTCGATTTTTTAGGTCATTGGGTTAACCCCCGCGAATAGTTTGGATTCGGCACATGCCTACTCGATAATGATGTTTATTAAGCTACTTTACATCGTCAGAATGCGACTATCTAATATTCAATATAAGTTTATATAGGACATAGATAAATACCAGAAAGAACTACATAGAGAATGAGAAGGAAATGAAAGGAAGAAGGAAGTGAGAATATCAATGAGAGAGTGATATAAATGTCAGCACAGCATGGTATAAAGAAAGGCTTTTTGGAATTTTGATGCAAACCATTTGCAAAAATATCGCCGTATTCTAATGAAATTTTTATAAGAAAAAAAAAAAACTCCGAAATTCTTAACTTTCAAACAGCTGTTTTTTGTAAGCGAAATATTCAGGGAATGGGTTATCTATTTAACTGACGAGGAAATATCTCCAACTGCCCAATCGTTTTTTGATCGAGTATATACTCAGATAGTACATCTTAACGAACTATTAAACACACTACAAGGTTCGGTTATCCAGACCTCCTGAGCAAAAATACATGATTATTACTATTACTAGTTTTGTCATATTAGTCTATTAACATATTCGACATCTTGAATAAACATAGTCCGATCCAGCTTAAATTTATATCAATACTAAGGAACTTAGTACTGATTAAGATCCCAGAATTTGAAGATAAATCAATGATTTTTTTCATCGGAAATGTGAATTTGTTTGACATATCGATTGACTATTGAAAAACAAGATATGATTTTGCTCAAAGATGCAGGTGTTGACTCATGATTAAGAATAAATAACTGCAGTTTAAGTATATTATTGGATTCCGTGACATCTATGTCCATATTTTATATAGAAGAAATCGATCATTTAGGCGACGACCATAGTTTTTTCACTGTCAACGGAAGAATACATCGGATGGAGTTTGAAAGATGCTTCCTCTAGACACACTTTCTTTCACTTTACATACCATCCTCTTTTCGATCACATCAATACACAATTGCGTCTGTTTGCCGATTTCAATTATCAGCTATTCTATGCAAATGATGTATTCAAACAAAAAAAAACCAGATTGTATTTCAGTCAGTAAAATATACATGCTAGATATCAACATCTTTACAAGAATTAAGTTTAATATATCAATACCATATGTTCAATAGTGAAAACTACGCGAATTCATTATTCTAATTCTTATCAACTAAAGTACTGATAAATGAGCTAACATTTCCACACAAATGCTAACATAATCAATTGATATGTCAAACAAATTCATATTTTCGATGAAAAAAACCATTGATTTATCTTCAAACTCTGAGACCTTAATCAGTACTAAGGCACTTAGTATTGATATAAATTTGAGCTGGATCGGAGTGTGGTTATTCAAGATATCAAATATGTGAATACAGTAATATGACAAAACTAATAATAGTAATAACCATATATCTCTACTCAGCATGTCTGGAAAACCAAATCCTTGTAGTGTGTTTAATAGCTCATTAAGATCTATCATTTGAGTATATACTCGATCAAAAAGCGATTGGACAGTTCAGAATATTTCATCGTGAGCTGAAGTTTCCTTAAAAATCTTTATGCCTATGACTACAAGAAAAATTGTAAAAGAATTTGTTTCCATAGGGCTCTGGAGCCTTGATATGACTGTTTTATTGAATTTTCGATCAAGTTTTAGCTATTTACTGAAAAATCAAATAACAGTATTTCGATCTGAAATTTCGCCCATAAATGAGTCAAATGACTAGTAGAATATTCTGAAAGTTTCATCTGAAAAGAATATGCCATTATTGAAATACTGAATTTTCAAGTAAACTCGATTTTTATAGCATATCTGTGGCAGACGATCATTTTTTGGAAATATAATATCTCGATAAAGGAATAATCTTTTCGCCCAAAACTTTTCGGACATTCTATTACTTATTTAATCTGTTTCTTTGAGGAATTTTTTTGTCTTATCGAGACCTCCTTGTGAACTCAATATGAGCTCAAACAGTTGATACCAGTTTGAGTTGTTCCCTTGTTAACTTGGTATGTTATGAATCTGACAAAAATGACGAAAATCAATATTTCAGACAGTTTTGACAACCTATATCTTGCAAATGCAGAGTGATATCAAACTAAAATTTTTCCTGTTACTAGAAATGATAAAGATCTATCTTTGATAGAAATTCCAGTTTTCTATCATCTTGTGTCCATTCAAGAGTTCGTTTCTAAAATTGGATTATTGATGAAGATTGTAATTTTGAAATGAAGTTTTCATTCAAAAAATAGAATTGATTGAATACTGATATTTAGAAATTAGAAATTCTCTTTTAAGTCTATAATTTCATATAAAATTAAGGATGGGATCTCTGAAAGTGGTTGAGAACAAGGTTTGTCTTTGAAGTTAAAATGATGGATTCATTGAAAAGTTAATGATAAGCCTGAAATTCTAATGAACGATAATAAATAGAGTATAGTGTTCTAGGTTGGTGAGTTTCTGTGGAGCACTTGTTTGAATTTGTTGCTCATCCATAATTCACAATAGATATTTCAAAGATCCAAGAACACCTTCTATGAACAATATGCACCCTGTATGCTTCCGGTAAATGTGAGAAGATGAAACGACAAGTCATTCTTCTTATTAGAATCGTCACCCAGAAGAAACGCAACAATGATGCAATAATATTCAGGAAGTAATCAGACATTCGTGTTGCAGTTTTGAATTTCAAAACCAAAATTTTACAGAAATTGTCAATCACGAAACTCATAATTGAAGTAAATTTATGCCTCACCCAAAATTAATTGTTTAATACGACTCGTTCCCTCTGCTTCCAATACGTTTTCATTACATGAAATCAATAAAATCTAGATTTTTGACGATACTCTATCTGATGCATTATCGCTCAGTTTGCAACTATAAGTCTCAATTTTATTGGTATTAATAAAACTGAGATTATAGAATCTACAATTATTGATAAACTAACTATATCAAGCACGAAAGCAAGCACATTTATAGTGTCTTGCTACTATATAATGGTTTTTATAAAAAGAATTATTAATAGAATCAATTGTCGACGTTAATGCTTAATGGTTAATCCGATATTTTAGGATGCCGACGGTAAGTTATAAATGAGAAACACTTTCACACAAGTCCTACAGCTGTAAGTCTTCGATTCAGCATGCTGCACTCAAGTAATTATCATGTATTGAAATTTTAGGCTTCTGATTACTTCACCGATGAATCCATCATTTTGATTTCGAAGTGAAATCTTATTCTCGATTGTTTCTATAGATTCGGCCCTCAAGTTTTATATATCAGAGAAAACTTTCAACTTCTTAATGTCAGCATCCAATCTATTCTACTTCTGAGATGAAAACTTCATTTCAAAATTACAATTTTCATTAAAAATCCAATTTTAGAAACAAACTCTTGAATGGATACAAGGTGATAGAAAGTTGAAATTTCTATCAAAAAACCATCTTTATCATTTCTAGTAATAATAAAAATTTCAGCTTAATATTTGCCAGATATAGGTTGTCAAAACTGCCTGAAATATTGATATTTATCAGATCCATAACCTGTCAAGCTAATTAGACTTTATAGGTGTATAAATTCTCAACAAAAAGAAAAGAATTCAGCTCAGTCAGATAGACAATCTATTCTTGAAACATTGAACTTACAAAGAATAACTATTTTGCAAGTTGTGACTTTTAAGACTTGTTTATAAGAAGCTCATAATAGCTCGAGGGTTTAATATCTCTTGCAAATGACTTGCATCAATATTCACAAAACTCTTCACTTCATCATATATCTTAAATTGAGCGAAGACTAACAAATTCATTTGAACAAAGTCGATGGTAGCTGATGTAGGCTGATTCTTACATTCGTTTCTGAATAATGGAAAACAAGTTTATCATTTTCAAATCAATCACTACTAATAAATTTATATCGCTATATAAAACTCTAAATTGTTTTTCTATTTTCTTATGGAGACAAGATTCTCTTATTTTCAATTGATCATTGAATAGTTTAAAAATAAACATACAATACAATCATGAATTTCCAGAGAAAAAATCGTCACAAATTTAGTTTACATCAAAAACAAAAACAAAAGAAATTTTATAATGACAAAAAGAAACACATACAACATAGAAAAAAAAATAAAAGAAACTTGTACAATATGATACATAAGACATTTAGCAGAAATAAATAAATTTAGATTTCATATTTTAAAAAAAAATAAATAAATTATTTACCAATATTTGTAGTATTTCGAGATTGTTGTTGTGTATTTTTATTATTATTAGATGATGATGATGATGGTGGTACAATTCTTGCAGCTTTTCGTAATAAATGCCAACAAGCAGCTCGTTGTCCACCATTAATAACTTCACACCAATGAATTATTTCACTATGTTGTGCTATATTTGCATTACCAATAGGTGTTGTATTTTCAAAACGTAAAAAACCTAATGGTTCATCCGGTGCAATAAGATCATGATGATAAACACCTATTTCAAGACATGATTCCGCTAACGAAACACCTGGTATATTAAATGATAATTCTTCATTCCACTTTGGATTCAATGTATTACGTTTGACACTGGTTTTTTTTCTTTTTACTTTATCAGTTTGACCTAATTGTAATGTTAAACGCACTACTGGATCTTAAAAATAAAAAAAAACCGAACCGGAAATAGTTATTGATTATATATGCAAACAAAAATATATTCAGTAACCGACCAGCTTCAAGATGCATTGAAAGAGCTTTTAGATTGCGTGCTTCAATTATTCCAACATTAAGTCGTTCAGCTTGAGGTAAATATGTTAATGAAACTAGTAATTCACCAAGATATTCATCTTCCTATGCAAAAAAAAAATATAGAACATAATTGACGTCAAGAAAAAAAAATTGAATTTTATCTACATATATATAAAGAAACATTTGTTTTTAATATTAAAAGAAAAGAAAAATAATTTTTCTTACTGCACGTTGTTTATTAATCGTACACCATAGATCTCGACCTTGAATTGTTTGTGGTGTTAAACGTATTTGTGTTTCACCAACACATTCAGGTCGACTTGAATGTGCATAACTATAAATATAAAAATATAAAGTCTTTGTTGTTTTAAATACAGTTTCATTTGCAACACCAAATTTAAAATATTCATTCCATATTGGATTTATTGTTTGTGGTTGTACTGATGTTTGACGTAATTTTTGATCAACTGGTGGTCGAAGATAAAGTTTTACATAAGGATTAGCAAATTCTACACGTTCACATGGTAAACATTGAGCTAGAAAATCATTTTTAATAAAAAAAAATATATATATTTGAATAATTTTTTATTCAATTTACCTTCAATTACATTTACAATAAGATCATTTCGATGATCATCATATATAATTCGAATATGTAATCGATGCATATTTTCATCTACAGTTGATAATTCATCGTTTATTCGTTCACCAAAATTAGTTCCAGGATTTGTACTAGTACTATTACCAGTACATGTCGTACCAACAAAATAGAGATCAGGCATAATAGCACCTAATGCACCACGTAGTGTCTTATTTGGGAAAAGATAAGATGATAGTTGAGGTACAATAGGTGGTGAGAGTAGTCCTTGTTCTGGTAATGGAGTTGAAGTTCGTGGTATATTGCTTGTTTGTTTTCCAACCATAGGAAATTTTGGTATTGCATATTTTGATGATGGTGATCGAAGTAATGATTGACGACGAATTATACTTGAATTTTGTATCGAATCGGTATTTGTTAATTGTCGTTTTGATGATGTTGGTGTTTGTTCTTCAACAATACTTGTTGTTGTTGTTGTTGTTGTTGTTGGTACTGGTGATACTGTTGATGATTGATCAATAGATGATATCGATTGTTCAACAACATCTGATGTACGAGGAAATAATTGAAATCGAATATTTTTTTGATTTGTTCCACCTGGTGGCGAACTAAGTCCAATGGCTTGTGTATCAATAACAGCTGTTGATAAACGTGGTGCTTTAGAAGATCGTCGAGTTCCTGAATAATGTGCTGTTATTGCTTGTGTATTTGTATCATCATAAGAATGTGATAAACGACTATTATCACCTTTTTTTTGTAGAAGTACACTATCTGATGCTACAGATGGACGACCTGATTGATTTGAACTAATTGATAAACGAGATAATTTATCAGATAAAATTGATAAACGACCACCTGATGCCACTGATGTTCGAGCTGATTGTGTTGATGATATTTCTTGTGTTATAACCGGTGGTTGTGGAATACGATGAACAATAGGTGCATAAATCTAAGGAATTATTTTTAAAAAATTAAATCTATTTTTAGAAAAGAAAAACAAACAACTAATTTTCCAATTATCTTTCGTCTTTTTTTTTATAGAACAAAAAAGAAATTAAATAAGAAAAATTCTTTTTTTTTCTAACTGTGTGTGCATGTTTAACCTATTTAAGTGGCACCAATCAGTACCGGAAACTACGCATATCATGATTGATAAATAGAAAGATAATCATGAAGAATTACTCACGAGATGGTGTGGTGGTTTAAAATATGTTTTAGCATCAATATTATTAATCGCTGCATAATGTCTTGTGGGTCGACCAAAATAACGATGACTTGATGATGGCACGCAACATTTACAAAAAATTATTGTTGCAATAAGAATTATAACAATAACAGATACAGCACCAATTCCAATGCCAATATATAGATCATAATATGCTGTGAGCATGATAGCATTGCGCTTATTACTTGTTTAATTTGAAAATAAATATAAAACAAAAGAAATTAAAATTTGAACTAGAACAAATAAATAATAAAAGATATTTTCTTAAGATTATTTTATACGGTGTTAATGAGTAGTGTAGTCGTGCAAGTCGGTAAAATCTTATAATCGTATAGATGTGGATAAAAGCGCGCATCCTATAATGATTTTCTTTTACTCCCCCTCTCTCTCTATAGTGATGATGTCTATGTGAGCTTACTGGTATTGTTCTGGTAGATAAAAAAAAAAAGAGAAGATGGAAAAGAGGAAGAAGAAAAAAAAAATGAGTTCGAGAAACTATTACCATCATCATCATCATCCGTCATAAAGACAACGAGAAATGACGATTTCAATATTCACATTCTTTTTTTCCACCTACATTCATTCATACATAAGAATTATACCCTGAAGCTAAAGAAAAAAAACAGAAACTAGATATGCTATATTATGCCGATTAGGCACTCTTGACTGTAGTACTAACGACTACCTGTTTATCTTCTTCATATTTTTATATGCACGAAAACATCTCGGAAAAAGATCGAAGTATATTTTAAGTTGTTTCTGTTGTTAGATCAAAACAAGATCGAATCATAAATAAATCACGCATGCAAACAAAGGATCAAATGTTCTTTTTTTTGTTTACATTCATAGTATATATTTTTTTTCTAACAGTATTAAACTATCAATGTTAAAGAGCAGCATGAATTTTCTTTGTTGCCTTCTCTTTCTATTATTATGATCATTATATTGAGTACACTTACAGCATAATCTAGTGTGAGTCAGAGAAAAAAATCTTTCCTTTTTTTTTTTACTTTCTTAATGCAAACTATTGTTCTGTTGTTTTTTTTTTAATACTTACATATCCGAAGGACATATAATAAAGAAGGGATATTCTAATAAAAGGTCAATATAATCGAGTAAGTTACTCAATAAAACGTTTTGCTAGTTCTCTCAATGGAATAGAAGCATCACTATTCTTTCCATTTCTACTTATTACTATCACATTCGATCGATGATGGATATGAGAGAAAGAGAGAAGTGTTCTAATAAATAAAATGAAAAAAACCTATATAGAAGAAGAAAATAGAAGAGAAAGACTTCGTCGAAATATTCTAAGGCAATATCTATTATCCAATTGATAAAAGAAGAAAGAAGTCTATTATTAAAGATTTGCGTAGAAAAAAAAACAAAATTGTCTCATTGATTGTGCCGTACTAAAGTAACTTGCAATCATTCACACATAAAAAGTCTCAAGCAGTGGAAAAAAAAGAATAATAGCACAGCAGTAGTTTTGCTATTGTTTGTCATCGAAAAAAACACAAAATAGCTTGCATTATTTACACAAAGAAACATACACAATGAAAGCATATATCTGAATTATATACGCATCAATGAATGATTTAAATATTATCGAACAAAGTGAAATAATCTATATAAATTTATCTATATTTTTTATTCGAAATCAAAAAATAATATAGATATATGTACATTGTATTGGCTTGTAGAAAAATATCTCTTGTCCTCTTCTTTTTTCTGCTTATAATAATCATACAAACCAATGTATGGTTTGTTTTAAGTTATTCGATGTGTTCGTTTTTTGTTTTTGTTCAATTAATGGATGTATGCATAGTAAATGTTCTATGCGTGACGATTCATATTTCACATGTTTATGAGTATTCACCCGAGTTTAGAACGCATAAATAAACGATGAGTATATCTACTAAAAAGGGATCAAACAATATTGTTTCTATGCTCTGTGAGTGTATGTCTTGTTTTTATCATCAATGAATATAAGAAAGAATAAATGATGACAAAAAAACGATCCATTAATTGTCATAAATTTACATAAGAAAGTCTTATATGATAAAATGAAAAAAAGAAAGAACTGAAATTGATCAATAATGATTGATTTTGCACTGTTATTTCTTCATATTTCATTTTGAAATTTCATATATTCTTGATAAATCTATATATTGCACAATAGCATAGAGGTCATATTGCTATTCACGTGATTGTAAGTCTTCACATTGTAGAGTTGTTCATCATATCTTTCTATGTGTCTCTATCTGAACAATACAATATATTTATATATGTGTCTTCTATGAGAAGAACTATGGTGAATTCTCATATACAACCAATATGCATATATATATATATACATATATGTGTAGAATAACAAATTGTTCTGTCGTTCGTTGCGCTCGATAGTCAACAAGTGGACTCATACAGTTATCTTGACTTTATCGGTGTGCTGCACTTCACTTAATTCACTTCATTTTTTTCTCATTCCGCTAACAGCTCGCTGTATGTATATGGATTGACGGAACTGACAAAAATGATTGAACAATCGAGCGAGCAACAATTATGCATACGTATGTGTCCTATGGAACAACGACACAAGAGAGAACTTACATAAATGTCCTCTCCCTCTCTGTCTCTGTCTCTTTCTCTCCTTTTTCTTTTGTACATGTGGTTACCTAGCATTCGATGGTGTACATACAAATACACACATCGGATATCGTCCCACATTCATTTTCAACCATATTTCATTTCTTTTCAAACTCACAAATCTGATCATCAACGATTATTCTTCTTATAACTAAATTTCAAGTATATACATATATAAATGTATAAAAAATCAATAGTTCGTATTGAAAATGAAAATCAAACTGATCTAAACAACCCAGCTTTGAATGATATTATAGCAACAAATCATGTAGTATTTACAAAGGTAAGAAAAAAAAAACAAAAGAAAATATTTTCTTAATAGAAAATAAAAAAGAATAATATAATTTATATTTTTAGAAACCACATAAAGAACGATTATCACGTGCATGTAAAGCTGCTATTTTGATGCTAAGTCTAGGTCTTGTGGCTATTGGCATTATTGTACTTACATTGGTTCTAGCACGTAAGTTTTATTTTTATTATTTGACAAAATAATTTATTAAATGTTAATAGGAACTTTAAAAAATTCTTTTTGTGTGTGTGTGTTAAATCATATCATATTTTTAGTACTTGAACTTGACATAGGTTTTTTTTTATATAATCAGTATCATAAAAATTTTAGTATATAAAATATTTTATGATCTCATACATGTATACATTATGATAAAAAAGTTTTAAGAGCTAAGTAATAAGATTAAGTGTTATTTTTTCGAAAAGTAAATTGTTCGAAGTTTAACATAAGAAAGAAAGAGAGATCTTTTTTTTTTTTTATATCTTAGATTCTCGTAATACACATATGGCTGTTATGTCACGATCTGCTGAAACAAATTTCATAGTAACATCAAATAATAGTCGATTTCTTTTTGTAAATCAAGAAGGTTAAGATTTTTGTTATTTTATTCTTTTTATCTATTATTATATCTATCAATAATATATAGATTTGACAACAATAACCAATGAACAAACAGAAAATGGATATTGGCCAGAAAAAACTGTCATTTTGACAAGTAATAATTTACATACGTTAACAACTCAAAATGTTGATATGTCATCATCGATAATGAGAACAAAACAAAATGAATATATACACTCCGATACACAATCAATGAAAACTTATCCATCATCGAATATAATAGTTAATGAACATGCGACAATTTCGACAACTATTCAAACAACAATTTCTAATCAACAAACAACATTTGCACCTAGTAGTCATCACTTCACAACTATGATGACAACTGAAAACGAATTAACAACGATAATGGAAAGTCAAGAATATATTGAAATGTCATCAAATAGTGCAATGACGAGTATTGTTGAAAGTAATTCAACATTAAGTAAGAGTGTTTATTTCCCATTTCTTCTTTTTCTCAAATCCCTCAACACTTTTTCTTTCTTTTTTTTGTTTTCTATGTAGCCCAAGATAATACAACGCCAATGCCTGAAGATACGTCATCTACTATTTTCATAAATCGTTATTTTAATATTGAATCCTCAACAATTGCCAATGACGATGAAAATAAAAGACAAATGTTGGCTAAAAAAAATAAGAACAATTCCACAGAAGAAGATATTAAAGACGATGTTTTATTTTCATGATAATATCTGTTTTTTTTAAACGAGTATAACGTACAAAAGAAATTTTTTTTTTCGTTTTCTTGCAAATAGCGAATGATAATCAACGTAGAATCAAAAAAAATGTATACATTCATAAAACATATACAGGAAAAAAACACAAGATAAGAATAAAAGCATAATATGTTTCATGTATTCCATTGTTAAAAATAAATCGTACCTTACATAAACAATCTTTAAACTAAGAAGAGAAAAGAAATTTTAACCAAAGGTATTCATTACACATCGATTTATATATAGCCCATTAAAAGCATTTGTCTATTTTATTGATTTAGATAAGAAAGTAAGGTGAAAAAAAAATTAAATTAATGCCTCGAAACAATATTCTATTTCGTATCATAAAAAAGTGCACTATTAGAATAAAATAATGTCGTAGTTGTTTTTTTTTGTTGATATATTATTCGATGCATACAATCCTTTTCTTTGTGCTATTTTTAATCCGGTTAATAAATTTGCAACAAATATTAATATGAGAAGAAATCGATTATTGACTATAAACAGATGATAAGTATATGCTTTTTTTTTCTAGTGTCTGCTTTGCTTAATGTGTCAATAGAATTAAGGTTGTAGAGTATATATATTTATAAAAAAAAATATATATTTCCTTTATTACTACATGATTAGATTGCATATGAAATATGTCATATTATGAAATTCAATAAAGAAATCGTTTTCTCTTTGAATAATAACAAATATTATAAAAGCTTTGAATAAAATTATAATTAAGACATATGTAATTTGAATAGAACATCATTGTGATATATTTCTCTTCTAGTGTAATACTTATCGAAAGAAAGAAGAAACTTCTTTTGTATATCAATGTCGTTTTTCAAAGGCTATTGTAAATTAGAAATTGAAATTGTATTTCTTTCTTTATAGATATATATTTTATACTAATACCTAGTAGTCAAATTTCATTTTGTTTTTCTTTCTTTTTTTTTATTAATCAAATGGGCTTTTTAGAGTTATAAATTTTCTCTTTTACTGTGCATTCAAATAATCATGAAAAGAATGTTACTTACAATAGAACAGACAGAGTATTTTATGTATACAGAAAAAAAAAAAAGAAAAAGTAAGTTACGAATAAAGAAACATTTCGAAATGAAAGGATTAACTGTATAGATGAAACAAGGTCTGTACTTGTGATCGTACTATACTACTTTTAATATGATATATTTCGTTGCATTTTTCCATAAAAGAAAGAAACTTAAATATGAATATTTTATCGAATTCAATGGAAAATAAGATTTATTTTTATATTTTATAGTTTTCTAGACAATTGTTATTAGCCAATGGCCATGACCTTGTTATGCTATTTCATTGCATCATTTTTTTCTCTTTCTGTATTATATAAGCATTTTCTTTTCTTTTGAAGACGTTCAATACTTCATTGACTTCTTCTAGAATAGCAGAAAGAAATAATATCTATCGTTTATCGTATACTATTAGTTTGTGAATTTTCTTAGCGAAAAGTCGTCATTCTCTTATATATGCATGCACATCAGGGAATACACATTATAAAACGAAAGTCTAGATGTTTGTATAGAAAGTTAAGAAAAAAAAAATCAACAGAATAGGCAATTTATTTCTTTAGTCAAAACATAGAAAATTCTTTTCATATACTACGCATTCGTCATTTTATTGCACGTGATTGGTCTTTTATATCATCATCTTGTTGACTGATACGCAATTCGTGTTAAAATTATTGACTCTCATACGTAAGTATGAACTAACAACCTTGACTTCGAGGTATTTTTTTATATTTATAATTCAATCGAAAAATGAATGTTTAACAATGTTACATAAATGCGAACACGTTTACATCTCAAGTAATGAAAAAAAGATGTGAATTTTGTATTCAAAGAAAAAAAAAACGAGGGAATATAAGATTGTTGTCGTTAGGAAGTTAAAAATAGAGAAGCAAAAATATTTTATTTCGTAATAAAAATTATTATTCTTCAATTGTAAGTTTGATGATGACTTATAATAACATTTCATAATCATAATTGTGATATTCTAGCACTTATTCACTGTTTAAAATAGGTCAACTATATTTCCATTTATTTACAAATTTCTTTTTTTTTTTTACGAACCTTGTCAACATATGTTACTTCTTTTATTTGAAACATTGTCCTAAAAAAACAAAATAGTATTGTAAGACTACTATGAAATGGAAAATAGTTCCATCTGTGACGTTCTTCTTCCGCGTTTCTAGCAATAATATGACAGTGGTTTTGTGATGATAAAACTGTAAGATAATAACAAAAAGAATGTGAGTACATTTTGTCTCTGATAAGCTATATACTTTTCATATCACCTGATATTCACCACAATTTATTTACCTTCTTTCTTGTTCTTCTTTCTTCTTTTATAACTGGTAAAAAGATCTATATTGATATTATGCAAGAATAGAAGAAAAATGAACGAAGGTCACATTATTACCTCCTTTGTGTCCTTCACCGATTCTCGTTGTTCTTTTATTGTTCAGTATCCTTGATAAGACTAAGTAGGATACGGCTCAATGAATCATGTCAATATCGTTTACATATTCGATATTCTTTTCTTTTTTTGTTCTTCTCATGCATGGTTTGTTTTTTGTTGTATTAGTGTATATTGTTCAATCGATTGAATTCTTTTTTCTTGTCGACTTTTTTTGTCTTTCTAGGTGTGAGTGTCTATAGAGAAAAAAAATATTATTTATTTAAATTTTCGTGAGGTTATACGAGTATATTAGATGTATGGCATCGAAACAAGTATCACAAAATAAAAAATTAGAAGATGAACAAGGTCAATTGAAAAATATTGACAATAAGAATTATCAAGAAGAAGAATATGAATTTGTTGCAATACCACCTGACGGAGGATTTGGTTGGGTTGTTGCTATTGCAGCAATGGTATCGTTTGATTTCTTTAAAATTTATTGATGATATTCATTATAACAATTTTCTATTCAGTTATGTAATCTTGTATGTGATGGTACTCTATTTGCATTTGGTACAATGAAACTTCATCTTCAAGAACATTTTAAATGTTCGGATATGCTTATTCTTATGGTTGGTTCTGTTCCTTGTGGTGTATATTTATTAGTGGGTTAGTATAATTTATGATCATTAGATGTCTAATCTCTTGAAATTTATGATTTATTTTCAAAGGACCAATTGTATCAGGTTTATCTAATAGATATGGTTGTCGACCAATTATTATTGTTGGAAGTATTGGTGCAGCAGCTTGTATGGCATTGTCTACTTTGTCACCCAATGTTTGGGCAATGATGATTATCTATGGTATATTTGGTGGTGTTTTTTTTGGCATGGTTTATCTGCCGTATGTTAAATAATGTTATATAAAAAAAATAATTTGATTAAATTTCTTCTGCTTGAATTTTAGATCAGTAGTAATGGTATCATTTTATTTTGATAAAAAACGAGCTATAGCCAATGGTAAAGTTTTCTTGTTTTCTTTTGTTTTAACTTGGATATATATTTATTTTGTTGGTTTTTGTAGGTTTGGTAACTGCAGGTACAGGTATTGGTGCTTTATCTTTTGGTCCATTAGCTAATTTTGTAATGGGAAAATTGGGTTGGAAAACGGGCATGCTTATATTTGCTTGTATAATGTTAACATGCATTGCATTTGGTGCCATTATGCAACCATTAAAACCTCAAAAAGTACCAATTAAACGAGAAATTGAATTACAGTTAGTATTCGAATAATTTGCTTTTTTATGTTTGTAAGAATATAATTTTTATTTATTGCTATAGAACTCCTGTTAAACAGAAACCATTAACTTCAGTTTCCCAAGAAGCAACAGCTGGCACAAATGTAGTTAGTATTAATATCTTCATTGAAAAAATACTAACAATTTAAATATTCATTTTTCTAGCCATTATTATCATCAGTTGATACATCAACTCAGAATAATAATTCGGCTGCTGTACCTTATAGTAATGTTGCAACAGTAAATGGTACATCATTAAGTCCACCTAATCAATCTCCACGTATTCGTACAGTATCAACATCAAGTTATGTATCAGTTGGTGGTACACATCATCGTCGTGGTGTTTCTAATCCTGAAGATGCAACACGACCACTCTATAAAAAAGATGCTTTATTTACTGGATCAAAAACTCAACTTCATCATGTATCACATACATCATTAGCTAATAGCAATCCATATACGGCATCAGCAACAAATATTCCAGCATTAACAAATGAAAAACAAAAAAAAGATTCAGCAGCAAAAGCATTTGCTGATATACTTTCAGCAATGACAGATTTTTCAATCTTAAAAAATAAACAATTATTATTAATTTGTCTTGGAAATATATTTTCTATGCTTGGTTATTATTTACCAATTATGTGTCTTGTTTCATTTGCAACTGAAGATTTAAAAGTTGATCAAACAAGTGCTTCATTTTTATTAACAGTCTTTGGTAAAATAAATAAATAAACAATTTATTGATAATAAAAAATATTCATTTAGGTCTTTTTAATACAATTGGTCGATTTGCTGGTGGACCTATTGCTATGATACCACATTTAAGTGCATTATGTGTTCATAATGTACTTTTATTTACAGCTGGTATTCTGACTGTTTTAGCAGCTTATGCATATAATTTAACAACATGTGCACTCTATGCTGGTCTATGTGGATTTGCTATTGGTAATGAAAAATTTCTTTTATAAATAGAATAATATAATTGATATACGATTTTCAGCACCTCATATGTCCTTATTACCAAGTGTTATATGTGATTGTGTTGGTCTTGATAGATATACAACAGCTTTTGGTATTCTTTTTCTATTTCGTGGTGTAACATCAATTATTGGTCCACCTGCTGCTGGTTTGTATTAAAATGATTTGATGTTGTTTTTTTTTACGTATTTTTCTGTCGAATAGGTTTTCTTAAAGATTATACTAAAAAATATGATGTAGCATTTGCTCTTGGTGGTGCAATGATAATTGTGGCTGCATTCTTTCATTTTTGTATTGTATGTGTTTCATCTGATCGTGTTGTTGAAACAAATGAAGCCAAAGACGAAGAAGATGTTTTACGAAAAAATAGACTCGATGTTTAAAAGTTGTTCATTTATTCTTTTTTTTTAGTTTTAATTTGTCTTTCAAATTTTTCTTTTTTCTTAACAGAGAATGATTCTATACTAGCCATTTCTTCATTAATTAATTCAAGTTCGTCCCTTTTTTTTTTGAACACTGTGATACCCTACTTTCTTCATCGTTTTCTTTCTTTTTTTCTTCTTTAGTTTATTAAATGTTCTATCGGATCTCAGGTTATTAATAAATAAAAACGAGATTTCATTATTATTATTATTATTATTATTATTTTGAAAAAAAAAAGAGAGAGAGAAAAAAACTAACAATTGATCAATACTGTACATATATGTTCAAACAGATTAAGATGTTTGTGTGAATTCTTTTCAATTCATACAATTATTTCATTATTATTATTTGTGTGTTTCTTTTTTCTATAACTTGTATCTGTTATTATTGGTATTTCAATTAATGTTGAATCAATTGTTTGTTGTGTTGTCATGGGAGTTTGTCGTATTAATTTTTTCAATATAGCTGGTCGATTATGAAAACATTGTGTAAATAATTTAATAAATTCTCGACGAAAATCTTGTCCACTTAATGTATATAATATAAAATTCATTGCATGTTTTGTATACCATAATGCTTCACATGCTTCAACAATTAATGGTACATTAGATGGTTGACCACGCCCAAATAATTGATTAATATTATCAGTTTTTTCATCGCGTTTCATTCTATTTGATTGAATTATTTTATTAGCACATATGAATATAACTGATGGACACGTTAAACCAATAAAAGCTAATGTAACCGATAGGAGCATTATTGTTAATCGTTGATGGCGACGATGTGCGCGTTTACGATGTTGATGCATATGACGACTTTTACGCATGGTATATAGTATAATACCAATATTAGAGAAACAAAGAAGGAAAAATGGTATAACAGCAACAAGTAAAATATCAAATATAGGTATATATGTACGAAAAAAACGTTCATAACCGTTACTTGGTATACATACAAATATTGAAATTACTTTTGATTGAAATAAACCATTAACATTCATCATTTCTAAAGACTTATTATTATTAATATCCATTGTATCATTTAATGAATAATATGGTTGACTAGTTGATCCATAATAATCTAATTTTGTTTCACGACCTTATTAATTAAAAGAATCAAATATTTACTAAATATATATTTAGATTAATGAAAAAAATTCATTTATATATATATACAATGAGATTCTTTGTACTCTTCTAAATTAAATCACAATGGAATTGAGAAACAAAAAGAAAAAACAACATGAATAAATACAAGTTCTAATTTAAAGTACGACAGAAATATGTAATTTAATCATGCATATATTAAATATACTCATCAGAGAATGTTATTATCACTCGAATTTATCAATAGATATCTGAGAATAGTTCTTTTCATAAAAGAACTAAACTAAATGTCATAAATTAATCAAGTAATCAGAGAACATAATCAGTTATTGGATGTCATTTGATTTCATATTATGATAACGACAAGATCGCTATAAGACTAAGAAAAGTTTTTAAAAAAAAGACTCAATTTCATGACCTACTAATGAAAAGTTATGATCATTTTTATAAAATTATTTTTTTTTCATTTAAGAACAAAACTATTTTCAAAAAAATGTAAAATAAAGATTTTGTTTATATGCATAGTTATTGATCATTAAAATAGTTCGAAAAGTGTCACTGAAAATAAATATATCTTTTTCTCGAAATATTTCATTTCCTAAAAAAAAAATTAACAGCAATTTACCATAAGAAGATATAGGATAATTGAGTCAACTTGTAAATTAAATATCTCGAGCAAAACCTTGTTTATTTTCATTGAAACTTTCCGAACTATCAAATTTGCCTATAGGCAAAATTTCAGCTAGGAACTCTTTGCTTTGCATCTTCCGGAAATATCTTATAATTAATAGAAATTTTATTATAACGGCTATAACTCTTCATCAGTAGAACATGAACTCAAAATGCTTTTTTTTTTCTTAATCTCATTGAGACCTATTCTCATAGCCATCATATGAAATCGAATAGCAGTCCAACAGTTGAATATAATCATTCATAAGTTGTGATTTCTGGTTAAAAGTAGATACTTAATTTAAAAATTGTTATGCATGAACTTAAATTTCTTTTTTAAAATTAACTTTCGACCTTTTTATTGTGGAAATACATTTAGAAAAGATTTATAAAATTTCTGTTCAATTAAATAAATTATATATAATTTATTTAACGTTTGTTGTTTTGCTCTATAATATATAAATCTTCATTGCATGTTTTTGTAAAAATAAAAATTTCGTGTACAAACAAATTTTCTCTCATCGGATATAGGTGGTCTCCATTTTTTTTTTTTTTGTATAGTAAAGAATAAAATGCAGCCTAATTATATATTCTATTAGAGAGATTTCTTTTCAAATTTGAAAAATCCATTTCCTTGTAGAGTATACAATTTTGATTATAGAGATTTTGGTCTCAGTAAGTAATCTGAAACTACGCTAATAATCTTGTCATATTTTGAAAGATGAGCATAAGATAGAATTAGTACTTCTAACAGAGTTACGAAGATCCTTCTTTCTTACATTATATTTTGAGACATTAATATTAAAATAATGTTTGTTTAACTAACTATTTAATGTATTTGTTTAACAAAAGAATTATATGAGAAACAATTTGAAATCATTGTATTCTTATTTAATTACAATGAATTTTAATTATTTTCTAAATATTAAGTATTTTATGTTTATTAAAATCAACGAACTAATTCAAGATTATTTTAATTGAATATAAATATTTTCTTACCAAGTATAAAGAAATAATAAAGATTGCATAAAACAACAATAGCAAAAAGTATACTTGTTGAACAAAAAACTCGATTAACAGGTGAACTATGTCGTCTATATCCACTTGTTACTATGAAATATCGATCAAAACTAACAATAACCAATATCCATGATCCCATATGTGCAAGTGCTGATGAAAAAAATGTTAATATACGACATATCCATTTTGATGTATTAAATATAGGTGTATCACGAAATAATTTATAAACATGTTTACTTGAACGCATAAATATAAATAATATATCAATAACAGCAAGTACAGCTAAATATTGACATGTTGAATTTTTAAAAAATTTTTTACTTAATAAAACACGTAAACATAATGCATTACCAATTGTACCCCATACAAGTAAACATGGATAAAAAATACGAACAAGAAAAAATCGTAAATGAATAATTGATAACATTTGTTCTGTATGATGTATATCATCATTATTCATAGTAAAATTATTATTCATCATAATTATTATTTGATCATAGTCAATTAAAATGAAAATAATTCAGATAATCTAAAAAACAAACAATACAAGTCATATTATTTTTTTGAGAAAGTTCATTATATATTAAGACAAAAAAAATATAGCCGTCTCAGATGTTAACGAACTTCTACTTGCTTTTCTTTTTCCTCTTTTCATATACTAATCTATTTATAAATTTATTTTATCGTAAAATCCATTTATCGTACTATTTCTGTGGGAAACATACAAATGAGGAAAACGTGCTTGTTGGCTTTAAGGACACAAATAGTTTTTTTTTTTAAAAATGATAAACATTATTTCGTCTCTTTTTCTTTTGATCCTCATTGTAATAGAATAGGACTAGATGCTCTTTTTCTTTTCTAGTAACACAAAAGATATAGAACAACATAGAGATATTAATGTCGTGCATCATTGTTTACGCACAAAACACAAGGAAAAACTTCAAATGTCGATTTCTCACTCTCTCTTCATCGTCAATATAGAAAACAAGAAAAAAAAAGAGAATGACATGGACTACAAAGAAAGAAGCTTTGAGATAAATATTAATGTGCAATAACAAATCTCATTGAAAAAGAAAGTCCATTAGAATGAATAAAATCAAATATCAAAACAATAAAAAAAAAATAGACTTTACAAAGTCTGTCTCAAACTTATCCTTTAAAATCATTGATGGAAAAAAAGAAAAATTTCTATACTCATTTGAACAAGATAAAATACTTTGTCAGTTTTTATCTTCTTTTGAATAAAAATACAAAAGAATTCTATAATACAAAACTGTCACTTGAAAAACAAAAGAGAGATTTGCTAATAAATCAACCTTATCCTCTATCATAATCCTTCTTAGATAAGATAATCTTTATTAACATCATATGTGTGAATTCCAGGTATTTTTTTACATCGTTTAGTTATATGAAAATATTTGACTATTATATTATTAATTTAAAATACTAATATTTCAAATTATACAAAAAAGAAAAACAACATAAGAAAATTATTATTTCTAAGTAAGAGTAATTTAAAAAGGAAGCTTTTTTCTTCTCAAGTCATCATGTACTTGTCTTTTTTTATTAATCGTATCGATCTATTTTGCTTACTTTCTAAGGAATTAAAAAATAGCATTAAAATAATGAAACGATCAAAAAAAAATTGACGTAGTTTCAAATTCATCGATTAAAATAGACATTTTCATTGCATGATTTTGATTAACAATGAAATTCACTACATTTGCTTAATTAAAATGTCGCTTTTCATCAATGAATTTGAAAAACATGAATTTTTTGTCCATTTCATCATTAGAAATACCTTTGTGTTTTTTCGTGGTTTTAATGCAAAAATCATGAAATTTTTTGACTCCATGGATTATATTTCAAAAATGAAAGAAAGTATTGACGTAAAATACGAAGTTTCATATATACATTTAATTAATCAAATTGTATTTACAAATATGATTCTGTCAGATAATACTAGCATCACTTACGCACATAGTTATAAATTTTCTGAACACGTATGACCTTGAGTTTAATAATGAAATTATGTCCTTGTTTTTTTTTCTCTAAAAGATTTTTCAACCTACTAATATCACTTAAGTATTTTCTCTATTTGTTTTTTCTTATAAAATTATTCATGTAAATTTAAAAAGAAAAGAATAAAATATAACACTTATATTTATTGAAGTAAATAAATAAAACTTACTTGTGTAAATTCATCTATACATTCATTTGCATGATAGAATAGACCGTTAAATAGATAGATTAGTTTTGATTACTAATGTTTTTCTATTTCTGATTTTAAAGAAAGAACTGTGTTTTTCTTTTAATTTCTTTTTTTTTTCTATCGCACTGTTACACTTGCCAACAAAATTTCAACAGTGATTATAAGAAAGCAATAGAAAAAAAAACGATGATTACAATAGAAGAAGAAAATGAGAAGTAGACGTAGGAAGAGACGAGAAGAAAAAAAAACTAACAAGAAAAAGAAAGATAACAATAATGACGTTGATTAGAATTTAAAATGACAGACAAACATCAACTGATGATTTTAATTAGTTACCATTGTGATGAGTATTCTGTACAAAACTGACATATATATATATATATATATAGTTGTTTCATCTATCATCTTTATCAAAAATTTCTATGTATTTTTTATGATAAATAATCATATTGATATTTCAAGTTCCCTCCTCAAAAATCGATCTTAGACCAAGAATATTCAAATTGCATGAAACTTTCAAGATATATTGAAGCTGGCGTGAAGAGCCTATGGTAGAATTATCAGCTCTATATCATAGCGTTTGACAAAAATATTCACCAAACAAGAGCCAAAAATAGCAGATTTGACGAGCCAAATTTCTATGCCCACGCTCATTCTATATATTTAATTTTTTTTGTTTGAAAGAGTATGTCAGGGTGAAGAGCACCACAGAATCTTTTTTTTTTAAGTTCTTACTTTTTAAGTGGAGAAGGAAATCACAAGTTCAATGACTTAAAGAACCCCTAAAAATAGTCCTGTTTCTATAGAAGTGTTTTCTTATATGATAATAAAAAAGCTTATTTTAAAAAAAGAATGATGAGAGTCGCTAGTTCTAAACACGAGCTTTCAAACAAAAAAAAACAAGTTATTGGCTACAACGAAGCTCCTGCAAGAATTCTGGAAGATGTGATCGAAAATCTAAAAAAACAAAAAAGATTTTTAGTTTTTTTCCAAAAACGGCATATTTTTCGAATAGGAGCTGATAGAAATCTTGAAAAATGTTTAGAGAAAAACGAGGTATCGAGTAAACATTATTATCATTTATGAAAGATCAGATCACAGACTATCTTTCCTTATATTTATCTTTTTTGAGAGGAGGCTTAATAAAATAGAGTTCTATAATCTTAGATTATATATACAAATAGATGTTTAAAGTATGTAAACATTTCGATTGATACAAACCGAAATCAATTAATCGTCTTTGAATTATAAAAGACGTAACTAGAAGAACTGATGACAGTAAGTGACTTCTTCACTTTAATACGATCCGTTTTGTCTTCCGGATGTATAGAACTATGTTATATGATGGAATTGAAGTACATCTACTCGGTAAGTATGATTTTTAATATTAATGTTCCATATGCATATTCACACTAATTGAGCTTGTTCTTTCTCTATTCAATCAAAAATAATATGCTGTCAGCTATTCATCATTTCCTGTTACTTAAATATAGAATGTTCGCCATATTGTTTTTTTTTCATGAATCTTTGTTTCATAAATATACTTATATTGGATATCAATATTTCAATAGGATTAAATGACTAATAGAGATATTGACAATAATGAGTACCGATTTTTGACGTTGAATTTCGGTTCCTACTGTGACATATTTCATTATTAAGGACATTCCTAGGGCGACTCATGTCATTATTGACGAAACCATACATTTTTATATGACAAGCATCTCTTCATGCATATAATAATAAGAATTCAACCGTCTGTAAAATTAGTAAAGATGTACTGATTACTTTCTAATCAAGCCAATAGAAAACAGGCGGACAACATCAGTTACATCATATTCTTCAAAAAGAGTTATAAAATGCAATACAATTATAATATTGTTTTAATGTTCTATCAATAAATACAGAATTCATTTCTCTGACAAAACAACACAATAGAACAAAGAATATTATATTAAAGAAAACTACGTTTGTAATAGGAACCATCAATAAAATTGAATGAGACATCGAATTTCGTCTTTTCTTTTTTTTCTCCATAAGTAAAAACTGTGTTATTTAAAATGTATCATGTATCTATATGTGCAATAGTGATAATAAAGTAAAATATAACGAAAAAAAGAATTGATTTTATTTATTATGAGATTCTTCAATTAAACTATTTGTTAGGCTAAAAGAAAAAAACAATAAATTATAACTACGAAAAACAAAAAAAAAGAAATATAACTGGAAATAAGTTCGTTGGCGCAAGAATAAATAGATTTTTTTTTGTTGTCTTTGATTTAAATAATTTAAAAAAAATTTTATGTCATTTTGCCAATTTCAAATTTTTTAAATAATTCACTTGCTGTAAATACAATTGAATCAAGAATACTTGCTACTGTAAATGAACCACCTACAACAGCACATATTGATGTTATAAATGTATAAAATTTTTGTCGACGTTCAGTATATTTAACTGTTATTGGCTAAATGAGAAACAAAAACCAGATACATTAAATTAAAAATTATTTCATTTTTACCATAATATCATAACGAAACCATATTGCTCCTATTACACCTTGATGTGGATTAAATTCCTTTAAATAAAAAAGCAAAAGAATTGTTTTTAGAGAAGATCTTTTCATTTCAAATACATGAAATTTTATTAAATAAAAAGTTTGATTTAATTGCAAGAATTAGTATTCAATCCAGGTCATTTTATAATATTTGACCTTGTCGCATTAGGCACTATGATTTGAATAGATCGCAATCAAGAAAAAAAAATAGAAGCTTTTTTTGTTGATTCTTTGACACCGCAATTATATCGGAAATGAGATGAGATGAAGTAATAATAGATAAAATAGGTACTAATCATGACTCAAGTCTTTATTAGCACGGTTGGAAGTCAGGAATTAAAAGTTATTTATTGGAAACATATCGAAAGCAAGCGGTAATTAATTATTTTATGCTTCGACGTTAATTATACTCTTTTTTTTTTTATTTCCTCTTGGGTTTTTCTGTTTGATTCTCATACTGATGAAGAATAGATAGAAGTCGATCGTATATAAAAAAAAAAAAAAACTTTTTATTTGATACATATAGATCATTAAACATAAGCGATTCAGCACAAAAAACAAAAATATATTTTTTCTAGTATCTTAGAATTGTTCAAAAGATTTTTCAGCACTTAGAAGAAAATCTAAAAACAAATATAGATAAGTGCTTTTTGAAAAAAAAATCTATCTTTATTTTTGTCGGTTAAAAAGGAAGTAACTTGACATAAATTAGTTTCAATAGATAATGGTGTCCTATTTGTTGTGTTTTCTAAGTATTAGTGCATATTGCAGTTCAAAGCATTGATCTACTTATATTATTGAAATCAGAATTGAGCGATCGAGTCATTCATTCAAAAAACAAAAAAAAAAGGCAAAAGTTAATAATTCAATATTAAAATCAATTTCAGCAAAATTTGATGATTTTCTACAAGAAGAAAATTTAACTAGTGAGAAATTCAAAGTAATCTCTTAATAAATTGACTAGAAAAGAAAAAATCATAATCTCATGTTTAATATTGGATTAGTTCATAAGAAGATTTTAGGGTTTTTTTTCAATATGTTATATTTATATAAAACCTCTGGTGGTTTCTTATTATGATTTATTTTACACAGAAACCTATGAAATGAAACTTTTCTATGATCATTATTCAGTAGGAATAAATTTGTTTACCATAAGAGTCGTATTAGATGAAAAAAATCTATTAAACTTAAATCTATAAACAAAACGGGTTTGAAATAGAGAAGAAAATTGAACATTTTTGTACTTATGAAAAGTTCACTTTATAGTCTTTTTTACGAAAATTCATTTATAAAATTTGACGTAAGTCTGATCAAAATTACATAAAAAAACAACGTTCTATCAAGCCTTATATCAAAGAAAAAATGTGTTAGACAATCATTAAATTTATAGTGAAGATAAGAGCTAACAAGGGAAATCCCTCAAGTGATTAATTACTTTGAAATTTGTATTATGTGCACCATTTTGATCCTAATGAGTTATGAATACTGTAAAGATAGTTTAGGCTCTAAACTTATTGCTGCATTTTTATGGTATTTTTCCACATCGATGCCGTGGTTCTCTTCAGGAACATTCATTTTCAAATTTCCACCTACAAGATGACCCGGAGACACATCTTAACATTAATAGTTGATTGTGAAAGTCTTCGGGTCTTTTGAGTTATTTCTTTGCTGAAATAAAAATGTCAACTCTGCTAGTGTATATGAGTAGTGTAAAAGACAAGTCTTTATCATAGCTGTATCTTAGAATAAGAACAATAAAATGATCTGAAACTCTCATAATAAACTATTCGCATCAGGATCTATCTCTGTGTGTAAAACTTCAAATAAAAATTTCCAAACGAGTTTATCTAATATTCTCGATGGAAATTACGGCATTTACTTGAAAAAATATAGCAAAAATGCAATATCTCAGCAACAATGAATTAAGGACAAAAGTTCTTTTTAGAGTATTCATAGCTTATTTGGATCTACATGATGCACATAATCTCGACTCAAAAAATGATTAATTCAATTGAGGATTTTCTCTTGAAAATCTAATGAAAAGTTTCACTATTCTAGTAGATAATAGTTTACGAAAAAAAAAATTAATTGAGAAATGATTCGAAAATTAGTAAGTGAAAAAAAAAATCTATTGTTCGGAATTTTCTGACAAATTACAAAATAAATTACATAAAAATTATATACTTCGACAGAGCAATTGATTTTCTATCCAACTATATTAAAATAAGAAACCGCTAAGATTTTTGTATAAATACAGCAGACTGAACAAAACAGTTAAAAATAATAGAATCAACCTGTATACTGAAAATTAGGAGCTTAACCGTTCTTTTTCAGGTTTATCCACTTTACTGTTTTTTAATTCTGCTGATGTGAAATACTAAAGATGAACTTAATAGAATGTATTTTAATCCGAACGTTTCCGATGAAAAGTCATGATTAACGAGGGGAACATTTTCAATTGATCAAACGCTCTCTTATAAATCTAGAAAATGGTTATTTTATAATTCGTTTAGCTCTTTGTAAAATAAATACTGCTAGGAACCATTATACATTTATCGGGGTAAAGATTTACATTAAGAAAAAAGCTATTTTTTTCTACTTAATTTCTAATAGCCTAGCACACAAGTAAAATAACTGTCATTCTAAAATGAAAAATATATGAGCATAAATTGTAGTAATCAGTTGTTTCCTTGTCAAAATAGAATCCTTCAATAATAAAGAATGTCCTATTACAACTTGATTTAAATATTGAATAATTAATTAATTAATTAATTTTATACAAAAAAAAATTTATTTTACTAACCCGATAGACAAATGTGTATTGAAATGGATATCGACGAACTCCACTAAGATTTTCATATATGGTAGGTACAATTTTCATTAAATAATCATGTGAAACATGAATAGGATGATTTGTATTATTAAAACCTCTTAATGGACGGAATGCTTTTCGATTTGGAATTTGTCGAAAACCCTTTTAAAACACACATACAAAAAAAAATATTTATCTTCATTTCAATTTATATTTCAAATGAACAAACTTTTATGGAATCACCAAATCTTAAATCATGTATCACATGTTTCATATCACCAATTGTTGGCTGAGATGCAGCGGAATGTGTTGAGACGTGAAAATTACCCGGTACACGAGTTACTGTAAATGTAGCATTAATACGACAACCTTTATCATTATTATCTGGTGTTTTTAATGTATTATCATGAAATCCAACTTCATGTCGACCAAGATCATCTTGAATATCAATACCAAGATCTAAAATAAAAATCGATATTAATATAAACCATAAATTTCTTTTTTTTCATTATTCTTACATTGACAAGGAATTTCTGATACAGTAATATCAACATGCACTGGTATCCGATTACTGGTACCAAAATCTGGTGCATCAACAAATAATTCACTGACACTGAAAAAAAAACGTATTAAAGATAAATGATTTCTTTTTTTTTTTTTTGCTTCAAAAATTTGTTTTTCTTACACATCAGGCGTAATAAAATAATAGAGTTCAATGAGAAGTAATGTTGATATAAATGTAATGCAAATAAGTGAGATAGCGGCACCGGTAGTGGTCGCGTGTGTGAGATCTTTAGGAACTTTTCGATAAATATCGAATCTAAATTAAAAAAAAACACAAACAAAAAATGTATTTGATAAAATCTTTTTTTTCAATTTACCTTCTTATGTCGAATTGCATGTTCGACAAATTATAAATCTAAAATAGGGTGAAACTAATGAAAAGTCATGTTACATATGAAATGAGACATATATATGAACAAAAGAAAAATACACCTATTCTACATGACTAAAATAAGTTCAATTTTAAAAGTTAAGAATTGATTCTGATTTGTTATTTGTTATAAGCATAGTAGGATTTTCCATATATGATCGAAATGCTTGAAGAAATAATGCACTTGATTGAGGATCACATGCACGTGCATCATAAGATAATGTAACAATTAATTGATTTTCAGTTTTAAGATCATCACCACTATATTTAAGAAGATTTTGACCAATAGCCAATATACCAATTTGTGGTGGATTAATAACAGCCGAAAATGATCGAATACCAAACATACCTAAATTTGAGATTGTAAATGAACCACCTTGAAATTCATTAGGTTTTAATTTTCCTTCTTTAGCTTTAGTTGCTAGTTGTCGAACTTGTCCATTTATATCTTGTACTGATAAACGATCAGCATTAAATACAATCGGTGTTATAAGACCATTATCAGTTGCAACTGCAACACTTATATCAACTGTTGATTGAAGTTTAAGACCATTTTTATCATCATAGACACCATTCATTTGTGGTACTTGCTATAACAAAATAGACAAGAAAAACCGATATTTTTATATGATTCGAAAAAAAAAATTTTTTTTTTCGTATAAATAGATATAGAACGTCAAGGTATAGTAAAAAAAAACATGGGTGTCTTGAGGTCATCAAGATTGAAGGCGGAGGATTGACTACTGAGAATGGAAGGTTCGCGACATTGGAAGGAGGACCGATCCACTGTTGCGAAGATTGGTGAGCAAAATAAATGACAAAAAAATCATTTAACTGATTTTTCGATTCTTATAAATTTTCGAAACATTTTTCAACTAAAAAAATATAATGTATATAGTTAGTGACATTGTCTAGCATTGAAAAAATTGCAACTATTCATTCTGAAGAGAAAATATAGATGAAATTTTTATATTTTTACCATTACAAAACAATTGATTAGTAGTCTAATTCATTGTATTCATTCAACATAAGCAATTGTTTGATCTCTCATTCGAGAACTCAGTGTTGGCTCTATCATCGATAAAAATTTCATGTCAAACGATTATAGTTTGCTTGATCTATGAAGTTATCGTTGAGTATTCTTAGCATGGGAATTGATGAGATCTGTCAAAAAAATATTTTCAATTGTTTGCTGTGAAATTTTCTTCATCGATGGAGCGAAGATCTTTGTGACGGCCGTTCCAGCTAATAGAAACATCAATGTATCTCAAGATCTCAACAGACTCGAACTCTCTGTGATACAATAAAGACACTGTGGAACTTTATTTATCAATAAAAGAATAGATATTAATGCTTCAAAAAAGGCTTTTTTAAAGTCCAAGGAAAAAATCGGTGTTTTTTCCTAAATCCAATGCACTAAGATCAATTAACTTTAAATTGGTGGTTGTAATTAAGATTTACCGAACTCTTTTTAAAATAAAAAGAAAATGCGACAAAAAGTTCAAATTTAGGTACTTTTTCCTCAGGTAGTAAGGCTTTTGGTAACTACTGTATATACTAAAAAAGAAATATTTTTTTTACTAATAATTATAAAGCAATAAGAAATGTTAAAGGAATATTTTAATTTTCTAGCTTTGTTTTAAAGATATTAATAATAGGTTTTTGTTTGAGTAACTTACTCTCAATCCATAAGCGACAGCTTTAATAATGAAGTCATTAACCGATACTTTAACTGTTGCTTTAGGATCACTAATCATTTGTTTACGTAATCTAATTATTTGATCAACATTAGATGTTATACTAATATATTGATGAGGTATATTAGTTTTTGAATATGTTAAACGTTTAGCAATTGCTCGACGAATAGATGAAATTTCTATATCATGATATCGACGTCCTCCAGATTCCTTGATTTGTTTTTCTTGTTTATCTGGTGTTTGTTGTTTTGTAGGTTTCTTTTCTTGGGTATGTGATTTAGCTTTAAGTTGATTACTATCAATATAATTTTGAACATCACTAGAAATTAACGAAAATGAAATTCTTATTTGATTAAGAAGAAAACAAAAAATAAACAAGTAAAAACCTTTTCATAATAATACCATGTGGTCCAGTGCCTTGTATTTTAGAAAGTTCAATACCATATTGTTCTAGAAGAGTACGTGCAGCTGGACCAACAGCATGACTTAATAAATAAATAAAAAGTGATTAATTATTTCTATGTTAGAATACATGTACTGAGATTGTGCAGTTTGTTGTTGATCACTTTTAGGTTGTTCTTGTTTCTCTTCTTTTTCAACGGGTTTTGTTTCAGATGGCTTTTTCTCCGAAGTTTTCTCTTCAGTTTTTGGTACTTCAACATTTTTCCAATCATCACCTTTTTCAACAAGAATTGCAATTAATTTTCCAACTTTAACATCGGTTGAATTATCGGGCATCTAAAATAAAATCATAATTTTCTTTTATGAAAAAAAAAACAAAATTAATAATTTCTTTACTAGAATTTTAGCAACAATACCCTCTTCTTCAGTATCAAGAGTTATTGTTGCTTTATCCGTTTGAATTTCACATAAAGCATCACCAGGATTAAATTCTTCGCCTAAAATAATCAATAATTTAAGTTTCATATTTATTAATTAATTATCAGACCTTCTTTTTTGAGCCATCTAACGATTGTTCCTTCACTCATCGTTGGAGAAAGAGAAGGCATTTTTAATGGTGTTGATGCTGAATAGTAAAATGAAACCAATTAAAATTTTATAAATAAAAACTATGGTTTTTTTTTTCATCAATACCAAGAGCTCGAATTGCTTCGAAAGCAATACGACGTTGCCGACAAACATTTGTCGCGACACGACCAAGATTACGAAGCATATATAAAACTAAAAATAAAAGAATAGAGTCAGGATTAGTGAAACGAATCGACCTTAGTTTGAGAAAAACACAACAAGTATACATCAAGTAATATCCACGTTGATATGGCGCAAGGTAAATTATGGAAAAACAAGTCGATTTTTTGTTGGTCAACGATATTCAGAAGAATATCTAGATGTCGGTACTTCTCGATATAATATTACTTAAATATTTGAACATATCGTTTCATTGTCTTTTGATACTTCTTATTAAAATTATCTTAAATTTAAATAATTCTCACATTTTAAATTTCTCATTTTTTTTGCTAAAATAGAATAAAACACTGACAATCAGTCTTCTAAACTTGATGTGTTTTAGCAGATGTACTTGAATCTCGGATCGAACTACACTTTGTCGATATTCGATGATATAACTTTCCGAGAGACAGATGTCGGCAATCTTCATTTCGATCACTGAAACTATCAATGACAATTTGAGATGATACTTACAGTATTAAAAACGTTCTAATGTAATATGTATGAATATTAATTGTACTTAATAGTGGTTATGAGTGAAACTACTCAGCAGGTCTCGAAATCGGGTCCCTTTCTGATGGTCTGCACCGGGTCAACTTAGAATGGGACTATTAAAAGTATATTTCTTTTACAAAAAGCATTTCCAAGCGATTGAGTTCCGCAATCATTTATTAGAACATTGTAAAAGGTTTATTGTCATAGGGATCACGAGTTGAATAAGGTTGGACAATTTTAATGCTTAAAAAAATAGTAATAGAGGTAAGTCGAATTACTTATTAAACCGAAAGATTAAGATGCCTGCGTGGATACTCCAACTTATTGAAGATTATTATTTATTAATATAAGCTTTTACAAATCCCTGCTGACTAATTTCAAAAAGTCAGATCGATTACTATATTCCTGTTACACTGTTCTACTTCCATAACGTTCATGCTACCAAATGTAGTTGATAGTGTACTCGACCTTGTATGTAGATGAGAAATGTCATTGAACAGAATAAATGCTCTGCTTTTGCTTATTTACTGAATGAAACTTCTGACATGTTCGCATAATAAAGATTTCTGATTGTTACCAGTTGCGAGATACAAAACTCATGTAAGAAATTTTGACAAGAAATAAGAATAAAATCGATTAAAATGACACTATTTAATTCTGATTGAAATCTGATTTTTCAGTTTTAAAGATAGATTTCAATTCATTTTAATCTTTCTTGATCGATTGATATAGTTTTATCGATTGAAAATGTTTTTCAAAAATCGATTAAGATAGATTAATATCAAATAAAATCCATCTTCAAAGTTGAAAAATCAAATGTTGTCTATTTTCTTACGAGAAAATCTTCTTTGAAAAAAAACATAAAGTTTGATCCAAATGGCTCATTTCGAGCTCTGTCATAGGTTACTAGAATCGATATTAACTCGCTAAGCTACTAATACAAGATTAGGACACAGTCTATAATGCACACATCATAATTGAATAGTCATTCTCTCAGTATATATCCAAAAAGTGAACGAAAAGGCTGATTGTTAAAACGAAGACTATGGATAGAGATTATAGAAAGAGATTCGGCGATGAGTTACATAAACGTTTGTCATTATGATAGACATACCCAATGTTTTAATCAATCGTATCATTTCAACATCAAGTAATTTTCAATGATAACTTGCTGTTTTTTAGATCTTCTCTTTTCAATTTTCAAACTTCTCATCATTATCTTTAATATCATTTTCTGACCAAAAATATCTATTCGTTCTTGTTATTCTTTTTTTTTATCAAACCATTTTATTCACGATATCAGCTTAATGAATTTCTAATGTTTACAGTAATGTCTTTCAAATCTTTTTACTTGAAAATTAAATACCGCACAAAGAAAGCAAGTAGAAAACAAAATAAAACGCTACCTAAGCAACAGATTTAGAATAAAAAAAATGTCGATTCATTAGTAAAGAAAAGTTCTTTTAAGATTTACTATTTGAAATTAATTAACCAAAAAGGAGTAATAGTCAAATGATAGATGTTAATAAAAAATTTCAATAGTATAGTTAACTTGTTATACTGTATTTATATAAGAAATTTCAGTTGTTTTTTGATTTATCAAACTCATAATATGGATCTTTCTTTCTAAAATTCAATAAAATCTAATGTTTCTTCTTTAGGTCAATATGTAAACAGATATTAATCATTTTCAAACAAATAATGAGCATAAAAAAATGTAATTCTTCCTCAGCTTTTCTCATTTTACTAATAATACTTAGGGGAAGATAGGCTCTTCTCTTATGAATCTAATAGAATCAATTTGCTTTTTTTAGATGCAAAATGTGTAACGTATATACTATCTTGTAAATCAGATAAAACCATTGCTCTCAAGAAAAATATACTCATGAGTGAAAAGTTTCTTAAGCTAAAAATTTGATTTATTATCCATCAATAAAACTAAAAAGTCAATCGTAACATTCCGATCGATCATTGTTTTTCAATTTCTATTACTTTGATTGATTGAATTTTTTTTGGTTTTGAATATTATCGAAAAACATTTTCGATTGTATTGAATTAGTTTAGTTTCAAAATAAACACATCAGTTTATGATTGTCTTATTTTTAGAATTAGTATCATTAGAATGTTTACTTTGGCTAATACTCTATTCTCATTTCTTATCTATTTGTCAATTCTACTAATCGAATCAAATCGTGATATCCATACTCTATTGAATTTCGCTATTTTCTATCAGACCTCGGGATGTACAACGTCGTCTACCGAAACAAAAATACAAGTTCGATATTTATGAAAAAAAAACTGTCATGAAATTGATTATTTACTTAATTCAATTTTTATAGAAATATGAGGAAGAAAAAAAATAGATTGAAAAATAATAACAACCAATTCACAATTATTTGTTATTGATTATCATTTCGAAGAAATATTTCTCTATTGACCTATCAATGTTCTATTTTCTTCTTTCCGGTGCTATTCTACTAACAAGTAAAAATATATTCAAAATATATTTATTTTAAATATTTATTCATAATTTAAATTTAGTTAATGCAGATGTTAATATAACATGCTATGAATGTAATGGTTGTACATCAACACCAACAGAAATATCTATTGATAATGATTTATGTTTTGTATGAATAATAACAATTTTTTCATATCTCATGAGGCTTTTTTCTTTCTATCATTTAGCGTATTCAAATGAATTGTCTATCAATGGGTATACATGTCACTGATCTAACGGGTGATCAATCACATTCAAATCATTCGCCATCGAATTGTGATCAAACACTTAGTTATTCATCAGCATGTACAGTATCTTATTATTGTTGTTCAACAGATAAATGTAATACATATGAAAAGCCACTTTTACCATCGTCATCATCATCATCATTATTATTTAGAATAAACAAAATAGTATTTAGCTTTTATATAATATATCATTTTAAGTACTACAATAAATCTATTTAATTAATAAATAAGTCAAACTACAAAACATAAACATTATCAACCAAGTGACAATTATAATTATAATGATAACGAATCAAAAACAAAATCTAATTTCTAAAAGAAAAATACATCTCTAATTTATTACTGTTTTATGTAACTGTTTGATACTATGATGTCGTGATAAACCAATTCGTATATCCGGTAATGATATTGGATTATTAGTAAAATAAAATGGATTATAATTGCGATCTAAAGTAATAAAATAAAGTACAAAAACCTAAAGATTAAATAATCTTGAAAATATCTCGCTCAAGAATATAAAGGAAGAAAGAATATCTCTACTTTTCGGCTACTTTGAAGTATAAGATACTACCTAGTGTCAGATTTATTAACCTGATATCTTCCCTACAAATAATATTAACTGTAACCAGAAGCCGTATGGTAATGCAAGAGGAAACAAACTGACTTCTATGATAGAAATCAAGGAATGTGTTTATTCGGCCTTGGTAATAATAAATAATTTTCGATTATTAAAGTGTGTACACTTCTTCCTCGCTTTTGAAACCTCTGAGTGTAGCTCTGAACAGAAAGTCGGTCTGACGCAGAGCTCTTCATACACACTAACAAACTATAAGAGCAGGCGAATGTCACAACTTGGTCGGTCAGCATGTTATCGGACGAGTGTTTTCGAGACTGATAGACGTTAGTGACTTGTACAAGATCATTTCATGGCTGATCGCTCCAAGGTTTAAGCACAGTACCTTGTAGATACGTGTCGAATGACATAACCATGAGGACCAGACAGTATTCAAAACCTACCATTTGTTACAGATTGATCAAAATAAGATATTGATGATGATGATTGTTGTGTACATTGAAAGACTCGCTATAAAAGAAAAACATATGTGCATGATTAAAGAATATCGATCTGTTTATTTTTTTATTTACCCAATTCATGTGATTTTGATTATCATTTGATAAAGTAATATCTTTATAGATATATTTACGTTTGGAAAGATCAGGTGTTAATTGAAAATCAACCATAGTTGAATGCTGAATTGATGATGATTCAATCTGCTGTGATTGATGATGAATAATAACATTTGAAATATTCTTCAAATGATATTCATTTATCTGTTGTTCTTGTTGTTGTTTTCTCTTTTTCTTTTTGAAATAAGTTTTAAGTTGTTTTTTTAAAATAATAGATCGATATGAACTATAATATGATTTCTTCTTTTTCTTTTTCTTTTTTGTTTTAGATGTATCATTATTATTATTAATTACAACCACGTGACTAACGAAAAGTTGAATGGAATGAAAAAAAACAGAGAGAGAGAGAGAAAATTTGCAATCATAGCGATCGTGTCAATAAGTCATATAGATATAGATGTAAGCGTTACAATCTAATTTAAAAAAAAAATTATCTGAATCAAATTCAACAATCGTTCAAATAGATAATAGTGAATCGTTTTATTACTAAGAATTCAAAAAGCATATTGATTTCTTGAATTATATAAAATATCGAATAATGATTAACATTAAATTGATTTAATTTAAAATATTAGACCAATATGAAAAGCTTGTTAGCGCAATCTTTTTAAGACTGAAATGTGGAATTCATATGTCTTGTTTAATACAAAATATCTTAAGTGTGAAATCTCTAAAAGACCATAGTTCTTTTCCAATAATAATCGATTGTCAGCAAACTCTATGTCTTTTTTATCTCTACATTTCGAACAGCAATTTTGTTTTCTTTTTTTTTTGATTCTGACGCTCTTTTTTAATGCGGTGTGAAGCACAGCATTTCTGTAGTCGGTAGCGTACACATTTGGTCTCCATACTTTGTGTGCTTTTTGCTGTAAAAAAAATGTATATTTTGAACTGGAATGATCTAAAGAATGTAGAGTCAGAAAATACACAGGTAGACGACCTTGTACCGCTTAAGCGCACATTGAAGAAGGTAGAAATTGTTTTAATAACGTGGATTTGTAAGGATTCTTTTTCCATACGAAGTTCTTATATTTGAAATCAAGACTGATTATATCTTTGAAGTTCTTTACCTTTATTATGCTATAAACAACAGGAGTAAAAAAAACTTGGTTATAAAGACACATTAGAAAAAATTCGAGAAAAATTGTAAACTTTTTTTTCTGCCTCGATCAATAAATTGGTTTTGATTGTTGCTCACTCCTCTTTCCGACTTTTCTCGACTTATCATTGCGTACATACGCGCGACCAGGACGACTCCCTGTAAGCTTGAAATGGATACACGCAGAGCGCATCACGCCGGATGGAAAAAAACCAAAAATCTTTTTCATTTTTTCTCGTTTTATAGGTTTCCGATCGTATCTTCAAGAATTCTCGAAGGAGTCTTCTTGTAGCCAATGATTTTTTTTTGTTTGAAAGCTTGTGTTTGGGGCTAGCGACTCTCGTGGCTCTTTTTTTCTTAAAAGCTTTTTTATTATCATATAAGAAAACATCTCTATAGAAACAGCGCCATTTGTTAATAGTTTTTTGACTCATTGAACTTCTCATCCCTTTTCTTCGCTTAAAAAGTAAGAATTTTAAAAAAAGGGTCTTGGAGACTAAATCAGTTATTTTCGACCCTCGTTTGATGAATATCTCTGTCAAACGCCATGATATAGGGCTGAAAATTTTACCATAGCCTTCCCACACGAGCTCCAACATATTCCGAACGCTTCATACAATTTGAATGTTCCTGATCTGAGATCAAGTTTTGAGAGGGCCTTAACTGAAGGATACTTCCTCTCTCTTTACCGAATTTCTCTAGTACGGCTCGATCAAAAATTCTGAAATTTTTATGGTAGATAGATTCCGACTAGTAGAGAAAAAGTTGTCATAGATTCAAAATTCTTGGATGGTTCTTTCTATGATATATAGGGGACGTAAGAATCAAAAATGACCTGAAGTTTCATTCCTCTCCCCCAAAACAGCCGTAATTCGTTTGTTTGTAACAACTAGGGCTAAATTGGGGTGCATATATTCTTTTCTTTAAAAAATATTGTTTTCTTTGTTTAGGAGAACTAAAATAATGGAAGCCCTGCCAAAAAACCTATTTTTTTGTCCAGAACAAATTTTGTAAGATCTGTTAAAAATCACCAGAACATTATTTTAAGAAAAAAAAATACACACTGCGATTTGATCTTAGTTGTCACAAAAAAAATTTCAATTCAATCAGTTGAAGCGTCCAGAAGAAAGCGACGGAAAACTTCAACTTTTCTATTCAATGACTGATTTTGAGAAAAACAGGAAACAATGTGCAGTTTTCGCTAATTTGATTGTTTAACGTACAAAGACAATTTTTGAATCCCGAAATGTACTCAGTAGATAGATACTACTCTTCAGACTATTCAGTCGTCATAAGGAACTAAAAATCTTGGATCATGAAAGGTGAGATGAGGTTAAAATTGTAAGTTATTAGCGGTATTTTTGTGTTTATCAATGCTATTTATTTTTGAAATGAATTTAAGAATAATTATACTTTTTTTACAATCGAAATGAACGAATATTAGATAATTCTATGTTATAATCAGAATATGAAATAATATTCTGTAATTAAACATTTGATTCTTCTAGTAATGTTTTCCAAACCCCAACAGGTTCTATTGATGGAAATAAAATCCAACGAATACAAATGAAAGTACCAAAAATAATTGAACTAAAAAGAATAAGACTGATTAAAGTTAAAATAGAAATAAATATTATTTTGATAATGTCATTGATTTCTTGTTTTTGATCATAATTATTATTCATATAATGAAATATTCGTGATAATTGTGAATTAGCAGTTAATTGTTTTTCAATAACATTAATTTTATCTCCAATATTTTGATCAACACTATGAAATTAGAAAGAATATGTAAAGCAAATTTATAGAATATATATTAAAATAGACTTACTAAGGTATTGCTGTTGGAGATTTATTATTATTACTAAACAAAAATCAAAACATTTATCAATTTTATTTCAAAATCAATATTTTAGAAAAACAAAAAAGATTATCAGAATTTTTCAGTAAAACTTTTATTACGAAACGATAAGTTAAACATACTTGAAATCATTCGAAAATTGTAAAAATTCTTCCGTCAAAATATTAATTCCACGTTTTGTTGTTTGTTCTAATTCAACATCTAAATTATTCAATAGTATATTATTTCTTTTACTCATTAATCAAAAGAAATTTTCTTACGGTTCTCACAATATTCTCCTTGATACTCAATTGAACATATACATTTAAAACCTTTTGCATTTTCAGGCTCATCTATACATTGACCATTATTTTGACATAATGTTAAATCCATTGCACATGATACTGATAAGAAAAATATATTATAAAAAAATCAAAATATATGAAAAAAAAAAATTAATGATAATTTTTCTATTTACTCATTTCACAATTTGCTGTTAATGCATTGTAATTAAAACCTGGTTTACATTTCATTCGAATACTTCTTTTACCATTATTTCCACATATTATAAATTCATTAAATTTATTTGCTACGGGTAAATGAGTACCAGGAGCATAATCACGACAAATTAGATCTATAAAAAAATCATAAACTAACTGTTTTAAAAACAATATTAAACTCAATCGCATGACAACCTAATTCAATAATTGAAGTATCATCAATTATTGTTGATTCTATTGGTGGTTCATATTGACAATCGACCTAAATAGATTAAATAAAAAGTTTTATTTCCGTATTTCTTATTCAAGAAACAAACTAGTTGACGTGCTGAACACATAAATATTTTTGGATCAAAATGTAATCCATTTGGACATTTGAATATTTCATGTTTTTGATTTTGATGACAATAATGAAACAATGAGCAATCAAGTATATCTGGATATATTCCAGTTTGAATACATTTTGATGTTGCAGATTTTCGACGATGATAATAATAATCATGATCTAATAATAGAAAAAATAAAAATTTCTGACATACAGAGTGTTCGAAAGGTTCGAACGAAGAGAAAAACACATGAATATCTTCTCAACAATTCCAGGAATTTAAATATTTCTTTTTACAGTTTAATCACATATTCATTAAAGTTTTATTCAATATTACAATAGTTTTACTCATGGCTAAATTCGAATAAGCCAGCATTGTAAAACAGTAACTACCAATTGAATTTGGAAAAAAACGTTCCAACTAAACATCGAATTAGCAATACATTCTAGCGATTTTGTAAAGCCAATACTATCGAAAATTAATTATTTTCCGGAAGATTGCAGAGTAACTATTGAAGAATAATGTCGATGAAGTTAATCATATTTGCAAAAATGAACTAGAATCAAGTGTACGACCTATGTAACTCTTCTTCGTAGAACTGTTGAACAAATTGTACCTTGCATGGCTTTAATCAGAGATGTTCCGTCATAATTCGCTATGTTGTTGTTTGTGTGAATGAGCAAGTTTCGTGCAATAGACTGAATGCTTGATCCTAGCTGATTTTTGCAAGCATCCTTAACTTCATTGACTTTTTCCTCCGTAATTGCTATAGGACGGCATGTTTTTTTCGAACTCGACTAGTACCTTTTACTTTACAAGGATAGCTGACTGGAATTTCACCATCAATAAAATTACTTAAATTTTGATTTTTTAGATGCAGACATTGTATCTGAAATAAATAGGCGTTCCATAAGTACCGGCTCCATTTTCTTTTTGTTTTATCTTTATTGTAGTTAAAGGTCAATGGTTATTGACGATATATTTTTGAAGAGTAGCAACTAAGCTATCATCCAAGAGAAATTACACTCAACTTGCATCAACCTTCAGAAAGTGTTGCATCCGTAAAAACATAGAAAATATGTCATCAGGTTTTTTTAATATTTCTCTGTCAAGGTTAGGAAAAATAGTAGTTACTCTCTCATTCACTTACTATGCGTCACTTTGGTTGTTCTCTTCTTGTTGTACGCTATTCAAGTGAGGGAAAATTTATTTTCACATACATATTGGAAACAAGTTTAGAGACTATATGTTTAATCGATGTGTATCACAAGAAATTACATAATTGGAAGACTAACACGAAATAAATGGATGTTCAAATTTTCTCTCATACGGTTAGCGTCCTATAACAATAGAACGATCAACGTGACTTGTACTGAGCGAGTGTTTGACTGTTACTTTTAAACTATAATTATATTCTTATCTTAACATATAAAGATTAGATCAATTCATTTATGATTGTTTGACATTCTTGACACTGATTTCCATTGCAATGCCTTCCATATTGAAAAATATTGATATATAAAGTATAGAAAAAACAACTTCATAAATTTTTTCAATATTTTTACTAGTGCAGCACTTTCTTAAGGTTGAATGCGATTTCTCTTAGATGATAGCTTAGATTCTGATGTCCAGAAATATATCGTCAATGCTCATTCATCCTCAAATACAGCAATGACTAAAAAATCAATAAAACTGGAGCCGATACTTATGGAATATCCTTTATATTAAATAAAACTTTAATAAATATATGATCAAATTCTAAAGAGAAATATTTACATCTCTTAAATTGCTGAAGAGCTATTCGTCTTTGTTTTTTTATTCGTTCGGACTTTTCGAACACTGTGTACGTACTTTTGATTGGTTCTACAATTGGTGAAGGATCAGTATGTTGCATTGTTTTAAGAATTTCAGCACATTTAATTTCTTTTTCCTATTGTTTTAAAAAGAATAATATACAAATTATTGAATTATTAAAAGAATTTCTTACAGTTGGCCAATATTGACATTTACCATTAGTTGGATTAAAAAAGAAACCATCAATACATGAATAAATTGTATGAATACCAAACATACACACATGAAAAAGTGAACAATTAGTTGTATGTGCATATGTTCCACTTTTATCTGGACATTGTCGAAAATTTGGATCATCATTTAATATAGTCAATGGAATTGGAAAAACACTTCCTGATGATTAAAATATACAGAAACAATATAAAGTAAAGACAAAAAAAAAGAAGATTAAAACAAAATAATTTCATTTGTTTTACCGAATTCTGATGCACATAAGACTTTGTTAACTTGTATAAAAATAGTAAAAATGATAAAGAGTATTGTATACATCTTTCTTCTGATTACTAAAATATGAAAATGAACATATACCTGTATTATTGCATCAATCGACTGAACAATATTGACCGCGCTTGATTTAATCGTTGAATCGGTCATAGTAATATGTTGTGCAATATATATCCCTATATATATATGCTAAATGTCTCAATACAATATTCACACGATGACTCATTTATTCATACATACTCTATCATCGATCAAACACTTCAATCTTTACCTGAACGATTCGTTCAATTGTTTGACCTTCTTGCTTCATTTTTCTTTTGCTTTCCTTTCTTCAAATTATGTATATTGATAAATGACAATGGCAATATATTTAATAAATATTCATATTAACATATAACTCATAAAATAATGAGATATGATTAATTATAAAATGAAATGATTATGAAATGTGTACTTCATTTTAAAACCTATTAGAAAATGAATAAACAAGATTTTTTCAGTAATTCATACAAAATACCATTGATTAGTTGCTGTTCAACAATCATATAAGAGATGAATATATTTATATTGGTTATTTATTTAGTCTTTTGTAGAAAAAAAACAAGATACACAAATTGAGAATGTTACAATCATTCGTGTTTGAAGAGACAAGATTTCTAAGACGATCATATGCAGGTATTCGTAATATGAAGAATCGTGAAATGAAAGAGTTCTTTGTTTTTTTTTTAAGAATGATATGTTGCAATACTAGAAAAAGGACACTATTCATGTGGTTCCTTTCTTAACAATTTCAAATTGAATGTCTATAGCTAAAACATTGCTAACGATGGAACTACTCCAACTGAAATACACTGTTTGAACTCATATGGGGCTCAGAAGGAGATCTCGATACGACTAGCAAAAGTTTAAAATGGTTCGTCCCTATGGATTTTTAAACAAAGATATCACCAGTTTACTGGATTTTCGAATTCATTTAGAAGCAATTTTCGAAAAATTAAATTCCAAAGTTTCAATCTAGAATTTTTGTCTATAGATAGACTTAATGACTTTTATAATGTCCTGAATGTTTCGACTGAAAAGAAATTTTCAAAAATAGCACTTTATCATAAACATGTCACAAAAATTGAGTACACTTGAAAATTTAATAACTCCACGAAGAAATATTCTTTTCAGCTGAAACTTTTAGGATATAAAAATGAATCAACCGATTATAACTCGGCGCTAAAAGTCCATTAGGACAAACCTGTTGAGACTTTTGCTCGTCTTCCTAAGATGTGCTTGTGGGTCTAAAATAAGCCGAAACGATAAGTGTCTATTTTAGTAGTTCTGTCGTAAGTAACACAGATTCCTATTATCAATCACATTCATACATGGTTAATCAATTTTGTCAGCTTCATCAAATATGATGAGATTTTTCTACTTTGACAAAATCACTTGTTTTCGATATTCTATAAGATACGATTATGTCTTAGTTGATATATCAACTTTGATTGGCAATAAATAACATATAACAAATAAGAATATTTTTTTTTATTGTAATTTATTTATTATAACTACAATGTATAGGTTACATGGACTTAAAGATAAGAACTACCTTCAATACTTCTCGTACGTTTATTATTTCTTTCTGGAATTGAAGTTATTTTTCTAAATAAATTCCAAACATATCGACGAAATTGCATTGATACAAGATAATGAACAATAAATTTATTTGAATAATTAATTGCCATTAAAAGCATACAAAATTTCATTAACATTTTCCATTGTGAAAATTTTAAACAATTTATTTCTGTTGTTTTTCCTGCTGTATCATCATTAAAAAAATATGAATGAAAAAATTGAAGAATATTTAATGGCATTACACTTATTGTATAATATATTGAATATATTACAAGTAAAAGTGAAGCTGTACGCATATGTCTTGTACCTGTTGTTTCACTTGTTGCTGATGGACGACGATAATAACGATTTTTTAATATAACAAATGAACAAATACATATAATTAGACATGGAACAAATGCTAATAGAGCAAGACGTATAAGTGGCCAAATTTTTCCATGCCATAATTGTGCATATGAATAATATTCACAAATATTATATAAATAAGAATAATAAAATGAAAAATGATATTGAATTATAAGAATAAAAACAAATATTATAATGAATATGATTTTAACTAATGCTTTTGTTCGTGTTACAAATATTGAATAACGACTAGGATAAACAACAATAAGAAGACGATCAATAGATGCAGCTGCAAGTAATAGTGTTGAAACATTTGATGAACCAATTGTTAAACTATAATAGACTCCACATGTTAAAACAGCACGAGGATCACGAACTAATGATAATGAGGCACACCATAACCAGAAAACAACTAAAAATTAATTAAAAAAAATTATTATATATAAGTATTTTTATAGAATTCCATAGAATATTTCATTCTCTACCACTACTTATTTTCAATTTGTAACTGATTCGGAGATCAAAATTCAGAGAAAGAAAAAGTACTATTTTACTCCATAGACAATATTATAACATCACTAATTTTCAACTATTTATAAATTGTTACAATGAGACGCTTTTTATCTAGTAAGACTTGTCTAGACTCAAATAAAAACGATATCGTGTAGTTCTTAAATATTTTATTGATTTCCACTGATCTTTTCTTTTTTTTATAAGTGTGTACTAAAAGAAAGTCTAGCTATTTATTCATGTAATGTACTAGCGTTTTATTTCACAGTAGACATTTTCTTTTGATAAAAAAACAGCAAATATTTTGATGAGAAAGATAATTGACATAAAAGAAACATCCGATGTCTTATAAAAATTTTGACATGAATAATAGCTAAAAATAGTTTGATAAAAATAGATTCTTTTCAACATACTTATGAGATAAATAAATTCAAAAATAGCAATTGTTGCAAAATATAGACAAACAGGTTGTCTTCGATTTCTTGAATTGAGCATAATAATAACAACAATTACATGACCAGGCATACCTAATAAAACACATAAGAGTGCACCTATTCTCCAAATAGTCTCGCCAAGTAAATAATATGGATGATATTGGCATAATTCTATAGCAATCGATGTTTCTATATTAGAAGAATTTTCAATGGACAATGGCATAGTGTATAAAGTATTGAGAGAAAATTCAAAGTGATCTATAGAATCATTATAATGTTCATTCTTTATTCTTCTATTATCGAGCGAATATGGTACTCAGTGTTGTCGTCTCCAATTACCTTTTCATCTTGTGATGCTATCGTAGAAAGCAAAAACAAGAGAGAGAAAAAAAAAGACTTTCTAACATCACTTTTTCTCTGTAGAATATTCTTCGATAAAAATAGAACTAAAATAACCTGCTAGGATTGAGTAGGCGTAAGAGGAAAATAAAATTACAAAAAAAAAAAAGATTGTGAAATTTATTGTTATATCTTTTAGTAAACGATCATTTGATTTAGGTTTCTTTTTATGGCTCCTTTAGGAGAAAAATGTTATTTATAATTGAAGGACATTGCCAATAACGAATCAAAACTAGTATACTTAAAATAAATATATTAAATAACAAAGAAAATTTTTTTTTATCGTTGTTCATTATATTTGATATTAGAAAATTTCAAATTGGCCGACATTTCATGATACTTTTCTTAATATGTTTATATAAAAAAGAAAATACATATACAAACAGAATTAGATATTTATTCTATCATGAAAACATAAAAGAATAATAATAACACAATGAAAAATTTATAATAACATTGCTTTGATGTTACAAATACAGAAATTATTATTAGCCTCAATGATTTATGAATATTCGACTAAAAGAAAAACGATCGTGTCTATATGTTTCTGATAAGGTATAGACTTACTCGTCGAACTTTTTGATCCTACACTGTGAATTCAGTTACGTACATGATAGAGCTGACCTTTACATTTCAACTGAAAATTTTTTCGCAAAATTGTACTCATCGACCTTTTTCAATGCAAAGTTTACAAGTGGAATTAGACAGCTATCCTTTCCAACAGAACTGACATAGATTACCATGTTCTGTTAAAATCATATTAGCTATTAGTCAAAACAAGGTTCAGACATGAATCTCTCATAGGATCATCAGTCGTCAGAATTTATAAAATATACATCATGTTGAGTATAAAATTAAATCTAATCTATCAAAACATTCTCTTTGTCTCAGATTAATTGAACAAAAAAAAAATGATTGATGAACGTTAGATTAATCGTCTAGACAAAAACTTTCGTAATCCTACATTAGAATGTGCATCGTCCATGGTATAATTAATTCATATTTATATTCATATTTAAATGCATATATGATGATAGGTTATTTCGACGAAAGTCGAAAAAAAAAAAGATTTTAATATCAATTAATTTCTGTAACATATTTGATGATGAGACTTTATTAAAAACATGGCAAGATTTTATTTCATTTCTATCATCTATCTTTATTTTCAACAATCATTAACAATTGATCAACAAATTGGACAAAAATAGGTTCCATCATGGCTTTTTGTAGGTCATCAGCTGGATTTATCGAACGATCTAATGCTTTAATCATTGTTCGTAAATGACGATTCTTTAATAGTTCAAGTACTTCATTTGATTGATCTAGAATTTGACATACATTCGAACCAAATATATTCTAAAAATATTCATAACTAAAAATCTAACCAATTCGTTCGAGTATGTTTGTTGGAAGACGATCACTCTCTTCATCGTCGCCAAGTTCAATCGGTAATTGAGTTTGTGTTATTGGAGCTAAATATAAAAAATAAGAGATGCAACTACTAACGACGGAATTCTCTCTAAGTGCTCAATCACTTTTGAATCAGAACGATGTCGATCATATGTCGGCTCTAATGAACTATGAGTGCTCCATAGAGAGTTCAGGCTCTTACGTTTATTATTACTGATGTATTGGATATATGCGATGTTTTTTTTTTCAGAATGGCTTATTCTCCTTTCAAAAATACCAGCATAATTGAGTTTAGAAATTCTACACAGAGATAAATCTCAGTCGAAATAATTAGTTGTGAAAGTTACAGATCTTTTGATAGTTTTTTTTTTCAATCCTCAGCTACAACTATAGAAAATAGCATACTTTCTATATATGTCGGCAAATGTTACAGAATAGGAACAAACAAAAGATCTGAAAACTTTTTAAATAAACTATTCCCGTTCAAATCTTTATCTGTGTAATGTTAAGTCAAAATTTAAAATTTTATTCCTGAGAAAGGCCACATCATTCTACTAAAAAAACCTACAATAAGCTAAAGCTTCGAACTCTTTACAAACATTCATAGCTTATTGCTGCATATAACTCTAACACAAAAAAGGATTGAATACTTCAGAAAATTTATTTGTAAGATTCAAAAGCAATCTCATTACATTCTCATAATAACTAATATCAACTAATTAGATTTCTTGTTGTTTTTGAAATCATCTTCAATTATCATATATATTTTGCTCACCTTCTACTGTTGATTTTGATTCAAAAGTTTTTTCAAAACATGTTTCTATTTAAATTAATTATATTATGAAATATTTATTCGATAAATTTTTATTACCCGATGATTTATGTTTCTGAAAACATGCAACTGAACAACTGAAAAAATAATAATTATTAACAACAAAAATATAACTTTCATTATACTTACTATTTAATTCTACATTTCGAACATTTATAAGAAATATTTTTATTTTCATAACAAACTTGACATTGCATATTTTATTTCTCGTCTAAAACTATCATTAATAAATACAAAAAAGTAAATCAAACTGTTCATTCTATTTAGACATAATTTTAGAAAAGAAAAAGAAAAAACACTTTTTGTTCTTAATTCATTGTTTCTATTTTTCTTTTTGTTTGTTCATAGGAAAAAATAATCAAATAAAATTTCATCTGACAATCGGCACAATTTCACCGGTTCGTGCTGCTTCACGAATAGCAACAATTGCTTCTTGTACTTTACAAACAATTTCAAAAGATGTAAGTTCTGTAAATGTTGATCGAGGTATTTGATTTATTAATGATTCTTTTAAATGTCCAATAAAATAATAAAATGATTGAATAAATATTAATGGTATTTCAGGATTTTCATAGGAAAATTGTGAAAATTTTTCACTTGTATCTGAATGAAATGAATCAATTAATATTTGATCATCAATATTAAAACGACGTAATATTAAACGATAATCATTAACAATAAGTGCACATTTTGATGCTATTATTATTAATTCTTGATTATATGTTGATGATATATGTGAATTTGATATTATATTAACAAATATAGGTGGTAAACGTATTGAACGATTATAATTTATATGAAATGAACATGTTGTTTCATTTGGTGATTGAATATAAGCATGACTTATTGTTGATAAATATTGTGTACCAAATAAATAAAAAAGTATAAAAAGTGCAAATGAACCAAATCGATTAAGAAGACTACTATTTATTCGATCATCCGAACATGATTTTAATGAACAACAACGAATACGAAGTTCAATAGATTGAATATCACCTTAAAAAAAGAAAAAAGAAGAAGAATTTTTCTTCAAATAAAATTTATTTCTACCTATATTTGTTTGTTCATCATAAAGATAACGTTTAAGTTTAATAAATGTTGGTAAAAATCCAATTGGATAACAATAACAACATAATTGTTGTTGAATTTGTTGTATTGATAAAATTGATTTTGGATCAACATTAAATGGTGGCATACAAATAACATGATGATTACATGGTTTTATAGTTGGTGTACTTATTATACGTTTCATAAGTGGTAAATGTTGATCAGTTTCTGTACAAATAAAAATAAGATATGGTTGTGTTGCATTATTTAACAATTGATCAAGTGATGTTAATGAACAAGAATATGAATCAATATTTAATGTATCTTTACATAATGAAATTAAATCAGATGTTAATCGACGTGGTGACCATAAATGAACTATTTGAAAACCAAAAGCACGTAAAAGTGGTACAACAATTTTAACAATAGGATTAACACCAATAATTAATATCGAAGGTATGGACGGCATCTAAAATTTTTATAAGTCGAAATACAATATTGAATAATATTTTATTACTTTTTATTTTTGATTAGTATTATATACAAATAGGAACAAAAAGAAAACTGACAATTATACAAGGTTAAAAATACACACATTTGCTGTTTAAGATATATGAACAAAACAAAAAAAAAACGCACTTTACCAACAAAATGTATTGCTGTATAGAGTTGGTGTACAAATAATAACAAGTGGGCAAATTTATAAAAACAACATAAAATATAAAATAAGAATACTGCAATTACGAATAGAATAGTATTTTATTATATTCTTATGCTCTTCGCATCTATAGTATTACTTATCGCTCGTATTCATGTTATTTAAAAACAGAAAATACAATCATATGTGAAATACACATAATAGAAATAAAATGATATGGCCCATATTCAATATTTCGACAATTTATGTATATATATATATATATATACGAGAATACCGACAACAGCAACAAAAAAAACACAGATATATGTCTATTTACAAACACAAGAAAACAAAAGGCATAAGTAAAACAATTCGTCTCGGAAGAACAATATCAGATCATTAGAGAAAATGAAAAATAATTATAAGAATACTGTCGACTAGGCTTTTTGCAATTCACATATATTGCATTTGACATGAAACAAAAAAAACAACGAAACAAAAAAACAAAAAGAATGAGATTAGATACGGATTATCATGTGTATTACATTCTAAATTAATACACCCAACTAACAGGTACCCATTGAGGTTGTAGACTGACTCGTTCAATAGCATGTTGTAACTAATAATAGGCAAAAGAAAAAAAAATCAAAGAAAATGAATTATCAAAACTTACTGTTCGTATTGTTTCTTCAATATCATTATTAACAATAACAAGATCAAAATAATGTCCATAAGCTTGTTGAAGAAGTTCACTTTCTTTTACTAATCTTTCTAAACTATCATCCTATTAAAAAAAAAAAGAAAAATTTCAATTTTAACATATCGAAAAAAATACTTACATTAACACCTTTAATTTGTGAAAGATCTGGTGCAGCAATAAAAACAACATATGGGGCAAATTCAGCTGTACGTAAAACTTTTAATGCTTGTGGTTCAACATCAAGTATAGCCATAAGACCTTGTCGATTAATGTTACGTATTGTTTCAAGTTTTGTTCCATACATAGCATCATCATGTGTACCATATTCAAGATATTCATTATTAGCTATATCACGCATCATTTCTTCATGTGTTACAAAATAATAATTTTTACCATTTTCTTCTTCTTTTTTTGGTAATCGTGTTGTATCTTAAAAATATAGAAATGATTTATTACATTAAGAAGAAGAAGAAGAAGAAGAAAATAAAATGAAATATTTACGTGGAATTGGATAAGCAAAATATTTTGGTTGACTTGTTATTAATGTATTTTTTATATGACGACGACCAACACCATGTGCACCTAGATGAAAAAAAAATTAGCTTTTTTAAGTGGTAGATTCATAACTGAATTTTTATTTATATGAATAACTTCATAACTATCATCTCGAATGGAAATACAAAAAAATTAGCCTTTTTTTTCCTTTATGTATAAAGACATAATGCAATGCTTTGTTTTTAATGATTCCGATAAAAAGAAATCCAATGGGATTTAGTCTAGTGACTATAAAGTTCGTGAGATTGGTTCATTTTTTCTAAACTACTGTTAATCAAACTTATCGGTCAGCCAGAAGCGAACTGTCTTCGAGAAACATACTGATAATGTATGTTACTAGAAAATCACTTTTTTAGTGATATACTTTTCTTTTTCTATAAAAGCAGGTAAAAGAAGCTTTGAAGTATGTCAAGGTTATTTTATGGATCGATTGTTGGTTCATCAAAAAAGAAAATGACCTAACAATCAATTTGCTTCACATAACACATCACACTAGAGATGTCCATGGCGGCATGGGAAATATTTCAAAAATACTATCGCGGCAGCTTCTTTTTTAGGAACATTGTAAAAATGCATGAATTTGTACCGAATTTTAATGTCTACAAGACTAACAGTCCGACTCTTGATGAATCTGATGAGTTCACTCAAATTGTACTAATTTCGTACAGCGGCAGATTTCCAAACGCGATGATCATCTAGGTATCACACGATAAGTTTTGGTGAGTGTATTGCAACTTCAAAGCAACAAATCATACTGTAATTATTTACCAAGTAAAACAAGTGTTTTTCGACGAAATTCAGGTAATCGAATAACTTCTTCATATGTAACCAAATCAAGTTGATCAAATACAGCATTATGTTTTGCTAAATATTTATCTTTCATTGCTTTACGTTTTCGACCAAATACACCGCAATTGGCTAAAAAAATTTAAAAAAAGCCATATTAAATTTAACATCTATTATTTCCGTAATGAAATATTTATTCAAGTATTTCGAAAGTGTTCTTTTTTTTATCGATATTGATCATTTATATTCTGTATCATTTATTATAAGAGTCCTTCGGAATCAAATATTTTTGACTGCCATACAACATTCCCAAAATACAAGCTTCTTTTGATTACACGAAGCGATAGGATAGCTAATTCTATACAAAATGACACGTCTCCGAGCTGTTCACGACATTTTTTGACTGAATTCGATAAATTTCAAGAGAAGCCCAAAAGTGCTTTTTGTTCAGTTTTCCCTCAGGAAATGGCGAAATAACTATTTTTGAGTATTGCTTAATATTAATGTATTTCCGTCAAAAAATTTTGTAGAGCATCAGTTGCTCTATATAATCAAAAGAAACTTTTATTTTCAGATTCAATGTTTGTTGGAAACAATTTTCTCTATTCGAATCGCTGTTTGAATTCTTTATCTGATTTATTATTACGGGAAAAGAATGAAAATTAAATCTATATGATCAATTTTTAGAATTACTATGTACCCATTTTTATGCTACTTGTTAATGAGAATTTCTCTCTATTTTTTTTCCGACTCCGTCGCAGTTGGAGTCCGCTGCAGGCTTTGTCTATTATAAAACAAAGATTAGCCACTACTGGAATTTCGTCTATATAAAAGAAATTCTTTTTAAAAATATGATAAGAATTACTAACGTTGTTTCATTATCTATTAATCAGAATTATTTTGTAATCATATATCAACTTAATGATAGTTAGAATTTTTCTTCGAGCAATAAATAATGTCATTGATAAATCAACGATTAGATTATAATAGTGATAATTTTCTTTCCGGAAACGAACTTGACAAGATATATATATATACCGATGAATGCATTCAGAAGATATTATCATTCATAGCAAGAAAAAAAAAACTTTCCGTTTTCATATAGACGAACTAAAGACATACTGTAATGTAGTTTTTTATAATAATTCTATTATTATCGGAATCACTGATTGTATTTAAAAATAAATTATCATAAATATGAATCAAGACTGTTGATCAATCCATGAAAATTTGTAATCATAGGGAAAAAAACATAAAACTTCTTTGATAATTTCCTGAAATAGTGACAAATAACTTCAATGACAGCTATGAAATCAACAAATCAAGAAGATCTACTGGGAATTAGCAAATCTTAACTTCTCGCTCGGATAAAGCCCAAAAGATTTGAAGAATAAAAGAAAATTTGAATAATTATATTACAAAAAAAAAAGAAATTGTTCTTTTCTTTTCATTAATGAACTAAAATTATAACTTATTTAATA
>CAJNOL010000005.1:0-118902 GCA_905250125.1 Rotaria sordida
ATCGATTAGAATTTTTAGAGATTTAATTAAAAACCGGTTACTCTAGACAAAACAATAGTTTTTATGTGTTTCAATAGTATTCATTCGCTACAAATATTCGTAAATGTAATTCGTATATAGCGTTTACTTTTTACTTAAAAAAGGTTCTGAAATTATACAAATCAATTATTTTTTGATGATTTATCAAAACTGATTTCTATTTTTTTTCAACACACCAAGTTAGATGAAGTCGATTTTGTTGTTGAGAAATTAACTTAGTAATCAATTGTTTAATTACAAATTCAGGAATTTCTTTGTAGTTAAAAAGTTATATGACTTTCTCGACGCTCATAGAAGATCACCTATAAATATACCATGGTAAAAGGGCAATTGCCATACATGAATTTACACATTCATATTATTTTTTTTCCCAACAAGTTACGAAAAAATAAAATGCTTTCTAATCGATATGATTTCATAATAGTGAGTGATTTAAAATAATAAATAGTATTGGTTGGTTCGTAAAATTCACAATGGTAGTACATTGTATGATTTTTGGCATAGATGTATATCTTTTAAAACACATTTAACGTATTTCGAGATTGACTCATTGATTAGTAGTAGCAACTTTTACGACTGAATGTTGTAATAACATGAGATTCTAATTAGCAGCATGGTCGAATCTACTTTTTAAATGCTTAATGAATTTCAACTTGATACATTCCATTCTTGAAAATTATAAGAATAATCGTTATCTTTCCGTTATCATTTTATATTACAGAAAACTCCTTGATTTACAGACTCTTCAGTGAATAACGTCAAAATTATATCTGTTTATTGTATGTGTATGTGAATAGTTGCATCAAAGAGCAAATGTAAATGAAGAAAAGACACAATAAGTGTTGATAGAATTTCGTTTAAGATAAAATTCGTTAACATCTGCTCAATTAACAAATGAGTCAGCAAAAAAACAAACAATTTTTTGTATGTTTCATAATTCCACATAATTACTTTAAAAAAAAAAGTATTGTTTTAAAATCAAGATGATGTTTAATAGATAGATTCAAGATCTAAAATTCGCATTGACTGTGTTATATGAAGAATATTAACGAATGCAGACAATACATTAAAGACAGAGGCTGAGCCTCTGTTTGAAGTTGAAAAGCAAGTCTTTTCTTCGTCAGTATTACATAGGATCGTATCATTTCTAGAGAAAGCTTAGGGTTTTTTGGAGAAAGTTGAGCTAGCTCCTGGCTCCGCCACTAAAATATATGTATTAATGTCGACTGAAATAAGATCAGAGCGACCTCTTGAGAACAATGCATGTAAAAAATATGCAACTTTCAGAAAGAACAAATTATTGGTTCCTTTTCAAGCGATAAACTTTGCTTCCGAGAATAATAAATAAAAATATACTCGAATAATAATGAAAGGATCTTGTGATTGGAAATAATTCAATGATCAAAGTTCGCGTTCTATTAATGTGAATAAAAAAAAATGATCCTTATTCCTCGTCGAATATTATTATTGCATACATCAATTATACAACATCAACATCGATTTGTCAACAATGGATCAAACCTGCATAACAGTAGGTGAAATGATTTTTTTATCCATCTTCTTTTTTTTTTGCATTTTCACATAATCAAAAAAAACAACTTTCATTCAAATAAATATAAATAAAAATACTTTTAATGGTATGATTTTATTGAAAATTGTCTTCAACATTTAATGAATATCAAGAGAAAATTATTAGATTGGATATGGGCAAAATTAAAAACAGTTATTTTACTCTTGTATATTTGATGAAATACGAGATAAATATATGCGTTTTCTACGTTGAATACGAAATGATCATCATTCAAACAACATTAAAATCCATCGCTTACACTAAATATGCAAGTCTAATATAATCTAAAGATAATATGTAATTTACGGTAAGCCAAACACTAGAATTCGAATGATGAGCTTCAAAGATTTGCCTATGATAGTATGTAATTCTTTTAATCGTCTTTGTATAAATATTATATACATGACAAGATCATTGAATTTTATCGAAAGTAATGAAATAATCTATTTTCAATAATAGTTAAATCTACATTGAAGAATAAATAGATCTAAAAATTAATTTCTTAAATCAATGAATAAAAAGAATATTTTATTTTTGCTTTAGCCGATCGTTCGACAATTTTGATATCATCAAAAGATCCAAAAGAACCCAAAGATGAAAATCACCCAATTGATGAATCACTTCGTGCTAATGTTCGATTACTTGGTCATAGTCTAGGACGAACTATAGCACATGATTTAGGTGAAAATTTTCTTGAACAAATTGAAACTATACGTCATTATGCTAAACTTCAAGATGATGGTACACAATTAGATCAATATTTACATAAACTTCCAGACAATCATCTATTACCTGTTGCACGTGCTTTTAATCAATTTCTTCAATTAGCTAATATAGCTGAACAACATTATCGAGTTTGTTCAAAACGTATTGATGATGATAGTCGTAGTACATTTCATCATATGAATCTTACTGATTTATATAAACGTATCGAAAAAGAATATAAAAATGCAAGTCAATTATTATTTGATACATTTACAAAAATGAAGATTGAATTAGTATTAACAGCACATCCAACAGAAATTATACGACGAACATTAATACAAAAATATGATTCAATTGAAGAATGTTTAGGATTATTAGACATGTTAGATCCAGAAGCTGAAGAAAAATATATTTCTGAAACAGCACATCGAACAAAAGAACGTCTTCGAGAATTAATTAGTCAAGCATGGCATACAAATGAATTTCGACATGAACGACCATCACCTATTGATGGTAAGTTTAGCTTTAAAGAAAATATTTTTTTTTACGAATTGAATTTCAAGAAATGATATCATGCTGTCAACATACATGAGTAATAAATTGTATTTAATTAATAATATCGAACTGAGAATTTGTTAATTAACTTCAAGAAGGTCAGAACAAAGAAGGAAAAGTTGATTCTATGACATTAGAATCTCCATGAAGTCATTGAACCAGCTTTTCTTCCTTGAATCAGAGTGATTAGTTTCCTTTTGTATCTATTAAGAAACTGGAAGTATTACTTTATATTAATTGTAGAAGCAAAATCAGGCTTTGCTGTTGTTGAAAATTCTCTTTGGGAAGCTGTACCAACATTTTTTCGTGATCTCGATGAACTGCTTCTTAATACAGCTGGTCAACGTTTACCATTACATGTTGCACCTATTCGATTTGCATCATGGATGGGCGGTGATCGAGATGTAAGTTTCATTCCTTTTGTATAAACTTATGAAGACATTGTTTGAATCATTTTTAATTAAATAAGAACTTTGTTCATTATTAATTGTATTATATAGGGTAATCCAAATGTAACAGCTGCAGTAACTATAGAAGTATTATTACTTGCTCGTTGGCAAGCAGCTGAACTTTATATTTCTAATTTGGAAAAACTCAAGGATGAATTATCGATGACAAAAGCATCGTAAGTTAGATTTTATGAAAAGAAAAAAAAAACAACATAGTTGATGTTTTCATTTTATAGAAATGAATTATTAAATTTAATTGGTGATAAAAATGCGAAAGAACCATATCGTGTTCTCTTAAAACATTTAATACGTCAAGTTCGAACAACACGTGAATGGTTACAAGCTCAATTAGATAATAAACCATTTAATATTCCAAAAGACATTGAACTTATTCAAGTATCTAAACAACTTCAAGAACCTCTTAAAATTTGTTATCAATCATTATGTGAAAATAAACTTGATCTAATTGCTAATGGTTTATTACTTGATATATTACGTCGTTTAGCTTGTTTTGGTGTAACATTATCAAAATTAGATCTACGACAAGAATCTGCACGACATACAGAAGCTCTTGAAGAAATTATATCATGTATTCTACCACATGATAATAAATATTCAGAATGGAATGAAGAAAAAAAACAAGAATTTTTACTTGATGAACTTGTTTCAAAACGACCATTAATATCTCATCGGCATCAATGGTCAGCTGATACTCAAGAAGTTTTAGATACATTTGAAATTATTGGTCGAAAGAATAATGAAGAAGCATTAGGCTCTTATATTATATCAATGGCTAAACAGCCATCAGATGTATTAGCAGTAGCATTATTTATGAAAGAAATGGCAAATGGAAAGACATTACCGGTGAGATCTTTTTTTGAATTGATTAGTTTCTTAAAATGAAATATTAAAGATTGTTCCATTATTTGAAAGATTGAATGATTTGGATCGTTCCAATGATATTATTGATAGATTATTGTCAATGAAAGTTTATCGAGATCTTATTGATAACAAACAAGAAGTTATGATTGGATATTCGGATTCGGCTAAAGACGCAGGGTATACACATTAGTTTTTTATTAATTCATATTTTCAAAATTTATTTATCTAATATTTAATTATTTTATTTTGCATTGATTTTTATTATTTAAAAATTTTTTTTTCTGTTATTAATTTAAGTCAATTAGCAGCTGCATGGGCTCAATATCGAGCTCAAGATCGGTTGTTAGAAGTATGTCAAAAGCATGGTGTTGCATTAACATTATTTCATGGTCGAGGTGGTACTATTGGTAGAGGTGGTGGTCCAGCTTATGCAGGTAAGATTATTTCGTTTTCTTATAATTCAAAATTACAATTAGAAAAAAAAGCCAATTTCAAAACATGATTTATTATTAAAATATATCTATCGACAAATATGAATATTTTTCTAGCTATTTTATCTCAACCACCCGGATCCATTAACAACAGTATTCGTGTAACTGAACAAGGTGAAATGATACGATTTAAATTTGGTCTACCTGGTTTAGCAGTTTTATCAATGGAAATTTATGCTTGTGCAATTTTAGAAGCTACACTTCTTCCTATACCAAAACCAAAAGATAGTTGGTGTAAAGAAATGAATAAATTAGCTGATCGAGCACATCGTACTTATAATTTAATTGTTCGTGAAAATCCAGATTTTGTACCATATTTTCAAAGAATAACACCATTAAATGCACTTTCACAACTTCGACTTGGTTCTCGGCCAACAAAACGAAAACAAGACGGTGGTGTTGAAACATTACGAGCTATTCCATGGATTTTTGCATGGAGGTAAGTGATTTTTTATTTTTTTGATATATTCCAGATACTTTAATGAAAATCGTAGATAATTTTATTAATTTTTTTATATTGGAAAACATTGTTTAAATCAAACAATGATATGATTTATAAAATTTCATAAACTTATGTGCTATGCTGTGTGTAGAAAATTACTTTTAAGCTGAGGTTTGTAGATATACGCTATACTATTGGTGTATCATGTGAATGAAAATATCTAATAATTAATTTATTGATTATTGCTTTAATCATGTTTTTTTCTAATACGAATTATTATTAGTTAGGCCCTTTTTTTTCTAGTCAAATTCGACTTATGTTACCATCATGGTTGGGTACAGATGATGCATTTGAAGAATTTCTTAAAGAAAATCCTAATGGTCTAAATCGTTTACGTGAAATGATTAAATCATGGCCATTTTTTCGAATGTATATAGAGATGCTTGAAATGGTTCTTGCAAAATCTGATGTTGATATAACAGCCTATTATGAATATCGACTTCTTGAACCAAATTCATCAATGCAAAAATTAAGTGAATCTTTACGTCAAAGACTTGATCATTTACGTGAACTTGTTCTTCGTATAACTGATCAAAAAGAACTATTAGAAGATGTACCAAGACTTGCTCGTACAATTGCTTTACGTAATCCATATATTGAACCATTACATAGATTACAAGCTGAATTAATGCAACGAAATCGAGATAAAAAACAAGAAGATATACCAGCCGATATATCAAGAGCTATGATGACTACTATGGCTGGTATTGCTGCAGGTCTTAGAAATACAGGATAAATTTTATTTTTTTATTTTATGGTTTTTATTTTTTAAAGATTTTATAGAGAATTATAGTATAGATTAAAAATATTTTTATTCATATAATCATATTATATTGCTGATTATTTATTGAAAATAAAAAACAAAAACTTTTTTTCTAGATCAAACTTTTGTTTATTTTTTTCAAAACGAAACCAATGAATATGATTTGAATTCATATATATAAGTATTAAATTATAATACTTTCAATAATTGTCTCACTGACATTCAAAATAATATCTAACAGAAAAGAAAAAAAAACACTCGACATAGAAGTCAAAGATTACAACATCATTGTAACACAAACGATGGACTTTTTATTATTCATTGGAACCAATATATTAACAGCAAAAAAATATAAAACTGTAAAATCGTAATTTATTAATATGCCTTGTTTGCTTAGAAATACAAGTTATAAATATATTTTTGTTTCAAATTAATTCTTTTAATATCAATAGATTTTATTTGAAACACATTTGATTTATGAGTACACGACTGTCATGAAAGTACAAAGTACGCTTACAAGTGCAACACAGATTGTAACTATATTATACGTAAATAAGTTTTTTTTTCGTGATAAAGAACTAACACCTATTGAAAACGATAAAACATATATAGTTAGTCTCTTGAAAAGCCTAAATATATATGCAGCCTTTGTACGCTAAACTTAGTTATAATATAAAATGCAAAAAAATAAAAATACGTTTCCATATTGAATAGACAAATACGATTTTTACAGATAACGATAGACAAATACTCGTCATTTAAATTGGCTTATGTCTGACTTGTTGTATCACTACCTTCTTGTATTTTTTTTCTTTTTCTCTCTCGTTCTTTTTCTTTTGGCATATTACATAGCTTTGTCATTCGTAATTTTCTTTTACTAGATAATATTCATGATGCCTTCTACTGAAGACAAAAACAATACGTCAGTTATTTATCGTTCTGTTAAAAACCATGAACAACAACAAGCTATCGATCTTTGGTATAAAGTACATAAGGTTCAACCAGGATTTTTCGAACGTTATTTTAACAAAGAAACATCACCTTATTATCAAGAAGGTGATACTTTAGGTGCTTGGATTGATGGACAATTAGTTAGTGCAATACATATTCGACGTCTTTATATTCGATCTCGTGATGATAATACCGAATATTTATGTGGTGCTATATCTAATGTTGCAACATTAGAAGAACATCGAAGACATGGATATTCACGTCATCTGTTACAAATGTCTATTACAGAAATGGAACAAAATGAATTTGATATTTCAGTTTTAGGTACTGGACAACCTAATCATTATTCAGTTCTTGGATGGGAACAAATCCTTTTACCATCTCCAATTAGTATCGAATGGAGTCATTTTAGTTCATCTGGAGATAATCATCACTGGTATTCAACAAATGATATACTCTCATCAAATTGTCAATTATTACTTGATATTCATTCAAATAAGCCTCGTACTTATCAATTTAATCGATCACCAGTAACAATGTTTCAAGGTTGGACTGGATGGAATTGGAAAAAAGAAAATTCTATTGCATATTTATTACACGATGTTCAACAAGGTTATATTGTTATTAGTAATCTAGATAATGTCAATGATATTTATATATCAGAATGGCGTGCATCAAATGTAGATGTTGAAAGAAAATTATTTAAATTAGCAGCTAATGAAATTCGACGACGACAACCACAAATTAAAATAATTCGTTTTCATACTGTACCACAATATATGAGTTTAGAAGAATTAGACCTATGGGCTGGTACAGTAACTATTAGTAAAAATGATCATACTATGATTCGTAATATTCGATTATCAAATGAAATTTTAGAAAAAATAAAAGCTGCTTATTTAAGTGGTCATGCAACTTTTTGGCCAGGTGATTATTTTTAAAAAAGAAAACTAAAACTGAATAGTTCAACTTTTATCTTTTTTAATAGTTGTAAAATCTATACGAAATGTTTGCATATTTTTCTATAATTACTTAACAATATAGAATTAAATCATACGTATATTTAATCTAAGTAGTATGATTATGTTTGTGATTTTGCTAATCCTTCTGATGAACATTATCTTGGCTTTATCTATGGTTAAGAAATTAACAATAACTAAGATATAGAGTGGACCACAAATAGCACTATGATAAAAAGAAAATTGAAATATCTCTGCTTCGGTTCGTTCAAACGAGCTGATTTTGTTTTATTAATGGTAGAAGTTTATTTAAAGTTTTCTTTTTTTTTCTTCATACGGATAATGTAAGTTATATTTTTTGGTCCCACTAAACAAATTTCATCTGCTGTCCAATAAGAAAAATACATATGAAGCGTTTCATAGATAATATTCAGGTGTCATCGAGGAGAATGATAAAAAAAAGTCAAAATGAATTTTAGGAATGATACTAAAGTCCTCAACATATTAGAAGATTCAAGGTCTTATATTGATTCGTTCAACTAATGTCAAAAGATATGTATTTATGATAGTTCTGATGTTTGATATTACTAGCATGAAATACTAAAACATAAATAATCGATTACTGAAACGAAGATGGCAATATCAGCCAATTGGTAAAGTATCGTGAGAGTATGGATGTAAGCGTGAGTAAGTGTGTTCTTTTCACTCACACCTGCATTCAGACCTATACGCCCATGCATACCTACATCCTCACTCCCGAGAAAAAAAGATATAAAGCATATGCATGATTCAAGTTAACTATTTTCATTAAAGTTCTTCGTGTTTTACAATATTGCTCATCGAAAAACACTTTTTTTTTTCTTATGAATATAAATTCTAGAAATGAAATAAACATATTGAGTCCTTTATCATCAACAACATAATAATTTATATTGTTTCGATGTTTGAATGAGTCAGCATATTTATCTTTCGACATTTTGTCTTTTTGATCAAAGTAGGATTTACTTTTCCATTAAGTTTCTAAAAAGAAATCATATTTTTTGATAATCTCGCCAACAATTCTTAGTGTCAATTCATTTTTGCTAAATACATTGTTAGTAAAAGAGTTTATTTCATTTCTTTCACACACGTAGAATGAGAATGAAACAGATAAGATTCTGAGAGAAAAAAAAGAAGAAAATCTTTTGTAACAAGAATGTTCTTAGAACAATACAGGCAACATATTCTAACATCTTAGTACAATGTTTAATGGCACTCGTTTTTTTTCTAAAGAATAAGATCTGTCACTGGCAGCATTTAATCTTCTCAATAACTAAATAACTGGAAAAAAAAGAAAATTAAATTTTTGCTTATGTTGAGATTTGAATAGTTTAGATGAAATTCGTTCACAACGAAATGTGCCATTAGCATAGTTATTAGTCCCAAGTTAGCTTCAATGAGTATGATTGTCCACAAACAAATAGTTTAAAGAGAAAAAGCAGTTGAATATACATTCGGTGTTTTTTTTGTGTGTATTTCGAAAAATGCTTTCCCAGATCGAACGATATGGTCCGTATACGGCTCTATTTTAATGATAGTACGGTCCGTATGGGGACCGTATCGTTCGATCTGGGTTTAGATCTTTCGACTAAAAGAAATATGTTCTCAGGCTCTAGAACAAACCTCAACGTGTATACATGAAGATATGTTATCTTCAATTATGACTGCACTGCTTTCTTGATAAAAAATGTTTTTGAATTTCTAGAAGAAAGTACAAAGATGGAGAAGTCTTTTATTTAATACGCAATAGGATTTTATCGATTGTATTCCTTATTTAGAAAGATCTCTTCATGTGTTATTATGCGCATTGTGCCAATTAGGTCCTATGACCATGTGAATGACTTTTTCGTATAGAGAATCTGAAGGACTTTCTTTTCAGATTATGCTACAAAACAATACTGAAATGACTCCACAAGATGTTTCCAATAAAGAAATGTATTTTTCAATGGACTTTGTTTTTCTATCAGCTATTTTGCAAGCTTTTTCTAATTCAGAACTGACATATCGCTATGACGACGGAAATAAAGTATTGCTTATACTGACTGAACTTAGATATTATAATGGACAGAAATATTCAAAGAATCAATAAATTGTAGAAATTGTTTTTAAAAATACGATTCTCAGAAGGAATCTTCTAATTTGTCAAAGGCTTTATATGTATAAACCCAGAGCAAATTTTCAAAAATAATCAGTTTAAATACTGATATTCGTGCTCGATAAATAAAACGCACGATTGCAGTCATTTGAATACCAACTTCCTTGCAAAAACCAGTGTTACACGTTTGAAAATTCGAGATTTTGTAACCATTGACTTTGAAACTTTCTTGTTCTGAAAATTTTCTGTAGGTGCATCAATATAGTATGATTCATAAAGTCCATTTTGACTTTTTCTTGTTGTTTTAGATGAGAACAGGATATTATCTATGAAATGTTGCACATATATTTTTTGTCACATGATAACAGATAAAAACTGCTGTTATGACATCAATAATAATACGTAATAGTAGTATTTACTTACCTTGTTCGTATGAAAAAAAGAAACTTTGAATAAACTTCTAACACTGATCAAAAGAATCATCCCATATGAATGAACCGATACAGAAATATTTCAGTTGGTTTTTTTTACCGTAATGCTATCTATGCCTCATCCTGTATATATTTTGAAGGAAAAACAATTGTTCTACAGGATAGGATTGATGATATTCTTATGTGAAATATTCAAAAGTCTTTGAATCATTTACATGAATCTGTTAGTGCAATACAATCAACAATAAAGATATTACTTCCAAAAAAAGATGGACGTCAGAAAAATTTTGAAATCACTCGACAGTTATTATTAATCAGAAATATATTTAATAGAGCTAAAATTAATGAACAACAACGAAGAGTATGCACAACATGTCTATTACGAATTTGAAGATAAATCATTATAATAAAAGAGCAGTTCAATGAAAATGGGAAAACCATAAGTAGGCATCAATGAATAATACAATAGAAGAAATTCAAAAATGAATTACTATTGAGAATCGTTTAATCAACAATGAAAATAGTACGGAGTACACTCAATACAATAGTTGTGAACTGATCTAAATATAACAATAATAATAAAAAAATGTTCCAATGTTTATCAAACCATTATTCTATGCATGATGATGTAAATATTCTCTTGAATATAAAAACGGCCAATCAAATTCCTTAGTTAAAATCTATTTATTCAATTAAGCAACTAAAGGGTGTTGATGGTAAGGTTTTTAAAGATATTGAAAAATGTTTAAGATTCTACAAAAAAAGGTCTTTATATGTGGAAGACCGAAAATTCGATCCGATCACAATTTTACCTCATTAATCTCCATAAAAAAACCCATATTTCTATAAATAATTAATAGATTGTCTAGTGCTCAGATACAGTTATACCGTTCTGCGGATTACTACGCAGTACACTGACTGTTCGTAAAGATACAACTTTTCTATGAAGATTCATGGTGGGAACTGGGACTGAAGCTTCTAATGGATGTTGAGCGCAGATCGAAAGTATCATGAGAAGATAAAGTCTAAGCCGGAATTCCTGTAATCACTACAAAAATTGATATGCAAGATGATTGGGATGCCAATTATCAACCTTGAGAAACTTTCATTTTTGTTCAAGTTACTCTGCACTTCGTTATGTCGTCAACCTTTTATATGATGATTTTCATCGATAATTGGTCCAATCTAATCGTTTACTTCAGCTTTGAATCATTTTGGATTTGTACCGTGGATAAAATCTTATTCAACACTTCATTGAAATTTTGAGAAGCATTAATTATCCTGAATTTAGATTATGTCATACATCTTCATATATTTGATAAATATATTAACATTTTTTCAGACACTCATTCCATGAAGTCGCTTTTGACTTAGTCTTATGACTACTCAATTCTCTAGCATCAAAACTTTCCAGAAATGATACTATATTTGTAATTAAAATTATCGAAAATAGTACCTTCTAATTTGTCATAATAGCTAGACTAGAGTTCGTAAAATAAAAAACAAATCGAAAATAACAATATCATTTAACATTGTCCAATTTATATATTCAAAGATTGCATGCTATGAATAATATCATATTAATAGTTTTAACATTGCTTCATTGTATCCAGTTAGATACGAACAATGAGACGACTGATACTACATCCTTGACAAATAACAATAATGAAAAGCTAGAACACAAAAGTTAATGTATTTGCTTCGATCTACAATGATTATAGATATTCTTCGTTTTAGATACATCATGGATGAAGTTAATTATACATAAATTGAACATTGGTCGACTTTCAAACGATCCAATAACAAATTAAAAAATGTACTGTTTATCAATCATCTATTGTAGATGCAGAAAGTTTAGATTCAAATAATGATTAAATATTATTTAAACCAGCTGATTTACATTTTATTATTATGCCTTAAAAATTTCTTCAATCTTTATTAAATACAATTAAACTATCAAATACGAAGACCTATTCAATAAATTAATGTTTATTTTTTTTCTTTTTAACTTACATATTAAATTAGTCTTCTTATGATGATTTGTTTCATTCATATCACAAAAAATAAAAACGGAAGTCTATCAAATGATAAGACATATCCAGATGTGTATATATATCTTTTCAACCGGTATCAGTCTACGTCTATTTGTAAGCAATTGTTTTTTTCTTTATCAAATAGTGAATAGAGATTATACATATATATACAAACGAACAATCGTAAAAAGAAATTCATTCGTCCGTATACTAACATCTAATATAAGCTATTACAGGTTTCATCTCCTTTTTTTCCTGTTGCTTGTATCTTTTCTTTGCAACCATACATATACACATGTGCAATTTCGTGCTTGAACTAACCCGTACAAATATACATATAAGAAGCAAGCACTCGATGATCAACGATATAAAATAATACAGGGTATGTGGCTAGACAATTCTCTTTATAGAATTGAGTTAGCAATGTGACAGCTGGACTAGTTAAAAGAAAAAGTCCAAATAGAAACAATCATTGTTTTTTTTTTCTTATGAGTTCAAATAATAGAAATGAAAATTATTCATTTATTTCAATTATTCAATTTGAGATCATAACAAATCATTAAATGGTTATCACAAAAATAAATAAATAAATTATGTAAAGTATTCAATTTGCTCAGAATAAATTAGATAAATGATATTCAACTTTTTCGGTGAGTCAAAACGAAAGCGTAACTGGAAAAAAATTATTTCGATTGATATTAACTTGTTCTTTTTTTTCTTTATCTATCTACAAAATGATATTCTTTGTTTTTCTTTTATCAAGGTTTCATTCTTTTTATTTATTGTAATTATCAGACAGACTTATTTTAGAGGTCAATATGATTATTTTTCCTTATTACATCATGAATGTCCTTGTTTTTATGTATGCTTATCATATATACACGAATTTCTAGCTATCTATCACAGCCCAAGGTCGATAATTTTATTCGATCTGATATCCTATATAACAAGCTGAGTCCATTTCAATTTAGATTTTTCAGTAAGATACTTGTTTTTTTTTTTTGTTGATATCATCTTCATATATGTGTGTTCGATGTCATTTTGTTTTAGTTGGCCAATTGACTATCAAGAGACTTCTTACTCACTCTTTTCTATTTTTTTTTATTGTAATACAACATAAGAGTCAAAATATTTTAAAAAGAACTCAGTGTGAATATGTACTATCAAAAGAATACGCGGCATTGATATATCTCAGCAAGATACTTGTTGATAGAAAACTCAATGTATGTATATCTATCTATATACATATATTTACACGACCAATTTGATTTGATTAAAAAGCAAAAAACGAGTCATCTTGAACGACGACATAATCATATGTATGATGTCACATTTCTTTCGAGATCAAAAGTAAAAGAATGTGAACTGGCACGCGCACAGCAGGATTCTCTATCTCTCTAATTACCTCCATGGATAAAGAATTGTTTTGAGCTAAATTGGCAGAATATGTCGTTGTTATTATTATTTTTTGTATCCATTTCCTGCAATGAATGTTTCTACTACGCATATATCCATTTCCGGAGGCTTTTGACTGACGCCAATAACTGTGAGTATGTAGTATAGCTTAGAAAACATCTATATATATATATATATACATGATTATTTAAAGAACAAAAATATCTTAAAAAAACCATTCACTATTGATTGTTATTATAAAACATTATTCTCATCATTTATTTTTCTTTTAGACACGAGCTCTTGTTTAGATAGTGTAAGGTGTTTTGGCTTGAATAATAATAATAATAATATAAAATTCAGCACTATCAATTCATGTTCATGATTACATTTCACACATCATTATGTGAAAGATGATTGATTTTGTTTTTCTCTTCTCCTTTCAAACAATTATATATATAATTCTAAGTTTAATTTATTTTTTTTCTCTCATTCTTACTTAAATTTTATGATAAATCATTTTCATTCGACGCCATTTTTTTTTCAATTGAATTGATTAGAAAAGTATTGTCGCCATTAAGTGGTTCGACTTTATTCTTCATTCTGACTCTCTCTATTTCAATGCTAAGATGTTATTGTCAATATCAAATGTAAGATTTTTTTTTGAATGTAAGCGCACTATCAGAAGAGAGTGCCACTTATTCTCGACGAACAATGATCAGAAGTTTTAAATGCATGATGTGAAAAGTGTATGAGCAAAGTCGGCATATATATATATATATATATACATACACCAGCAACAACTAGTTCAATGACCTACTCAACAAGTGAACAGAACGCTTATTGATCAGGAGGAGGCAATGACTGATAATCTTTTCCCAGCATTATTATTTTGTCAATAAAAAATAAAAATCAAAAATCAAATCAAATTTATAAGATGAACTTCAAACATAAATATAGAATTGCAACAGCTGTATTTCCTCAAAGAAAGAAAACTCATCATTGATGATAATGAACTGTATATAAATATTGAATACCTCCAATAGGAGAACGACGAGAGAGAGAGAGAGAGAGAGAAAAAAAATCATTAACATAAACTAAATGTATTGACCAATGAACGTATTGATATGAAGGAAAAAAAAAACGATTTTCTATTTGTAAGCTTGTCTTAAGGCCATATCACAAATACTGTTCATATACACGAATAACAACAACAAAAATATGGTTCTTTTGTCATATCATCAGGTGAGATTGATTATAAATATTTGAAGTGCAAAAAAGCGGAACCCGACTTTTAAAATAAATATAATCATTTCTGCTTCTTCTTCTTCTTCTTCTTCTTCTTTTTTTTCTTTCTTATGAAGATAAATGAGATTCACTTTACTCATATTACAAGACAAAGAAAAAGAAGTACTGCCACTTTACATGACCATATTATCTTCTAATGAATAGACAGGCAATAACTACTTGAATGTGTGTCATATTTCTTTAGATTTTAATGAGAAAATTTTTATATAATAAACAAACGTTCTTTTTTTTTTCTTTATCTATCTATAAAAACTAAACTACATAGACTTGTCAATTGAAAATGTCGCACTTTCTTGAACTGACTTGCATCGTTAAATAGATAAAGATCTGCCACACTTCCTTTGAATCAAGTCTTGCTGTATATATATATATGTATGTGTTGCTAGAGGGTATTTAGATAGAAAGTCGATAAACTACACAGCGATTCGGTAATGCAAACGAGCATCTTTTTTCTTCTCTCTCTCTCTCTCTCTCTCTCTCTGTATCTTCGACAATAAAACTATCTGCCTGAAGAAGATGTGTTTTTCAAAGGCGTGAAAATCGTCTCCCTTAATGCATTGCCTATATATTAAGATACGAAATAAAATAGAAGAAAAAAAAATTTTTATGAAGATGTCACCGCTCGTGTGACACTACGTCAAGCTTCGTTAGGCACAATCAATAAAATCGCAATCGAATACGTGAAGACTGTCAATGCATTACGTGATACAGTCGCCTTCCCATGAGAGAAATATGTGTTTTTAAAATTATCTATTCAGAAAAACAATAGAAAATCAAACATAGCTATTTAACAACAATTAATAACTATTGTTAATATGTGTGACAAAAGTCTTTTATATTTTTCAAAAAGATTAGGTAAAAAATATGTGTGGATGTAATTATGATAAATATATGATGAAGTAATTTGTTTTCACATATTAATAAAATGTGTTTATAATATTTTCAAAAAATAAAACTATGATGTATATAGAAAATATTTTAATAATAAGATTTTTGTTAAAATATAATTTTGAAATCAATAAGAATTATATGACAGGATCAGTTAGATCATATTTCTAGACATCTACTCAAATAGATAATTAGGATTATTTCAAATTGATATAGAATCTGAGATATATTTGCATCAATATATATTCAAGTGGAATTATATTCAAAATCTGTATATTTGATCTTGTTCAGGAAATGATTGAATAACAATATTAGATGTTTTAACAATCAAGAAATTCTTCATATTTCTCTTACAATTAAAGAATCATTATCATAAATTGTTTTTTTTCATCTTGTGTGATAAAGATTCTTAAGGTATAGAGATGGAAAAAAAAAGAAAAATTTCTCCTTATTTATTCTTTTATAATGAAAAAAAAAAATTTTTTTTAGTTAAACCAAGAAAATAGTATTTTCTGCATCTCATCACATCACCTGTCGTAAAAGAAGCTTACGATTTTAAGATTGACTACGCCTTGATGCATCATCATCACCTGTTCAGTCGCTTGTCGGCTTATCTGACGACTTAATGAATTCAAAATTCGTTGTATATAGCTCTTACTATGTTTATGCTTCCGTGTACATCTATCGTCAATCCTTCTCATTTTTTTTTCTTTTTTTTTTCTACTTGATCCCTTCATCGCGCACAACAACACTTGAGACATTCTTGGATGTTTTTTTGTCTCTATATGTATGTGTGCAAATGTAGACGTTGTTGTCATTGAGAGATCTCTCTGTTTCACGCTTCCGGTAGCATATTCTTTGTCTTATGTGTGTAAGCATGTTTGCAAATGCTGACCGCTATCCCGGATATTGATTTAGTTGCGAGCTGCTTCTTTTTTCTTTTTCTTTCCTTTACTATTACTAATAGCCGGAATCGATGATGATGATGTGGGTTGTAGTAGTTGTAATCTCACTAGCAATAGAACGTTTGGAGAAAAAGAGAAAAACGACCGAGCATGTTGCAAACATCCCCATAGACGCTGTAGCGTCGATCATAGGATGAGTTTATTAGTAGTAGCTACTTTTCTTCCTTGTTCGCTCTTTTTTTTTGGATCAGACGAGTAAGGATGGAAAAGAGATGGAAAGAGAGAGAGAGAAAGAGACAGACAGACAGAAGAAGAAGAAAAGGGAAGAAAAAAAAATCGTTCACCCAATCGCTGATGCCCGAGGATGCAGCGAATTTTGCCGATTGGCTTGTACGAGCTTGCATGCTGCCGGAGGGCACGATTGGTCGAAAACAGAGAACGAACAAATATAGAGAAAAGAAATCCACTTGGCTCAGTGCACATACAACAAGTTTTGCTTGACGAAGAAAAAAAAAAAACGGAATTCGTATATGTATTTTATATATATATATGATGTAATATATTTATTTATTTTCTTTTCTATCAATATAGGTTGACTTCTTTCTCTTTCTCATACTATTATAAAATTTGGCCGCTAGCAACAAGAGTTTAAAAAAAAGGAAATTGGACATCATCATCATTGTCATCAGATCGATCGTCAACAATTGTGTTTGTCGACATTTTTTTTTCTCTCATATACTCTTTCTCTCTCTCTTTTTTCTCTCCCTTTTTTTTTCACTGTTTTTTGTGCATCACGACAAAGAGACACACACATATACACGTATAATTCCATCGTCGTGCATTTTTTTGCTTCGGGTGTTTATTGTTGTCATCTCATCATCGGTCGTCGAACTGCCGCAGGAGAGCGAACATAGCACTCCTGAGAACGAAGAAGAAGAATAAGAAGAAAAAAAAGTTCAACAACATCATCGTATGCCATCCGCATTTGATCTAATTGATTCAGGCGGTGGCAGCGGTAGTGGTGCGCAGACCGACGTAAGTTTTCTACTGTTTTCTTGTCACCGGATGGCCCTTAGGCAGAATAGGTTAAAGAAAGTCACATATAAAAAAACAGAAGAATAAGATTAAAAAGCAAGCAAATTTCTCTTTTTTTTTTTTTTTTTTGTTCATTGACGTTTTGTAAAAACATACATACATAAATATATATGAATAGCATATGAATATGTCAATTATTTTCTTTGGTAAGTACAAAAAAGAAAACAATTCATTAACCTAACTAGCTTGATTTTTTTCTTTGACATTTTTCTATGTCGATGTCTCATTACTATTTTATTTTGTCATTCATTACTTTTTTTGATATATCAATGGATTCATGTCATTCCTTACAGGATGCGAAATATGGTTCGTCACCAACATCATCATCGTCATCATCGGTTGGCGGTGGTCCATTTAATACATCAATAAGTTCTCGTGGTGGTGCCATAACTGATCCATCATTTCCCTATTTTCCACCTCCATTTAATCCAGCTTTTGCTGCTCAATTCGATGTACATGCAGCAGCCAGTGCCATTGAACATTATCCAACATTTAGTTATGGTACACCAAATGGTTCGTCAACATCATCATCTCCTTATGGAACTGCTACATCAATTCATCATCAACATGCAAGTCCAAGCAGTAATACATTTAATACATCACCTTATGATCCATATGCATCTGCTTATGCAGCAACAGCCGTTGCTGCACGTCATCATCATTCGATTCTTGATGCTCATCATCATCATCACCATGCAGCCGAACTCTATTCTCGTCATTCGCAACATCATCAGACATCGGCCACTTCGCTTGTTGATCATACAGCTCGTGTAAGTTAGAAAGTTTTTTTTCCACTCTTTTTGATAAGAGCCTTGATGTCGTTCATTCAAGCAAAGACAATAGTGGGCAGGCAGCTTCATCATGTACATTAAACACTTGATACTAGCACAAAAGTGAATGAGAAAGAAAGAGAGAGAGAGAGTGAATGAGTGATGATGATTGTGATTGACTTCGAGTATGTATGTGTTTATTGATATGGAAAAAAATCTTTGTATAGATTCTAAATGGAGCAGTTTCAACGGGTAATGCCGGCGGAGACGATTTACAAATGGGTGAATCACCTTATCAGAGATCATCGGCCAGTAGAGGTAAGATTTAGATAATTCTTTTTTTGTTTTTGTTTTTATTTTTAATTCAATACATTGATTAATTTATTAGAAGGCCGACGTTCAGATCCAACTAGAGATTCAAATTCATTTTCGTCTATGTGTTCTGGTAATGGTAATAGCAGTAGTGGTTCTCTGTCACCAACAGATTATTTTTGTTCAGGTAGAAATATTTTTGTATTGATTATATCGAATATTGTACTTTTATATATATATTTATATAGTACCTGGCCGATTAGCACTTCTTAGTTCAACATCAAAATATAAAGTAACTATTGGTGAAGTTCAACGACGACTTGGTGGACCAGAATGTCTTAATGCATCATTACTTGGTGGTGTTTTAAGACGGTAAGAGACAGAGACAGTGTCTAAATTAAATCTATTGAAAATCTAATCCTCAATAGACATCGACAGCAACAAAATGATGGGTTTGGTAGTCTGTCGAGATGTCAACTCAATTAGTGCTAGGCACTCTCACTCTAGTCTTTTTTTTTCGATGAAGAAAGTGCCCTAGGCTTTTTTCTCTCTTCATTCTTGATGGTATTGATTGAATTACAAGACTTATGGGTTAATTTTTTTTTTTTGTTATACATTAGGGCTAAATCGAAAAATGGTGGTCGAGATCTTCGAAATAAATTAGAAAAGATCGGTGTTAATCTACCAGCTGGTCGTCGTAAAGCAGCAACAACGACATTACTTACATCTCTTGTTGAAGGTAAGAAATTAAGATTCATGATGATGATAATTATCATCATGAACTCTTCATTATATTTCCTCAATTGGTAATGTGAGACAAATTTCATTATCATTTGACCTCAATATATGCGTGTCGCACGCATCAGCTGTCCACAACACACACACACACACACATATACATATATCTATAGTGGTCAAAAGAAAACCCTTGGGGCGATCATCATCTTCTATGAATTGATGAGAATAAAAATAAAAAACCTATTTATTATTGATTCATTCTAGGAGAAGCAAATCAATTGGCGCTTGATTTTCGTACTGTATGTGAAAATGATTTTCCAGCTAAAGTTACTGCTGATTATGTTGCAAGACATCATTCAGATCCAAATGAAATAAGTACACGAAGAAATATGGTTTTAGCTGCTAAGTAAGTTATCATTTTAAATGATCGATATATTTAATGAAATAATTGAGAATATACAGAAGATTGGTATTATTTCTTTTTCTTCTTTTCTTTTTTTGTAACCTATGATTTGTCTCGAAAACGTTCCGGTTCCGTTATAACTTCCTCAACAGATTGCAGAACTTCCTGAAATTTAATGTAGATTGTATGAAATTTCTACGAATAGATCTAATATTATATCTTCGTTGCATATACTCTCTTAGAGTCATGCAAATCTAATTCATTTTTATAATATTTTTCTTTAAAAAAAAACAAGAAATCTATAAAAATCGAAATTTTTTGTGATTATTTATGATTTTATTTTGTTTTGTTTTTTTGTATTATAGACAATTGGCAAAAGAATTCAGTGATTTACTTAAACAAGATCGATCACCTGTAAATGTTGCATCATCAACAAATTCAACGAATGGTGTATCTCATTCTCGACATACATCTGGTTCATCATCGACATCTTCATCATTAATTGCTCATCGTCAACTACACAGTATTCCTGGTACCCTTGATCCACATGTTCAAGATTCACTAACAAATTTTTCTCTTATAACACATGGTTTCGGCGCGCCAGCTCTATCTGCTGCTGTCGATGTCTTTCAACAATATTTATCTGAAATGCTTAAATATTATGAAAAAAATTATCCCATGTTTATTGCAACAACATCTACATCATCATCATCTATAAAGAATGGAGGTGGAGGCATCGATTAACTCTGTTTTGTTATTATATGCTTGCTTTTTTTTCTTTTTTTTTTTCTTATTGTATTTTTTTTTTTCTTCTGCACTTTTGACAAATACATATATATACATACATATATATATATATATATACATACAAGATACAAACATATTCGATTGAATGAACGTGCCAGGTGCCACTTTTCTCTTTTTATTTCTTTCATTCGTCTTGTAATCTCGATTCCCGCCTATCAGAAATGCGTGCAACCAAGCGCACTAATCAAACTTTTTCTTTGCGGCAACAAGAACGAGTGAGCATACTTACGCATACAACCAGAAAAACAATCTATATATCTATGCTCTTCAACGAGTGGATCAAGTAGCTTGCAAGCACGAGAAAAAGGAAGAAAACTGTTCGCTATGTCTGTCTGTCTGTTGATGCCGCGAGCAATCGAACTTGCACATTTATAGGAGTGCCATATGTGTGAATTTGTTGGGAAAATGTGTATATGTGTATAAACAAAAAAGAAAAAGGCTACTACTGATTGATTCCTTTTGCTTTGAGATTTTATCTAATAATCAATTTATTTCAACCAACAGATAGACAAATATGATTAAGAACAATTGACTTATTTTTAGAAATGAGAAAATGAATTATTAGAATGATATTTATCTAGTAAGACTTATCACGAAATAGTATTAAATCGATTAGATGAATTAATGATAAAAGTAATCTTTTATAAATTCATTGAAATGAATATAAATAATAGAAGAAAAATAATTTCGAATATTTTTGTATGTGAAATTGTTCGATGGTCTATGGTAGAAAATCTAAATATTCAAGTAATTGTGCATTTATTTCGATATAGATTTTTTTGTGGTAAAAATAAATTACAACTTTCTACATTGATACGAATAATTCGACAACAAGACCTTCATAAAACCATATCCAAAGAAAAATGCTACAAGTGGAAATAAACGTTTATTGTATTGAGATATTCGATATAGCAGAAGGGAAAAGTAATACCATGTTGTGTGATCAAAAGTTCACCAATAAAACTTTCGTCAATGGCGAAAGCTCTATTAACGAAATTTCAAAATCTTGCAATGTTCTTATAATTGGTTTATTAAAAATTATAAAGATCGATATAATCGTTCAATTTAATAAATAGTTCAATTAAAGTTACAATTCTCTTTATGTTTGATAAAACTTCGAACAAAATATAAGGGATAGACAAGAATTGATCTATCATTTTTTATATCTTTTCATTAGATAAAACAGTAAATGTTATATCTATGTACTGTTTTAGTTTTTTATTACTTAATGGCTTCTTTATACTATTCGAAACAAAACAATGGCCTATGTAGATATGAGCAAGATGGCTCCGCTCATGTCTAGATCTATGATAATCTGAAAGAATAAATTACTTGATTCTATGGACAACTAAATATACTTGTTCCAAAACATGTCAATAATGATTACATGTTCGTTAAATACACCTAAAACGAGTTCTTTTTTTTCATAAGAGGAAAGTCAAAACGAAAATAATTTTGTCCAGTAGATTATTTATAGCATCTTTTCTCTGTCAATGATTATTGACAAATAAGAATAGATATGAATTACATCACCTTAGGTTATTAGTACCAACTTTGCGTTTGTCTGATTTTCAAATATATCAGAATTAAAAGCGTTATCTTGTATAATTGCCATAAGAAGGATAAATTTACTAAATTGACGATTTGTTGTTTATCATAAAACAAGTTGCTGATATAATCAATATGTGCTAGAATAGGCTATGATCTAACTAGACATGAGCGAGACCAGAGGCACAATAGATTTGATAACCACCATCTTTTTGCTAATATTCCTCATTATGCGAGTGTTCTATCAAGAACATGAAATGCGACCAAAGATGACTGCCAAAAAAATATACATATGGTAACACAACTCTTGTCGATTATGATACTGCATTTAATTGTATGGATGCCGACGTGCATAGCTCTTATTATCAATGTTATACAAAATTCATTGCCTCAACTCGTACAAGAACTTCTATTATAGTTGGATTCTACTCAATCTAATCTACATTGACATACTTGAATTTCTATTTACGTCTGCATTTGCATTACCAGATGTTTATGACAAGATCAATAAATTAATGCCTCGTATATGACGACATCGTATTGCAAATGACGTTCATACCGGATTTACTCGTACGTACTTGGTAAATCAGCGACAGTAACTCTAACAAACGAACCGAGTATTTTTTTTTCATCATTTTTTGATAATTTAACATCATAAGCATATTTCAATGCAATTCATTTCATCGAAAAAGTTTCTTTGATCGGCTATCTATTATCACTGGGTGAATAAAGTATGAAATGAAATGATAGTAAATGTCTAAGCACAATAATGCAACTATATATTTGTTCTACATATTGACCAATAGTAGATATAACGATGTATTCATCGAATGCATGATGGGATCGATTTCTTATCAGATGAAGTTTTATAATTGAACATGAATAAAAAGAAAGTCTTGATACTATTACAGTGAAACTCAAGTATAGAACATAATCTGAATGTTGAAGAGAGAGAGAGGACTTACAACTTAATCAAATTTCACCTTGATATGTTGTAGATATTATGATTCACAAAGGACATATTGAGCAAGCATCTATTGCTATTAAAAAACTACACTTGTTTTTTCTGCATATAATCTACGAGTAGTTTCGTACAATATGTCGCAAGATAAAGAGAAATATGTTCTAGGAAACTGCATATTTAGAATATTCTTAGAATTCTTTAATAGATGACAAAACTCATAATATCTTTCAAAAAATTGACTTTGTCCATAATATCTTCGATGAAATTTTATATATATTCACGGATATTTGATATCAACAATGATTGGGATTAAAAAAAGATAATTATATGGTCTGTTAGAGCAAACGAGGGCTTTTTCGACACTTACAGAATATTTGAAATTCAACGTTGAACACCTACTATTTCAATGACTAGAAGATAACCGTCTATAAGTTCAAAAAAGAGTATGCCTACTTCAGGTCATGTTTATACCCAAATTGATAATGGAATTTTTATAGCTAATAATATTCAGAACATGGTCTTGAATCAAATTTATCATTTAATTCTTCTGAAATTTGAGGATTTTTTTTTCGAGTTACCTACAATTTTGTAGGATGGTATTGAAACATCGAAAAAACTTCCAAGATAATCCATTGATTGCTTGTCAGTCTATTGACTGTTCATTGACACTTTTTGAGTTCTCGTGAGGAGTGTGTGATCGGCAAATATATACTTGATGTTATATGCAGTGAGCATTGAATGTTATGGATTAACATAAAATTTTGAGTTCTAGCCAATGTTGAAAGAATCTAGTCTGCATACTCTACGTATCACTTTATAAGAGGAAGGGTGCAGATGTGAATGTGAGGTCTCAAGTCTCTTTTCAATCAGCACATCCATTCACATCCATATCCATTCTAAGCTCTCTGAAAGTATTTCAATTGAATTCACCATCAAAAACTAAGTACAAAATACAATTTATTTGGGTTTAAGATTGATGAGATAAAAAATTCTATCCTTAATAGCAGTCTTTGGTATGGATGCGGTTATGGGTATTCATATCATCATACCTGAAATCCAACAACATCAATACTCACACCTACACCCTAACTTATTGAGCATTGGTCTCAGACGTTTATCCAATGCTATCAGTTCGTACATTTAGTTGAAAGTTAATCTACAAGCATTCTAATCGATGACAAGTTTATTAGAAGTTCAAGTATATTGCATTACGTTGTTGGCAAGTTTGAAAATAAATATTCGACGATTACTGCATTATGATCAGACAACTTTGTAGTGATCGTATCATAATTGTATATTTTCCCTGTTAGACGTGTTAGATTTTTTACATAAATCCAATCAGGTGTGCCACCAAATGCACTAGTTACACCAATAGATGATTCATTATAGGCAGGAACATATGTTGTCTGATCACGCAAATAACGTGCGCCACTCATATAATAATGAACAAACAAAGCTTTATTGGTTTCATTCAACATTTTATAAAAAGAATATTGATCTAATTGTTTCATGGCTGCTTCATCTGAATCTTCACCATTAAAATCACCTATTATTGCAGAAAAATGAAATTAAAATGATAAATCTATTTTTTGTTCAATCTTACCCATGATTATATCTGGATTGTATGTTTTTATAAGTCGCTCTAACTGTAAATGTTTGTGTTCTTGCAAGTATTCATACTTTTGATCATCGTATCGTCCACCACATAGATGTACATTGGAAATTTTAGTATTGTACAATTGAATAACAGCGGCACATCGTTGTGTTTCGTTGAATATCATAAGATTAATAGAATGTAATGTTTGAACATATTTCGAATGTTTTTGGTGAACATAAATCGTATTTGACAAATGAGAATAAGGATGTTTGTCGGCCTCACATTCAGCTGCAAGCATATAATATGAACTTAAATTTAATGGTGCAAATTTCGCCATTGTCCAATCATAATATTGAATATTTTCTTGAAGACAAACTACATCGGGTTGATGATTAAAGATCAAACTAGCAATTCGTTTGGGTGTTTTACTAGTTTTATAGAATTGAACATTGAATGTCATTAAAATCAATGGAAAATATGGTTGTGATTGATTATAAAATAGATCTGGCGACGTTGGATTATTGTTATTGTTAGTAGTAGCATTTTTCAGTGGTACAGTTTGTATGTTCTGACCATTGTTCACAGCTGAAACAATCGCTAGATGATTTTTGGTCTTTGGCAGAAAAATATTTCGTGATCAATTCAGGAAGTGAGTCGCTTTTGTATCAAATACGCTCTTATCGATACTCAAGATAGATATTAAGCGGGTTTCGATGAAGTTGAAACATTTGGTTCTTATAGTAGTCTGGTTTGTTTTTGTCAATACGGCCTTCACATTCCATTTCGCTTATGCAATGGATTCATCATAGCTGAATAAATATTTAATAACCGCTGCTAAAAACCTCTAGAGTAGTCTTTGAAATTCTTTTCTAGCAATTTCACTCTTCTTTCGAGAACGACGATTTTTTTTTATTTTGTTTCTGTCTCTCTCTTTCTCATTACTTTGCTGAATTCATAGAAATTATCATGGATTATTTTTGACTCATCTCCGATTTTGGTCATAATACTATCAAGTTTCTTCGAAACAATATTGTGCGAAATTAAAAATATGTATAATTCGTGTAATCATTGCGTATGCCACTCAACCTGAAACTGAACTATAAACGAAAAAGCTTGCTAGTAGAAGATGCGTATTAGCATTTAGTAGTACAATATTTGAAAGAAGATTACGAGTGAGCATAGCACGATAATCTTTTATCACCTAGCATTTTGTATCATTCGAATTATGCTGACCTCCACATAATGAGGAGTACATTTTGATACACCCTACCTTTGATGAGTTTTCAGATTCGCAACCATTTCTCTGCACACTTTACCAGCAGCTTCATCTGTCTGTGGGCAATTTTTTCAAAAGTGTTCAATGTTGCAGCAGTTACAATAGATTAAAACATAAACTTGCGCATAATAATCAGTTACTTTCTACTTCATATACATCACTAATAGTTCATCTTCTCCAAGTACTTTGTTTCGAGATTAAACAAACTTCAAATCGAGTTTGAAAGTTCGGGTCAATTGTTGTACTTTATTCTTAAGACGGATCACATCAGCGATATCCACGTATTTATCTTTGATCTCATTCACGAAATTATGCCGTTTAATATTGAGAGAGAATTGAGGCGGAATCGAAGGCGTTTTTTTTTCGTCGTAAACATGTGTTCAGTGAGAGTTCAAAGCCAATGATTTTTATCCTATAGGAAGGCAAACGACTCACTATTTTCAACGATACGAAGATGCGACACTCATGGTTTTCGATACGTCCATGACAATAGACAACATTTTTTAGCCCAGTATTAAAATTTTTTGATGAATGTGTAATAAACTCTTCAACTACTATTTTATCACGTATGTTCTGCAGCAAAACAATCGAAAAGGACGAAAACAGATAGTGAGAAATGGCAATGAAGGTGTACATGTGTCTCCAAACTGCCACTCACATTTTTATATCTACATTTTGCTGTGTACATAGATATTCTTGTAGAATTAGTCATCGATGACGATATGGCTAAAGGAATACGACCAATAGTTGGATGGAATGTTATGTCGGTGGCTGATGTTCATTCGTGATTATATGTGTGATCGATGAAGTCATCTGCTGCGCTTTTCGAAGAAATCGTTGTTGATCATGAGCAAAGAGTGAACGAACAGGAAGAGACTGTTAATTCATATGACTTGTTTGACAATTATCAATGATCCATTAGTGGCTGAAGATAGTTTGTAGAAATGACATTCATTGTGGCATTATAATAAGCCAATAATTGCTCTTAAGAAATCCTATTAGAAGTATAGGATGGAGTATGATTCATCTTCATGTACGTTTGATCATATTTTTAGCATTCGTAGATGTCATCTTGCTGTTGATCAGCACCGAGTGGCTAGGGACTTAAGCAAGAAATTGTTTTCTGACCAACAAGGTTGGAATTCATCGTTATATTTGTGTAAGAACGAGCACTAACGCAAGAGGAGAAGAAAAAACGGCGAATATTTTTTTTACAGATGAAAGATAAGAGCGAGTAATGAGTTGATTACTCATTGTTTATTATATGATACGTTTCTTCTTTCTTCTCTTACCACTCTTCGAACGAAGGGTTTTCAAGGTATTACGTTTGATCCACATAGAGACGAGTGAATCTTTGAACAATTGTTTCTGTACAAGTTGATTTATAATATAGTTTTTGAGAAGCTAGTAGATCTCTCAAACATAAGCAGAATATTAAAATAGAGCTTCGAATAAAGAATAGTAAATATTGTCAACAGATTATTCACGCTATGAGAAAATTTAGTTTCTGCGGTACCAAAATAACTCATGTTAAATTTAATTCACTGGCTCATTTCAGTTAATCGAAAGATATCAATCAGAACGATACATAAGACCAGCTCTAGAAAAACAAAACGAGAATGTCAGTCGCGACACATCTCCAGGCATCGTAGCAGACCCTTAAAATATAGGACCGTATGTCTACGTAATATATGAACAAATTCCAAAATTTCGTGTATTTACATGGAGTTTTGAAATTTATTCATATATTACGTAGACATATAGTCCTATATTTTAAGGGTCTGTTACGATGCCTGCACATCTCTCTAAAATTCACTTTCAAACTATGCTTGTCTATTGCTGGAGTTGAGGATTAGAAAGGTTATAATTTCATTTTAATTCAATGTAGAGGAACTATGTAAGTTTTGTGGTAATAAAAACACTTTATAATTTGCTAATTTGAATACACGAATCGATCCATATATTTTCTTTCACTCATAGTCAAAACTATCCATCAGCAACCTTTTCGATTTCTAATTGAATACAAAAATGAAAATCATCTTCTACTTATTCTATCCGAAAACAGAAGAATAATTGAAATTTGATCAAATTTTCAATAAAAACATAATAGAATATTCAGTTTTACAAGTATTCGGTCGTTCACTTTACATTGTTTGCAGAATATTCGCATCGATTAAAGGATTTTTATCTTATTTTTTCTTCAACGAGTCAATGGCTAAATACGATGAAAATTGTTTGATCCAGGTTGACATAGCGAAGTAAAATGAACAATACCTAAGAACTTAAGTCCGACTTTCTATTTCGTGAAAACTTGTTTTCGATTTCAGCAAAGAGTCATCATCATCAATATGCACTCGAAATGTTTCAAATATGAGAAGATTAAGAATGGCTTTAGTCAGAGAATCAGCTTCAATTTGTCTAGAACAGAAAAAAAATGAACACATCTCACCATTGCTCGTCATGGTGGTATTCGATTTCTTATTGTGCTTGGATGATAATTGAAGCACCACGGTTATCATGATGACAGTAATGAGAACAATAATGACAAACCCAATTAGTATGTACAGAATTTTCTGAGACAATAATAGACCGGTGTTGTAATCCTCGTTTTCTTCCATCTCCGTATCTTTTTCCATAGATAAGTAAACAACTAGGGAGTAAAAATTGACAAATAAAATCAGTACTTCATGTCGAACCAAATTTGAGAACTTAATAAAAACTAAGTATGACAACAGAAACTTGATAACCGCGCGTTTTTATAAAAAGTGTATCAATAAGCAAATCAACCATTAATATACAACAATTATCTTTGTTAAATTTTTCTACCTGCAAAGTATTGGAAATTTCTATTTTAGTTAGTGTTAGCTAGACGAATAAATCGATTGAATTCAGATAAACTTAGATGAATAACAATGATGGTTTTCATTATTATGATCTGTCAATTTTGAAAATCGAGCATTTATCAATATTAGACATGAATTTTGTTTGTTTGTAGTCAAATCTTTGCATTCTGCTTGATAAGATTAAAATATTTTAGAACTATTCTTAAAAGTGCGAAAAATCTGGATCGATCAAATGTTCATTTTTTTATTGAACTGAAACTCTGACATGTGTTATAAATATTTCCATGGGTTTTTAATATAAAAAGACAGAGTACGTCAATCGAATTGCCGAGCGAACCGACGAATCAACGACCAAAATGAACTTATTTAAGTCTGCCAGTTCATCGTCAATTACAAAGGTAACAATAATAAACATCTGTATGCCTATTGTACATTTGATAGGATGATCAATCCACTTTGTGACTACTGGGATGCCAGTAGAGTTACTTTGAAATGGCAGTAGACTTTTAACGAAACTTGTCCTTCGAATACCAGACCGAACTTCGATCGTATCCCCTATTACTTCATCGACTGCTGCGTCTACACGACTACTGGACTGGACACTGTATCGTATGCATCAGCTCGTTGTATCGCACAAACCTTGGAAGCAACCAATGCTACCAATATCTTCAAATCCGTAATCTGTTTCATGGATAGATCCTTTAGTCAATTGAATATAACTTTTTTCAGCGATAATGACATTGAACAAGTCGCCTTTCGAATGTTTCAACGACTGATCGTCACACACGAGGGCCAATATGACCGTCGAACTAGATCATAACGATATTTCTAACTAATTGGTCATTCATTCTTGACGTATGGTCGCGATCGACGCCGAAAAATCATTGCATTATTATTTGTCGTCCATGGTTCTCACTAACAAATATTGTTTGATAAATCAATTCTAATCTGCACGAGAATCTTGTGTATCAATCTCTCGAATTCGAGATATGACTAACGATTGAAGTAATCATTCCGACGAATCAAGGCGAGCATGTTCGTCGTATCGTAGGTGTACTTGCGATATTTTATTTTGTGATTGACAAAACAATCCAACTGTCGACAAAAATAAAGTATGATAGTCGCATCAGATCTTATTTATTAACTCGCATTTCCTTGCACGGTTATGCCTGCTATTTTCTACCCGATATTCCTTATAGCTTCGATGAAGTCAAATTTTTGGAAACAGTACTAGCACACTATATCCAATGAAATTCAAAACTAAAGTTTTGAACGCTTCGCTTGGAATTCGAATCGAGTTTCGATGATTTTCTCGTCTGAATAGACGACGTGGACATTGATGATAAGACTTTTTGAGTTGTAATGTAAATTGAACAAAACATATTTTTCAATTGTGATTTCGAAGCGATTGTCTACTTATAGCCAACAATTGGCTTGACCAATTTCAACTTAATAGGTACATCACTCGATATCGATTCACTAGATGACCCGAAAATTGACAACAACCACTATGCTTAGTTTGATGTTAGTCTATCACTCTAACCTGGCGATTGAGTTGGACTTGCTAGTTAAATATTACTGATAATAGGATTGCATTGTCTTCTCTTTTACTTTTGAATATTTGTTCGCATCCGTTCATCTTTCTATAATACTCGAATGTGTCGATAATGCATTTCACTCAGAGGTTCAGCGTCAATCTAGGTACGTTAAATATGATGTTCCAAATGTCGACGGCGCAGAGTATGGTTCTGACACGAAACAGGCTGCAGGGTAACATCTGGTGATGAGTATTTTGAGGAGGTGGATAGGTATGAGTACATCTAAATCGGATAGAGGACGATCACATATGAATCGTTTGCTACACTTAAACTATCGAGTACATTGTTGATGACACAACACTTGATTGGGACGATTCATTTATTCAATATTTCTCAAAAACTTTTCGATCAATCATCAAATATTCAGTAGAGAATACTGTTCTGACAATAGAATCAGATGAAAGAAAGAAATATGTTTCCAAATCAAAGAAATTTTCTTGAATTCTAAGATCTTGACACGAGCAAAGAGATACACAAGGAAGAAATATCAAATAAAACGATTAAATTCGATTTAGTATCGACCCCAGAGGAACTCGAACCATCTCACCGTTATCTATTTAGAGCCCATGAGTAGTGACAATATGACATTCGACGCAAGATTTACACAACTATAAAGGATATCCTTCACAATCAACAAGTGTTGGTCCTGCTCCAAGTCCCAACTTGCCCATATCTAAGACTAACCTTTTATAAATTAAACATAGTTTGATGCTTTTATGTTTTTAAATTTGATTACAATTTGTGAAAAGTCTCTTTATTAACAATAATTCTAAAAGTTTAGTATGCTTTATCAATCTAAAACAGGTTTGTATTTGAATAAAGATTCTGAAATTAAAAAATCGATGACTAATATTAGGACTGATTTTATCGTGCCAAGAAAAAAGGTAAACTAATGAATGTTATGCAAATGAGATCTAGCGTAAACACAAATATGAAAACAAGTAAATTACTGATGATTGAATTTTGTCATTAGTTCAATATCATTGACAATCATTCGTTTCATTGATGAACTCTCAAGCAATAGTCAAACAAACTTAATTCAAAGTATTAAGATCTTTCTTATCGTTGATGTCTTTAACATTGTTATATAATTCATTCTTCTTTTGATTTGATTGCTAATAGATACACAAAATTCTTTCAAATTTACGTTGATACTGTGAAGAATATTATGAACTATTAAATAGATAAGTAAGATTTTCAAAACAAATTTCATAACGATGATAATATGCAGGTTATAAAGTGAAGATATTGAAATATGTACTATTTTCCAGCAAGAGTTTTTTATTTGAATTATAGTATACTCAGCGACATCATTGGTTTCAATTCTGATTTGTTTACCATTATACTACAATAGATTGATTAATTTATTGACCTATCCGGTAAACTTGACTTTCAAACAAAGAAAGGGTCTGTCCTAGGCAACGTCTCTTTCTCTCTCTCTCTTACCTAGTATATACACTGCTGTGATAATAATTCTGTCGAATTCGCTCGCAATGGACGCAGTAAGAATCTGTTTGAAAATTTGTCTGCTATTAGAATTTCTTTTCTGTTTCTCTTATTTAGCCGTCAACAGCTCAAGTTCAACAAGTTCGTGAAATAACACGTATTGAACGAACTGGTAAGTATTTATTGAATATTTCTTTTAGTCAAACTTGTTTTTCATTTTTTCTCCTAGGTGCACATTCACACATTCGTGGTCTTGGTCTCAATGATAGTCTTGAAGCACGTGCTGTCAGTCAAGGTATGGTTGGTCAAATTAAAGCTCGTCGTGCAGCTGGTTTAATTCTTGAAATGATTAAAGAAGGTAAAATAGCTGGACGAGCTTTACTTATTGCTGGACAACCTGGAACAGGCAAGACTGCTATTGCTATGGGTAAGTTTTAGATAATATTTAATTGTTCATAAATATATATATGAATTGATTTTATATAAGGTGTTGCACAAGCATTAGGTTCGGATACACCGTTTACTGCTATGTCAGGTAGTGAAATATTTTCACTTGAAATGAGTAAAACTGAAGCATTAACTCAAGCATTTCGTCGATCGATTGGTGTTCGAATAAAGTAAATATAAACGATTAAAATTTATTACCAAATTAATAATTTTCAAATAAATTATTTATAGAGAAGAAGCAGAATTTATTGAAGGTGAAGTTGTTGAAATTCAAATTGATCGACCTGCTACAGGAACGGTAAAATATAAATTTTCAGAAACAAGTTTTTTTTTGTTCAATTTAAAAGATTACTTTCTAGGGTGCTAAAATTGGTAAAATGACATTAAAAACAACTGAAATGGAAACAATATATGATCTCGGTCAAAAAATGATTGAAGCGTTAACAAAAGAAAAAGTTCAAGCTGGGTATTTATCTTTTTCTATTATTTTATTCATTTATTTTTCTTGTTTTCTTAAGTGATGTTATTGCAATTGATAAAGCAAGTGGAAAAATTTCTCGACTTGGAAGATCATTTACTCGAGCAAAAGATTATGATGCTATGGGACCACAAGTAATATTTACTTATTTATTTATTTTATAGATCTCCAAATAAATTTAATTCATTTTATTTTGTAGACTAAATTTGTTCAATGTCCTGAAGGTGAATTACAAAAACGTAAAGAAGTTGTACATACAGTAACATTACATGAAATTGATGTTATTAATAGTCGTTCACAAGGTTTTCTTGCATTATTTTCTGGTGATACAGGTGAAATCAAATCTGAAGTACGTGAACAAATTAATGATAAAGTTGCTGAATGGCGTGAAGAAGGAAAAGCAGAAATTGTACCAGGTGTTTTATTTATTGATGAAGTTCATATGTTAGATATTGAATGTTTTTCATTCTTAAATCGTGCATTAGAAAGTGATATGGCACCAATTTTAATTATGGCAACAAATAGAGGAATTACTAAGTAGTAAAACAAGAAAAAAAAAAAGGAAGAAAAATAAAAACAAAAATATATAATTTTAGAATTCGTGGAACTAATCAACAAAGTCCACATGGTATTCCTATTGATTTACTTGATCGTGTTTTAATTATAACAACAAAACCTTATGAAATTGATGAAATAAAACAAATTCTTAAAATACGGTATGAATTGTTTAGAAGAAAAACAAAAAGTTGTTTACAGAATCCTTGCGAAATCAATATGTGAAACACGAATGTAACTGCTGTTACTAATCATAGGAAGATTTTTTTATTCTATTTGTTTTGAAACATATTTCCTCACCATTCTCTGCAGAAATACAATAAGAAAGCAGTTTATATATTATAACAAGATCCTGTTGACATACGATCTGTGATATTTCTATGGTTACGTCAATTACAGCCTATAATAAGCAATTTCCTAATGTGTTCGTGATGACTCGTTGCTAATTGATCGTATACCTAACCGATCATGTTGTTTTTCTCATATTTAAAGATAGTTTCCATCAATTGAGTTGTAGCTTTCGGCAAAATATAGTCCTGTTTTGATAATTTATCTGCTCAAAATATCAGCGCTCTATGTCATGTGTTTACTCTATTAGACTAGAAATATTAAATATAAAAATTGATCATACATCACATGCAAAATTGCTGAATATTGTACTTTGTATTTTATTCTTTTCAATGGGAAAACACACATTTGAAAAATTTTTCACTATCAAAGTTTTACTTGTTTTTTAGTTAAAATGTAACTTCTCGATCAAAAGGAAAACATACGAGATTTTTTTTATTGCAATATATCGCTATTTTTGCTTTACGTCTCGTGTATGATAAATTCTAAGTAAAATCAAAGCACATAATGCTTAGTATTTCCAGTCCGATAGAGTAAATACATGGCATAGAGAGCTAATATTTTGATCAGATAAACTATGAAAATAGGATTATACTTTGACGGAAACTGCAACTCAATATGTAGAAATCATCATGACGTATTAGAAAAACAAGATGATTGGTTAGAGGTTTAATCAATTTCGAGTATCACCGTATGTAAAAACCTATACATTTGATTGATATTGACATACAGAATATCTCAAAAGTCTAAATGAGTATTTTGTGTGGGTCACGTTTCAGGTCAGAATTTGATAAGAAAATTTTTATTGAGGATGTGTCACCATATTGAAGGACGTAATGGAGTCAGACTTACATAAGTTTTTGAATCTCAATAGATTTTTTTAGAATTGTTGGTTTTTACTCTGCCAGAATTTCTGATAATTTTTGATTAAAATTCAGAAAAATCTGTGTTTTTTGCTTCATGAAATCTACGGAAGTAAACTCAATGATCTGATCAACGTGCCATAAGAACACGAACCTTTTGGAAATTGTTCTAGTTTACTATTCTTCTATTAATGAGTAAAATATAGATTCAAAACACTTTAATTATTTATTACCCTTCCTCATAAATATCCCTATGGGTTATTAAAAAAAAACAGCGAATCTTTGTATCGCAGCCAAGCATAATAGCCTTGAATATTACTTGTTAATTTCTCTCTCTATAAGAATAAAAACTTGAATCTATCACCATAAAAAACAAGGATCTGCTGATTTAGTTAAAACACGATGAAAATATTCAAATTCTGTTTTTTGCTTGAAGATATTATCCTGTATCATAACAAATCTAAATTTTGATAAACTATTTTTATTTAGTTGTGAAGAAGAAGATGTTGAAATATCGGATGATGCATTAAATGTATTAACAAAAATTGGTAAAGAAACATCATTACGTTATTCAATTCAACTTATAACTCTTTCAAGTATTATTAGTCGAAATCGAAAAGTAAAATATTTGTTTTTTATTTCTTTTCTAAATATTTATCAATTCTAGGCTCGTGAAGTAACGGTTGATGATGTTAAACGTGTTTATGAAGTATTTCTTGATGAAGCTCGTTCAAGTGATAATCTTCGTGAATATGAACAGTATTTTATGTTTAATGATCTCAGTTGTATGTATTTATGTAAAATAAAATCAGTCATTTATATTCTAATTTTTAGCTGAACAACAAGGAACTCAATCATCAATGGAAATATAATTCCTTATGATTTTTTTGTTGTTGTGATTATTGTTTCATTCGAATGAAATGTATTTTTTTTTTGTTATTATTGTTATTTGTATCTTATAGAACTTCACGATGATTAAATCTATCTAACACATCATTGAAATAATTAGTTAAATGAACCTTCCAAAAAATAGAATTTTATCTTAATTAAAATATACTTTCAGCATAATTGAATATATCAACACATGATTTGTGTTTTGTTTATTTATGTGTTAACAAACAAAGGATCGATCGATATGGTCTGAAGATTTTTTTTTTTTTTCTGAGAATAATGTTTATATGATTAAACATTATCGAGATAGTTTTTTCTTCTTCGGTTTGCGATATTTTTATCTTTCTGAAGATCGACACAGAACAAGGAAAAAAATTCAATTATTCTTATAGTTCTCTCAAAAACAAATCTCTTGACACATTTCTATGCATGGCAATCGATGATGACTACTAGTATTTCTTGGTTATTAACAGATAAATAGAAAAAGAAAAGTCTTATCGATCGAATATTCAAAATTTTCAAGTAATGTATTGATAGTCATCAAATACACTAAAGCCTTTTTAATCGAGTGATCGATGAAATACTTTGAGATTTCGTGACATGTATTCATTTGTTTTTCTTTTTTCTTTTTTGTATTCTTTGACAGTGTCTACAATTGTGCCTTAGCTTATTATAGACAGTTGATTTGCATGCCGATCAACAATATTTATATTCCTTGAATGTATTCCATTTTTTAGTTTTTTGTATTTTAATTGGAAAAAAAGAAACATTATTCATCATGATTATAATAGAAGTAAGTATATGATATTTTGTGTTTGATTAAAAAAAAAATAAGAAACAGGAAAAGAAAAACATTATTAAAAGTAGTAAAGACCGAAGTCGTTTTGTTTTCTGCCTTTTTCTATAAGATGATTACTTGAAAGATATAAAGTTCAATAAAAGTCGAACATTTCCGAAAGGGATAATTGTTATTGATTGAGTCGATTGTTTCTATTATTTTTCTTTTTTTTTCTTTCTCAAATAAGTCTCAATCAATATAAATAGTTTAGGCAACTCGTGCTGAAAAGAAAAAAAAGAACAAGCGCGAATAACGTTTCATTTCGTTTTTTTCTGACTAGTCAATATTGACTTGAGCCTCCAATACTTGATATGTGTGATGGATTGTGATGATAAAAACAAATAGGAAATACAAGGACCGGTACTAATCATTAACTATTATTACTAATAAAAAGTTTGTTGAATGAGCAACTATTACATAAGTTTAATCATATATATACGATGATGATGATGATATGTGCGTAGTTGAATAGATTTTGTAAATTTAATTTCTTTCGAACAAAGGCAATTATCGAGGTAATCGTCAACAGGCTCCCTAGAGTTAATTGATAGTTTGATAAATTTCTATTCATTGATTATAAAGCCATTGGGATTTGAATTCTAGGCATGCTAGTGGTGCAGTTATTCAAGATATACCAGAGAACTATTCATAATTTTAGTATATGATTGATTTCAAGATTTATTGACTAGATAACCGTAGGATGAAGAGATTTTTTTTTCGTTTAATCAATAAGCACTTACTTCCCCGCCGTCTCGAAATCAAGCGAAACAGAAAAAGATCTTATTTTTATTAAAAATTTCTTGCAACTATGACGTCATTCAGTAGTCGGCGTTATTCAACCATTGTTTTTTACTCTTTTTTTTTTCATTTATTGAATTGCTTGTTTTTATAAAATGTTGTTATAGAATATGGGCATAATGGCATTCTTAATTTTTTTACTACTCTTTCTACATCCCTTTTTTAAAAAATAAATAATGACAATCCTTGAGAATATTTCTTCATGTGAAAGCCATAGAAAAATAAAGTATTTCTATTTTAGAAAATTAAAACACTAGATTTTCTTTCAATATTATTACTTAACCGGTTCGTTTAGAAGTTGCGCATCTCCTGTCATCAAATGAAAAAAAAAAGAAACCCTACTATGATAATAGTTCTTTTATGAATACTCTAGAACGATAATAGAAAAAAAAATATTTCTTCACGAGTCAAATATTACCTATAGACAAAATCAATATTTGTTTTCTTATAACGCTTTGCTTCCTGACAAACGTTTGTTACGTTATATTTTGCTAATAGAAATTTTTGATTCTAGCATAATGATAAATATTGTCAATATGAATCTTTCTTCTATTTTAGTTTGCACTTAGCTAATAAATAATGTCTAGTGAAAATATGAGTACAGATAATAATCGATCTCGTTCGCTATTACGTCAAGTACGTGACAAATTTGGTGGTATGAGTGGTAGTCGACGTCGAACAGAAAGAAGAACTGACTCTCCATCGTTGACATTAGTTAATACGAAACGTATATCAGTTGATAATATTGATACAAAAGATTGTCAAACAAAATCTCACTTAGAAAATACGACACCAGTTACATTTTCTCATCATTTATCTTTATTAATGAATGTTAAATCTCATTTTAATAAAACACGAAAATCTCCAACAAAATCAACAACATCAACAACATCATCATGTGATAACAATGATCGTACAAATTTATCATTACCACCGGTTATTTCTGTATTCGTAAGTTGTTTTAAATTAAAAAAAAAAGACTTTTTTTTCTTTGCGTAATAAAATAGAAATTGATTTAGTTGATAGTTTTTGTCTTTATAATTTATTTATTGCATCAGCTGTTGTTTTTTTTTTCTTTGAAAAGAGTTGGAAAGTCAAAACATAATTTAAATTGTAAATTTTCATATTCATACATTTATTTCTTCTTAAAAATATAAGGTTACTCGGATTAAAACTATTTATTAAGACAGTTTTGTCAATATTGTTTTTTATTGAATCATCATTGAAATTGAAACACATGTCAATAATATCCTACAGGAATATTTTCAATAGATCAAATGCATGAAACATGTACAGCCCTAGATGATTGCCCTTGATCACTGCTTGTTTTTGTCGCGAGAAAGTCAACTTCTCTATTAGTAATTTTATTAATTATGAAATAAAAAAAAATGTTTGATGTCTAAATTATTCCTTTCAAGTTATTCATTACATTACTCATGTTTCCTACTTATAAATACTATTCCATGGATATTGATAAATTTAAAAAACGTAAATAATTACTTCGAATGAATCAAATTATTTTTGTTTCAAAAGTCATTATCTAGAAAAAAAAAGAGCAAAATTAAATTTTCTTCTTTTTTTAAACTAAATTTGATACCTCAAACCTAGATTCAGTTTTTTCTTTTATCTTTTTCTACGCATTTATTAATAAAACTTATTGAAGCGGATTAAAATTATTAAAATTTTACTAACGACAAGAAATAATGAATAATATTTTGTGTAATAATAATTATATAGGCTTATAAAGTTTGTATATTTTGAATATCAAATGAACTATAGAAACTTATTGTTTGACGATCGATCCATATTACATTTTCTTTGTTGTATATATAAATAAATTTGCAATTCAAACATGCAATCATATTTTTCAGACATGAATGAAATAACGATTGTCAAGAACTGGAATAAATTGTCAAATGCCCTTTACTTATCGATTCATTTACTTTTTTTTTTTTTTGAAAATAACCACTCTCAAGATTTCTATCAAAATATATCAATCGAATCATATAGTTTTCTTAATACGAACAATATTTAAAATCTTTATTGACTATATAGTTGTAACTTCGGAAGTAAATAATCAATAAAAAAAAAAATTGATGTTTTAACATATTGGCATAAAATTTTCATTAATGAGAGTGTCTCGAGCGGGAAGGGTTGACGCTTCATAATCTTGAAAAGTTTTTCTCCAGCAAGGTTCCCGCTTTTTTTACTCACCCTATTTCAAAAAAAAACTATTCAACACTTTCAAAATCTTTCAATCGACCTTTTGAGTCATCGATTCCCACCAATACTGGCGATTTCGAGACACTCCTACTTCTTGGACAGCAAGTTTGAAAACATAAACTTTCATTAACGCGCTTTTTTTTTCTCATCAAAAAAACAACTTAACCCGTCAAAAATGTACGTTTTTTTTATGTGAAAACTCGTCGATATGTATGATGGAGTTGATTATATTCATATACAGAATGGTTCAAAAGTAGTTTAATAGTAAAAAAAAAGCTTGAGTATTTGCGCCATACATTGACCAAATGAACTGATTTTTTTTTGTTGGTAATAAAACTATTTTCTAACGATGATCTTAATGAGCTTCGAAAAAAAAAATATTTATTGTTTGATCATAATTTTCTACTAGAGGTATATGTCTTATTAATGTAACCTGAAAATTTTAGTCATAAACCAATAACGTTATTGAGTACATTATATAAACAATATTGTTTGCTATCATAACTAGTTAATGATTGTAGACATATTCAAGTCAAAAATAATAATAATAGTACGTCAAGACAATAGTTTTGATTGTTTTTCTTAGACATGATCGATAGTAAAAAATAAAATATTAAACTATCAGAAAATTATGATAAAGATTCATAAACTTTTCTTCTTAAAGCCGTAACTTTTGGATTTTATATTATAAATTCGCTTCATTTGATTTAGTATAGACGTTTCATTGAGTATAAGTCTCGAATGCCATGTGATCTTTAATTTAATATAAATGTGTAATAAAATAAGTATTTTCGATTCTTTCATACTTGTCTTCTTATTTACTCTTTCATACAAAAGAAAAGAAAAGAAAAGGTGTATTCGATCGAATCCTTATTATAGGTATACATAGTTGAGATAAATAAGATTATTATTTAAAGAATGTTATTTTTGTGCATACGCTTTTGTCAAAAGTCGGATGTCATTTCCGAGAATTTTCTTCATTCTATACTACTAAGATATTCAATAATCGAATAGGAAGACATGTCATCAGTTTGATTAAAGCTATATAGAATAAGTCTTGATGCTCTTCGACTCATTCTTATCTCGAATAGACAACTCAAATGTTAATCGTTAAAACATTAGTTGTTAATGAGATGCAATAGAATACATAGTGGCATCCATCAACATACATAGCTTCATTTATTCTCAACCGAAATTGACACCATTCTATCAGCACAAAAAAAAATGAGTTCCATAGGAAAAAAATCTATGAGACAGCGGCAGAACAGCATTTATTTTCTTTTCTTCTTTACACAAGCGTTCTTTTCTTTTTTTTTTCTTTTTTTGCTCTATATTGTCTCAGACACTAAATGAAGATAAGCTTTTTCTGTTGTCGCTAATCATCTGTTGCATTTCAACATCCGCTTTCCTTTCAGTTAATCGTTTCGTTAGGAAAAAGAAACTTACCGAAAAAAAAAAATTTGAAGAAAACAAAAGAAAATAATTCGTAAGTCAGTCAACAATGCTTATTTATACTCTAAGACAAATTTTTTGCGATGGAATATGAACATTCTTGATAAATATAACAAAAATCTAATTATGAAATGTTTCTGTGCATGCATCAAGGTGATCATTTTTTTTTCGTTATCAAGATTTAAATGAGATTTTGTTTATAAATCAAAAATTCTTTTTATTTTTCGTTTTCTCTAGGAATCAAAATCAACATCTCCATTGGATGTTAATCGAGATCTTAGTAAAGATGAACTTAATTTATTCTCACCTGAATCTCCATTGGATGCGATTACACAAAATATTGATGATCAGGTAATAGTTCAATCCAATTCCTCAGATATGTTAAAATCTAATGAAAATATTTCACAATTATCTTCATTAAATACTGAAAATAATCGAACATCATGTTCTAATCGAAAAAATTTAAATAAATTTAAAGATCAAATGGCTCAACGTGCACGAACAGTTATAAATAAATCTCCATCATTAACATCAATTTTAACAAATACATCAATAAAAACAAATTCTACTGATATAGTTTATTGGATTGAACTGTGTATTGAACGAGGAAAAGATTTGTCTATTAAAGATTTTAGTGGTACAAGTGATCCATATGTTAAAGTTTATTATGGTACGGAAGAAAAATATGTAACAAATATTGTATATAAAAATTTAAATCCAATATGGAATGAAAAATTAACATTTTTTGTACATGATTTAAATATTCCTATTTATTTTTATATATTTGATTATGATCGTATTGGACGTGATGAATCTATGGGTTCAACAAAAATTGATCTATGGAAATTACCACTTGAAAAAACTTATAATGCAACATTAGATTTAGAAAATGAAAAACGAACAGATGGAAAAATTGGTATGCTTAAAATTAGTCTTACAATTACACCAAAAACATCAGAGTTTCGTGATGAAGTAAGAATATATATATTTATGATTTAATCTATATCTATTTATAAAGATAATGCGTTCATTACCAAAAACTTCAAATAGAAAATCTTCTTTAACTGGTCGTGTAGGAACAACTAATATGATTTTATTAGCTCGACGTACTATTGATATATTTATAATTGAAGGAAGAAATTTAACAGCAACCGGTGGTAGTAATAAACAAATTAATCCTTATGTTCGTCTGAAATTTGGAGCAAATAAAAAATTTCGAACACAGGTATTGTAATGATTTATATGTTTGTTTTTTTTGTTGTCATTTGTTTTTTTGTTTTTCTTTAGACAATCAAATCAACTTCTAATCCAAAATGGCATCAATCATTTATATATGATATTAATGTTAATGAACTTCCGCCATTAGAAGTAACTGTTTTAGATGATACAGGTGGTTCTGGTGATCTTATTGGAAGGTAGATAAATCGAGAACATTAAAAATAAAAATAGAAATCTTTGGTTTTGTTTTTTGATTTGATAAATTTCACAAAATTTTATTTAGAGGAATTTGTAATTTAACTCATTTGGATGAAGAACGAACTCATAAAATATCAGTTGATCTTGATGATAATGCTGGTACTATTGATTTATTTGTAACGATAACTGGAATAACACCATCACAAGATATAGCAAACGATAGTGAAATTTATTCTAATACTGCACTTGATATTATACCAACAAAATTAACAGATGAAGATATTGAACAATATGTTTGTATAAATGAAAATTTGTTTATTTCATAATAAATGTTTATTTTTTATTAGAAATTTTTTTCAACATTACGATCAATAAAACCACTACGGGATGTTGGAAAAATTGAACTTAAAAGTAATAAAAAACAAACCGACTTTTATCTCATTGATTATTTTTATAACAGACGAAAAATCAAAATTCTATTTATTTTAGTTTATCAAGCACGAGATTTAAGTGCAAAAGATATTAATGGTAAATCAGATCCATTTTGTGTTGTTGAACTTGATTCAACACGTTTACGTACGCATACAATTTATAAAACACTTGATCCTGTTTGGAATAAATCATTTATTATACCTGTACAAGATATACATTCTGTACTTGAATTAACTATATTTGATGAAGATACAAATCAAAGTACAGAATTTATTGGAAAAGTAGTTATACCATTATTAGCGGTAAATGGAAAATTACTTCTTTTTTTGTGTTTTACTTTGAATAATTCTTTGCTATCTTTCCTTTGAAGATTAAAAATGGTGAAAAGAAATGGATATCATTAAAAGATCGAAAATGTATTTTACCTGTTAAAGGTATTATTGAAATTGAAGCAACACTTATTTATGCAGATGTAAAGATATTTATTTGGTTTTTTGTAATATTAAATTTTATATAGTTTTATTTGTTGGATATTCTAGTTAAGAGCAATTGTTCGAACATTTAATCCAAGACAAGTTCGATATTATCAACAAGATGGAAAATTTCGTGTTGGTGTAAGTTCTTTTTTTTCTTTGTTTTATTTTTAGGTACCGGAAATTAAAAATTTTAGCAAAGTTTTTTTGTTTTCAATTTATTTAGTGTCGTCGAATAGAGTACATCGAGTTATCTATGAAAAACTACTTTTCTGACTTTTGAAAACAAGTTTTTTCTTGAAATATTGGAAAAAAGACTAAATTCTAAATATCATAATTAGATTCGTCTATTATCACAGATATGTAAATATTTGTTTTTCACTTTATAGAACATTATAAGAGTTATTTCCTGATTCTGCAAATAAAATAGGTAAAAAAGACATTATGTACGTGAGACTTTTTTGGTCTATTTTACCTGTAAAATGAAGAACGTAGCCTTACAATGTTCTACAAAGCGGAAAAAAAAGATTTACATATCATGACTCTTATTACAATATTTAGAATTTAGTCTTTTTTTACATTATTTTCCGGAAAAAAACTTGTATCCAAAAATCGGAAAAGTAGTTTTTTTTTATAAGTAACTCGATATGCTCTATTTAACAACACTAAATAAATTGAAAACAAAAATTAGCTAAAATTTTCAATTTCCGATACTAAAAAAAGAAGAAATTCTTTTTTCATTTATTACAGGTGTTTAAACAACATATTAATCGTATAAGAAACATGTTCAAATATATAGTTAATACAGTGAAATTTGTTAATTATTGTTTTGAATGGGAAAATCCTATATTAAGTTTTTGTACTTTTATTGTAAGATAATATATTTGAAAAATTATTTAAGTTAATAAAATGTTTGCTTCTTATAGATATCACTTGTTATTATATGGAATTTTCAATTGTATATGTTACCTTGTGCACTTTTATTAATATTTGCATGGAATGCAATTGAAGAATATCGTCGAGGTTTATTAGGAAAACCTTTTTCGACGTTAGGAGATGAAGTAAAAAAAAGAAAAAAGAAAGATTTAATTTTAAAATGAAAGTAGTATCTATTGTTGTTTTTGTTTTATTTTTAAGATGGTATCTGCAGTAATACAACCAGGGGTTGTTGATGAAGATGCAATAGAGAATGACGTTGGTACTAAAGTAAAATAATAAAAACATAAAGAGAAAAGAATTTATAAATATTACTTTTGTTTATTTATTTTGATAGGAACAAAAACGATCATTGATGGGTGTTATTCATGGTATTCAAGATACTGTTCTTGAAATTCAAGGTTACGTTGATGATGTTGCTTCAACATTAGAACGTATTAAAAAGTAATAGGAAAAACATTGTTATAATATAGTTTAAAAAATAATTGCTTTTTTCTCATTATAGCGTTTTTAATTTTACCGTTCCTTGGCTATCCATTCTTGCTATAGTCGTGCTAACTATTGTTTCCATAATACTCTACCACATTCCACTTCGATATTTAGTTCTTGCTTTTATTATAAACAAATTTACTAAACGATTTCGTAAACCAAAAGGTTATATTGATAATAATGAAATAGCTGATTTTCTATCACGATTACCTTCCGATCCTGAGCTTGTAAGCACTTTTAAATTCTTTTTTCTTGTATAAAAACAAAAAAAGAAACCAATCATTTCTTTTGTCTTTTTTAATTTAGTTACAATATCGAGAATTAAAAATTCTATCTCGTGTTCCAACACCAAAAAAGAATAAACGCACAACTCCAAATGGCAAATAACAAAAGCAAAAAAAAAAAAAAAGAATTATATTTTTATTTAAAAAATATTTCCATAGACGATTAATATTAACAATAATGGAAGTAGCGGATAGTTTGTGATAAAATATGATGACCACTCCATAAATAAGAGACATTTAAGATCAGATATAATGTTACTCTTTTTATTGTGTATACGGTGAATTGTCTTTCGCATAAAAAAAAAAACTAATATAAAATTAATTAGATATTTATTCCGGCAAATTTTTTTTTCTTCATGTTTTTGATTGATTTAGTTTGACAAATGAAAAGTGTTTTTTTTTGTCTATTCTCAACAGAGACTATAAAGCGATTTGTTGGCAACCATAATCTTAAAATATTTTTGCTAAAAATAGATGATATTCAAAGATAAATTAATTAGGTCTTTTATGTTTTTAATTAATAGAGATTCGTCCTTAAGGAGTATCATGAATTCTTTTTTCATAGGAATAAGCTTCTTTAGTTTTCTTGATTTGTTTTGCCCAAATGAGTATGTTATCGACATTGATTTATTTCGTCAATTATTATAATGATTGTTAATGGGGAATCTGGCGATAATGTTATGATTGGAATACAAAATAATACATTAAATGCATTATTTAAATTTGATTTTGAAGTCAAATAATCAGATGATTGATGATTTTATTAATGACCAGAAATGAATAAATGAAACATTTCGTTATAGAAATATTAATTGTGAAATAAGATGATATGGACTGATTAAAGAATTCATGTCACACTATCACTGGATATATAAAAGATACGCATGAGATAACAGAATCTACTTTTCACTTAAAAAGATGATAACAAAAGAAAGGAACAGAAAAAGCATTCCGGATAATTCAAATTAATCTTAATAAGAACAACATTGACATAGATTGTTAGCAGTCGTGTGTTTGTCTTATCCGATAAATTACAAACTGTCATTAGAAGATATATAATCATTTTAACGCTTTAATCTCGTTTTGAGAACAGTAATGTGTCAAATAATAAAAGAACAGAAGTATTCAATATCAGAATAGCTTATTTTCAATAATATTCAAACATATATACTTCAGTCGAATTTACTTCTATTGCAAAAGGTCCGCCTGTAATGATATTAGACGGTTATTCATACATTCGAGTTCGTCAAACCGACGAAAAAGCTTACAGATGTTGTGAAAATCCCCCCAAAAAAATGTAATTGTCATTATCGCATAGACATGTATAATTTTGCTACCCCACCCTACACATATGTTCATTGTTAAACATCATGATAGGTCATATAACAAATTATAAACGTGATGCAATCAAAATAGCACTAAGAAAATTCCATGAAAATCTCGTTGATCGTGAAAAACAATACAAAAGAGTCAATTGATATTGTTGTATCACAGTTACCCGATTGAGCATGTTTACATTCATCATTATTAGATTAGAATATCTTGATAAAACATATGAATACTTGTGACATTGTATGTATCAATACGATGATTGTTATTTCTTTTATCTTTTATTTGTTGTTAATTATTTATCGAAGCGAAAATTAGATTTTGTTATTTCGTGCGCATCTTTCAGTGTCACACTACTACTGATATACCGCAATGCTCATAAGAATCAATGGTAGTGTCTACGACTTTTGATTCCAGTTATTAACAATTGCAGAGAGTGTTTTGTGTCCGAACTCGAATTATTGATTAGAACGATACCAAATATAAAATTTCGATAAGAACTGTTTTCGTTGAAAACTACCTGGTAGCATTTAGATCATAATGGGCATGGCATAAAAAATGGAGTACCTTTAAATTTCATTTTATCATCACTTAATACATTGTATTTAAAAAACAAAATATACCAGAAGATGCAGCATGAAAAGCTCTACAATTTATAAAGGGTCACTTATTTTATAGCTGCACTTTTTGTTTTCAAAATAGACCAAATTCTGAGCGACCAAATTTCGACGTTGCGAAAACGAGATTGTTTTTTGGTAAAAGACGAATTCGGTTTTTTCCTATCTCATCTTTTTATAATTGTTCCTTGTAAATTGTAGAGCTTTTCACGCTGCATCTTCTGGTATATTTTGTTTCTTTAATACAACATATTAAATGATGATAAAATGAAATGCACAAGTGTCACACTCATTATGATCTAATGCTATCAACAAATTTTCAGCAAAAACAGTTCTTATTGAAATTTTATTATTATGATATTACTTGATGTATGATCAAATAACATAGAAAAATAGAGCATTCTTTTTTCTATGAGACTATATAGAGAGAAAGTTTTCTCAAGTCTTCTATACCAAATTAAGATGCGACCGCCACTACTTTTGGATTGTCCTAAGTATTTTTATTTTTCCTACAAATAAACCAAACTATGAACAAGTTTTACTAACTGATTTGCCTCTAACTAAAAATAGCTGTTTAATAAGAAAAATTAATGCAATAACTAAAATGAAGTTAATGTCGTAATTTAATAATTTTCCAAAATATCCTTCTAAGATACAAGCACAAAAATAACTAGTGTTTTTAACGTGAATTTCATACTAATTTCAATATCAATGTTTAAGAGATCTGAACAAAAATTTTCTGTGATTTTGCCATAAGTGTTCTGTTTGTCTATATAAAGATTCAACCATGGTGAGAATAAAATGCTGGTACACTCTTGAATTGTGTCAGATTCGGAACAAAACATTATGAAAACTTCAAAAATCCTTCCATTTATTACCGTTAAGATTTTACTTGTGATTGGTATAAAAATTTGTGTTGTGATCTAATGATTGACGCATCTTGAGCAAATCCTGAAAAAAATTGACTAAAGCCTTGATGAAACCTTTACATTCATCTTGGTCAGAATTCTGAATTGAATCACTTATAAATCTTGATAGGATTCTGACAACCAAAGTCTGAAAAAACTTTAAAGAAAACTTTCAAAACTCCAAGCTAGATCCTTATATTTTTCCTATCACGATTCTGATCATGATTGGTCTTGTCTTGTAAGAACTTTGATGAAAGCTTGACAAAATTAGGTGCGCTATTCCTTTCAAGATCCTGAATAGAATTGAGGGTGAATCCTACATTCTCAATTTAGAAAAAAATCTTATCAGGAACTTGAACAAACCCTGACAATGATCCTATTTAATCATGAAAAATCCTACAAACAGAAATCATTAGAATTCTATACAGGATCCTGAGTAGAAGTTGACAAAACTTTTGAGATCCAGAATCCTGATAGATTCTCTCAAGCCTTCTCGAGGAATGAAAAGGATTGAGATCAAAGAAATTGTATTATAAATAAAAATAGAACAACAGTACACATTTTTGTCTGAAAATATATGGCGAATTCTTATTTCAACAGGTGTTTTTTTTCTTTTTAATTGAGAGCTCAGTACCATACGAAGCCAATAAAAGTATACATAGATAGTTGTTATTGTTATCCAGATTTGTGTTTTTTTTAAATGAAAAATCAATCAATTCTGACATAGTATACAAAAAGTATTATTTGCATCCATGTTTTCACACTATTCTGAAGGAAAAATCAAAGAACACTATCATCACAAATTTATTTGATCAACGACACACAAAGTCTATGATATTCTTCTATGGTTTCGTTATTATGTTGTTATAATCTATATTCAATTGCAAAATTAGTTCATTTTTATATTCACTTCGATATATCGTTTTGAGAACATATTACAGCTATTTTCTCAAATATAAAATTTCGATTATTTCCCTATATTCAACTAAAAGAAACGCATAAATAGTTTGATATAATATATAATAAAGTAAACTCTCTTGGAAAATAAAAAACTATGACGTGGTTTTTGTTTAATCAATAAAACAGACATATACTTAGCTAGCATTGTCGGTTCTCTAACAATGTTTATCAAACAGAAAATAAATTAAATCAATTATATTTATGTGTAGTCATAATAATTTGAATTTTGTTTAAAATACAAAACTGATGAATACATTTTAAATTTCAATTAACGATCATCAATACAATGAAAACTTTGAAACATGATAGCAACATCCGATCTGATTACTGTTGCTGCTAAAACTCGTTTTCATTCAGGGGTGGCCCGACCGGGGGGGTGTCGGGGGTGGAACACCCCCCCAATCTTAGAAAAATTCTATTTTTTGCTCAGCAAAATCAAAAAATTTTCTTCCATTTGTCATGAAAAATAATGTTACACCCCCCAAAATTAAAAAATTCCACCTTTTACTGCAAAAAATTTCGCGACACCCCCCCATTGTTGGTTGACTCGGGCCATCCCTGTTTTCATTATATCTCGAAAAAAAAAACAAAGTTCTCACTTCAAAATCGTTATTTTGTGGAGCGAATTGAGAATAATGAGAACTTCATATTGAAATTTCGAAAAAAACGTTGATCATATAGAAATATGGAATTTCGTAACAACATTTGAAACGAAAGTCGTACGACTCTTCGATCTTTAGGTCATCGCAACACAAAATAGTGACTCGCTCGAATAGCAGGCCGAGCAAGTAAAAATACTCGCGAATGATTGCCAAAGAGTGTTTCGTATCATAATGACTAGATATGATATAATCTTTAACGTAAAACAATTGTTTGTAATGAAAAGACAAATCTAATGGTTTGTTTAACAAGAAAATAAATTACATGAAAAAAACTATTCAAGTTTATTTCTTCAATGTCTATATATGTCCGAATGATGAATATATATTCATATTAGATGAGACGTTTGTTTTTTAAAAATTCTTGACCTTTCTAAATAAAGAAACAAAAATAAATTTATGAAATCTAAATTAAATTTTTTCTTTTTGTTTTCTTACCGCTATTTGTCGTGCAATTTCATCTTCATTCTCTAATAGCTTTCCTTTAGCAAATTCTTGTTTAATTCTTGTTAAATAAAAATCAACATCTGTATATTTTAATGTTTGACTATATTTAAGTAAATCTCGATAAAGACGAAGAACTTCAAGTTGTCGTGTTGACATAATAAAAATATCTTAAAAAGAAAAAAAACAAAAACAAAAACAAAAAATTTTATTCTTTTAATTAACTAAACGGCCTTTTTTTATTAATTTCTTTTTTAATTTAGCTTTTTTATCATCTTTTCGTTTTTGTAAATTATCTTTACGCTTTTCTTGTCTTTCTTTAACACGTTTTTCTGTTTCAGATTTATTTTGTTGCCATTTTTTAGCTGATTGTTCACGACGTTTATTTTGTTTTTTAATTGTTTTACGTAATAATTGAATATTATCACGAATTTTTTCACCTTTAGCTTTTGCTAATGCTGTTTTCCAATGTTTAGAACGTAAAAGTTCTTTTCCTTGTTCAGGATTTTCTTCTTGTAAACGATTTAATTCATTTTGTTCAGATTCAACTTGTTTTAATGTATTTATTAATTGTTTTTGTTTGCTTTGAAATTTTTTAGATTTTTTCTTTTTTGATTTTGTATCAATTGAATCTTCAGTATTAAATTCAAATCGACCAAATGTTATTTGATTTGGAATTGTTGATGATTTTGAATTATGAGTGTCGTTTGAAGAAGAAGAAGTTGTTTTTGTCCATTCTTTTGTAGATATTCGAGCTTTTTTTTCACGCTCTTTAGATTTATCTTTTGTATGTTTACGTTTAACAGTATGATCAATTCCATTTTCTATAAAAGAAAATAATTAGATGAGAAAGAAGAAATTAAAAAAATAATAACCTGTTTGTTGTTGACGATGAGGCATTTTTTCATGAAGTTTTTTTAATAATTCTTCACGACTAATTGAAGTATCTGATTTTTGTTTATTATTATTAGTTGATGGATTATTTTCTAAATAAAGATTTATATATAGACTTATACGAAAATATATTCTTTTACTATGATGATGAGCAAGAAATCGATAGATTCCTGATGTTGTACGAATTGATTCAATACCAGCTACTTCTAATGATGATGTAGAAGTTTGTCCTTTGATTTTTTGTTGTTGTTTATTTCTTTTTAATGTTGATTCACGAAGAAATTTATCTTTAAGTTCATTATATGTTTGCAATTCATCTTGAGCAATATATGTTTCAGGTCGAATAAAATCGACTAATGAATGAAGAATTGTATTTAAATTTAGAAAATGTTCAATTTCTGGATGACGATGAATAGCATCATCTTGGGTTATATTAACATCAGATGTATTTATATCTGTATCAGTCATTATTAGAATCTAAATGCGATTTCGTGCTAGTAGTATATTTCACTCTGAAATATTATAAAAGAATCGTTTGTTTGATGATTGGTCAATATTTTTATTCAGTTTATTCCTCAATAGAAAAATCAAACAGTAGAGGACGCTCGAAAACTAATATTCATTCAAACTGTCGATGAACTCCGTTGTATCATAAATAACTTAAGCATAAAAGTAGCTAGTAATCTACAGTTTTCAGTATTCGAAAGAGAACAGATAACTTTATCAACGTATTGAAAAATCAAATAATCAAGCAGTGAACAGCTGTCAGTGATCATTTTGGAAACAATACTATTGGAAATTTTCTCATTACATGTTAACATCATTTGATAGAAAAAATCAAGGCTTCTCTAGGCAGTTCCATTGCCAAGTTATAAGCATTATTCTGAGACCCTCGAAATCGGCCAATTGATTACTGGTCAGTTTGAAATGAGTTGATATAGAAGATTTTGACACTGCTAACGCAAGTGGGAGTGATGTTTGTTTTCTGTTTTAAAACCACATGAGATAATCAACTTGGTATTATAAAAGTCCATTGTTACCGCGTAATACTCAATTAAAAGTGACGATTTTGTAATTTTGGTCTGACTTTTTCATGTTACTTTAAAAAAGAAAAAAACTATCGCCATTTATGTCAGCATGGTCAAAGCCTTCTTTATCAGCTCATTTTGAAATGATCAATGATCAATTAGGCGATTTCGAGGGTTTCAGAAGTATGCTTATAACTTGACAATGGATCTACTCAGAGAGGTTTTAATTTTCTCTATCAAATGACTAACTTAAATGTTAACATGTAATAGGAAAATTTTCAATGGTACCGTCTCCAAAATGGTTACTGACAGCTGACCACTGCTTGATTATTTGATTTTGACATAGATTGATAAAGTTATCTGTCCTCTTTTGAATATGAAAAAGTGCAAATCGCCAGCTACTTTTATATTTGAGTTATTTGCGACGAAATCAAGTCCCTTAACCGTTTGAATAGATATCAGAGCTCGACAGTTCAAAAAAAATGGAATCGAAAATGTTTTTACTGATGACTGAAGAGCTGTTCGAGTGTTCACCAATCTGAAGTCGAAGAGATTAATCAATAATTGCATAGCCCGAGGTCTGACATGATTTTTTATTTAGACACTTCGTTTTTTACAAAAATTTCTGTCATTTCTTCTTGAAAAATATGGTTTTTTCAGATAAAATAGAAGACTTTTTTCTCTATTGATGTTTTTTTTGTCTGCACATCTTAGAATTCTCGAACTAGCTTCATTGTAGTCCACGGTTTTTGTTTTTTGTTTGAAAGATCATGTCAAGATGTAGGGCATAACAGAGAGTGTTTTTTGAATTAAGCTTTGTTATTATTATAATTAGACCGGCATTTTTTGAGACATTGAACTTTTCTCTCTTTAAAAAGTGAGAATTTAAAAAAGAAGAGCTCTGTCATGCCTTGCATCCGAACATATTCTTTCGAACAAAAGAAAATTAAGTCTAAAGAATGAACGTCCAGAGAGGATTTTAGGTTGTCTAGTTGACGTTGGTTAGTTGAATATCTCCAAAAACCTGGTGATATGAGTGTGGAAATTTTGTCATACACTTTCCATTACAGTTCCAATATGTCCTGAAGATTTTATGAGATTTGAATGTAGATAGGTCAAGATTGATTATTGAGGAAGTCTTAAACCTCTTAGAAAAGCGAGTGTTTTCATGAAAGCAAATTTTGAGATAAATACATGGTTAGATATTTTGATACGTATGCTTTCATAATCAGTGCTCTCTAACAAAAAAAGGGCGCCATACTCAATCATTTAGAATTCTAGATTTCAGTACCATTTTCTAGAACCTTTTTAGGTTCCAGACGTTTTGGCTAGAACTTGAAAAGGTTCAGAAGCAATAAAACGTTCAGTAAGACACTTTTTTAAAAGGAATATAAGAATTTCCGGTAATTTCAGTTATTACCAAGAAATTACAAGGAAATTTCTTAAGCATTCATATGGATAAATGAAGTTATAAATGTGTAGAAATATAGAACTCTATCTATAAAACTTTCAAAATTTACGGTAATTTCTCAGTATTTTCTGAAATCTCACGCGACTTGAAGGTAGGGGCCTTCGAAATTTCCAGTAAAACAGCATAATATATTTATCATTAGTAATTGTTTAGAAATTTCAGTAGTTTCCAAAAATAACAAATAAATATTGAAATTTCTTGGTCATTTTTGAAATTTAATATTTAATTTCTTAGAATTTTTTGTTGATGTTTTAGTAATTTTCGAAGTTTCCCAGACAATGTTCTCTCACAAATTGGTAATTAGAGGATTTTCCTAGAAATTACCTTTTGATATGTTGGTAATTACAGAAATTTGCTTGACGTAACCTTCTCATAAGTTTGTAATTTCGAAAATCTAAATATATGTCATTGTCTTTTGTTGATATATCAGCAGCCATAATACTAAAAAAACCTAATGTTCATGCGAACCTAGTTAGAATGCCTAAATACTAACTTTAAACTAGACATCAATAATAAGAATTAGTTGTTCTTTATTTTCTTAGATCTTTGCAACATATTCTAATCTTCAGTTAATCAAATATATACTTTAATATATCTACTCTCATTATAATATCTACAAGAATTCTAAATGATTAAATATTTGTTTAAAAATCCTAAATACACGTAACATTCTTATAGAAAATGTTCGTATTACTACGCAAGATCTACATGGAATAATTCTACTATTTAATCTAGAAATAATTTAATGCTTACATTTGTTTAAAAGCGATCATAGAAGACATTTCTTTTTTATTTGTTTTTTGAAAAATTAAAATAATCATTATTTAAAATATTTTAAATTAATAAATTGAAATAAAATATCTTAAAAATTAATCGCTCAGTATGTCATCTATCGAAAAGCGACTTTAGAAGAATTTGGCTGGATATAGATATTTATCCAATGAAAATTAAATCAGACTAGAAATAACAGAACAGCTGTTTGTTCGGCCGTTTATAGCCATGAACTAATGATAACTGATCTAATTGATTTCTATATACGTTGTAGATTATTAACACAATGTTATCTAATATTGATGAAACATTTTTATTAAATTTAAAAAATGAATTTAATTCAAATTCATCATCAACATTTGTTTCTTCTGAGCTTTTACCCAGTTATTCACCAATTGAGACGCTTACTTCCGAACTTGATTGTTTACCGAATTTATCTCAAGGTAAAAAATTCGATTATTTTTTGTGTCATAGATTTGTCAATATTCATTTTAAGCTTTTTAGATCTTTCAATTCAATCATCAATACCAACTCATTTTGATATGACAAATCCAAATGATTGGGTTCTTGCTTATTCACTTATTAAAAATTCTGTTGTTCAAATTGAACGTACAACTAATGATGATCTATTACGTTTAACAAATAATAATCGTAATAAACTTTTAAGAAATTCTCCAATATCAAGTATAAATTTTGATGATATGCCACGAGTACGTGGACCAAAATCTACTCGTTTTACTTGTCCCATATGTGGTTTAATAACTGTATCAATGGAACGTTTACAAAGACATGTTAATCAACATGGACAAAAACTTCATTTAGAAACATATAAACCAGAACGAAAAGTATCGTCATTAATATGTGAAAAATGTAAAGCAACATTTTCATCTGCTTATGCTCTAAGAAAACATCAACGTGTACACACAAGAGGTTTGTTTTGTTTTTGAAATTTAATTATTAAACACAAAAGCAAAAAAAAACAATTTTTGTTTATCTTAATAGATAAACCATTTTCGTGTGATTTTTGTGGTTCAAAATTTTCACAGTGGGGAAATTTACGACATCATATTCAACGACATTTAGGTATTAGCCCTTATGCATGTCCATATTGTAAGAAGACATTTATTGCACCATGTAAACTTGAAGTTCATATTCGTGGTCATCTTGATGAACGACCATATGTTTGTGATCGATGTCAAGCAACATTTAGATGTAATGATGATTTACGTAAACATTTAATAATTCATGCTGATTATAAAGTAAGTTCATTTACACAATGAAAATCAAATTAATCATAGAAGATGTTCAGATTTCATGCGATATTCCACTGAAAAGATGAAAAATTCAATCTTTTTGAATTTGATATCTCGAGAAAAGACCATTCATTTTGACTGAGGTTTTTGAAAGATTCTATTGACTACAAGAGCTGTCTATGAACAAAGTTTTAGGTCGAAATTCTTTTATTCAGTTCTTTGCTTATAAATACTGTGCCAAAAGTTTAAAAAAACCAGTGTGATAGTCATAACTCCAAAAGGACACTACATGAAGAAGAATTCTTCTAGTTTCAACAGATCCTATGTAATGATTGAGGTTTCATCTCAAACGCAAGATACCACCTTGAGTGCTTCTCTCGTTAGAAATTTTGTCTCAGTTTTGTTTGAGAGTAGTTAGAGACTTTTTGAAAGACTTGAAAAATTGTTTTTAATGATGAGCCAACAGGTTTTTGTTTACCCTATAAATTCTTTTCGAACATGCTAAAAATTATCGGAGAGATCGGACACTTCTCGACAAAATGTGATATTGAACTAAACTGTAGTTTTTATCCAAGCATTGTTTCAAGAGCTCCTTTCAACATAAAACAGTTGTAGATGTTTCAAAAATGAGTATTTAGGAAAAACGAAAATCGAGGTATCTTGTCAAAAGACACAAAAAAATTTGAAATAGTGCATTTTGTAGGATAGTTTGTATAAATAAAGATCCACAATTTTAGTTTCGAATGAGAATAATGGAAATACAAAAAGTTTCCGCCTGAATTAATTTTTTTAGCCTTTTCAAAGATTATTGCATTACTCTGAAACAAAAACTGAGACAAAACTTCTGAGTCGATATTCAAACAGAGCACAAATTCATAGGTGATAACTTGTCAGAAATGCATTATAGAACTAAATCCCAACAGAATAAAAAGCAATCCTGTAATTAAAGAGCATAAGTTTTCGAAAATCCAAGGAATATTAACACCTGAATACTCAACTTGTGAGTAAAATACCACTCTTTTTTTTTTTAATAAAAATTACTGCTTTTTCTAGTAAAAAGCTATTCCAGAACGGAACGTCCGCTTTGGAGGAATGATGTGAATTTCCATCATGGAAGGCCATGGTCGTTTCTTCTAGGAGAGGGAGTATCTATTTGATTAGATTCTCATATGATTAGCATAAGTAGACCTTGATCAGAGGAAGAAATATTCAAGAAGATTCATAGTTATGTATCTTCCATTCGCCATATTGACGATACTTGATATTGAATGTTAAACATAATCAAATATTAGAAAAAAATGAAATTATTTCTGTTTTATTCGATATATCTCCGGAAGTGAGTAATCGTTTTAATTTAGCATTCAAGGATCTTTCGAATATGAAAAGATGCAATTCATCCGTAGAGTTTTCTCGAATATTTTGTCACATGTTGACTATCTAATAAAATACTGGAACTCCTGTAGTTGATTAAGGAACATCAATAGCAGAGATGGAACTGGTGCTGATCGTCAAAACACTAAACTAATTCAATTTCTAATTTATTTTATGAACTTTAAACTAAATAATCATTAGAGATAAATAGATTAATCATCGAACTAAAAAGAAAATGATATTTTTAGAACAAAATGTATCCGATCAAAATCAAATCTGTTCATTTAACAACAATGGATCTCAGAAATAATTCAGAAAACTCTCACAAATAAATCACTTATATCAATAACAAAATCGTATGCTTGTTTGACATTAATATATGAAATGAGATAATGAACAGAATGATGACATCTAATTCAATATATTATTATTCTATTATACTGTTGTTTTTTTGATGGAAACTCTCATATTGAGCATTATCAAAAAATCGTGCAAATTTCCCAGATCCATAGTATATGTTAGTCAATTACATGAGTTCACAGTAAAATAAACTTCCAGTATTTTAATCGATTAGCTGCCAGTAGATCGGCATTTACCGCTCAGACTAGTATCAATCGTCAAAACATCAGACCAATTCCATCTCTGATCTATAGACAAAAAGTCTCTTAGTCTCATCAGGGTCTATTTTTACTAATAGTACAAGTTTGTAACTTGCTGAATTGTTTCCTTGTTAGGTTTTGAGAGTAACATGTTCAATTAAACTCATTGATTAGAGAAATTTTTCTGACTTGAAATATGATGGTTTTTCAGAACTAGAGATGTGCGGAGCCGAGTTGTTTTCAGTTTCGATCCAGATTATTTTATATGTTGGGTCCTGACCTAGATAGGGAGATACAGCGTTCGTGTAAATACTGATAGTGAGTCATCGACATGGAGACCACCGAAGTATTGACTAAGCTGCAACACTGAGATATTAATTCTATCAAAATATTCTCTTTTTTGCTCTAGATCTAAAGAAAACTATTTCAGAATCGATTCGCATTAAAAATTTGAAAAAAGTCTTACATACTCGTGTTGTGATTACTTCAGCCGTTGTATATCATCTTTGTTGTTTTTGACCATCTCTCCCGAATTTTGCTTTGATTTATATAATTCATAATATAACTCTCTAAAAATTATAGAAAATCTAGCAAAAAATTTTTAGTTCCAATTCGAACGACTTTTTTTCTCATAGTCTCAGTCTCAATCCGATCTCGGTAAATGTTTATTTTTTTTTTTGGTCTTGATTCTTGCACATCTTTATATTCAGGACATATAATTCATTAAGTATGATAATAAATGCATGATATAAGATTTTTGATTCGTGACATTCATAAAACATTCGCTTATACAATAAGTATTTATTTATTTATTTATTTTTCTTTTAGCCATTTGTTTGTTGGATATGTTCAAAACCATTTTTTCATGCATCAAAATTACGTATGCATTTAAAAGAAAAACATGATACTGATGTAATTATAAGAAAAAAAGATGTATTAGAATCTGGTACAGAATATGAAATAACATTTGTTAATTCTGATGAACGAACAAAAGAAATTTTACCATCTATAGAAACATTATCAACAAATGATGAACAATCATCAACATTTTATGAAACAATACTTAATTCTAATGGAATTGAAGCACGAAAAATAACATTAGTTGATGAAACATGTGATGAACCAGTAACTAATTATCAATTATTGAATGAATTAACTGTTAATGATATTGAAACATTTGTAAAAAACAATCCATTTGTTTTATCTGATAATGAATTAAGAACTTGTAGTTCAGCAGGAGGAGGAGGAGGACATCATCAACATTTTGATGATTTAAAATTAATTGATTTTCCTGTTATGTGAAAAATAAAAACAAGGAAAATACTTTAGTCTTTTTGTTTTGGTTTTATTATTGCATCTATTAGAAGAAAAGAAAAGACAGAAGAAAAAAGAAACCTGAAAAAAAGTCCAGATGAATTTTTTTTTTTTTTTATTGTTTATTTTTTGTTTGTTCATATTTGTTCGATTTCAGTCTTTAATATCGTATTCTTTTTTTTATTTATATTGTTTCGTTTATCATGATGATCGATACGTGTTTTAACTCGTAATCGATGTCGTTTATTGTTTTTTGATTTATCATTTATTAATGATGAAACATTATTTGTAGTACGTCGAAACTAAATGAAAGAAACTTGATGAATCTCATTGAATTCTTTTGTTTTCTTTTTTTCAACTGACTAAATTTTTAATTATACATGGTAATAGACATTGAAGATATATATAACAAAAGATAATACTACCAATAAGAGTTCCGATTATGATCCAACGATGTTTTTGTTGACTTTTATTACTTGACCATGAGATTGTTGATTCCATTAGAATGAAGAAATATAACATTGTTTTGTTTTTCTAGCGCTTTTTTATTTATTTATTTATGTTTTAGATAATGTCTGAAATAAAAATAAGTTCTACCGGTTGGTTAGCTATTTATTTACGTAATGGTAATGTTGGTATGTTTGATTTAAATGATACAAGTTCATGGCAATATCTTCAAGTTGAATCGATTGAAAAACAATCAAAAGATGTTAATAATGATCTCAATTATCTTAATCGTAATTTGATAAAATTTAGTCCAAATGGAGAATTCTTAGTTGTAAATGGACAAAATGAACAATTGTATATATATATTCAATCAAATTTTGAAAAATCTGAAGTTTGGTGGAAATTACAAAGAATAATTTGTGTTAAAAATTTTATTTCTGCTATGGATTTAAATAATGAATTTCTACTTATTGCTGATAAAAGTGGTGATATTTATAAAATTGATTTATTATTTAATAATACTACCACTACTAATAATAATAATCTTATGATGACAGCTGAAAATTGTATTATGCGACATTTATCTATGTTACTTGATATTACTTTTATTCGTATAAATGATAAAAAATCATTTATATTAACAGCTGATCAATATGAAAAAATTCAATTAATTCAATATCCAAATACTTCTCATAGTGGAAAATATTGTCTTGGTCATACGGAATTTGTATCTCATATTAAATTAATTGATAATAATCATATACTTTCAGCATCAGGCGATGGTAAATATTTGTTTATTTTGTAAAAAACAAAAATTATTCGGTTTTTCTTTTTTAGGTACACTACGTCTATGGCATCTTCCTGATTGTATACCACTTGTTTTATTACATTCAAAAGCACTTACATTATCATCAAAACAAATTTTTTATACTCAATTGTATGATTCAAATAGTTCATTATCATTAGAAGATTATCAACAAGATACAATGTCACAAGAATCTTCATTAGATTTATCTTCAACATTAGATTATTCAATTTGGAAAATGGATGTTGCTTCTTATAATTCTATAAATTCAAATGTTTATATTGCTTTTTCTATTTATGCACATCGATTACATTCAATTTATTTAACAAGTTTATCAAATATAAAACAATTAATTAATGAACAACGTCAATTAATATTTGATATAAGTTATGGTACAATTATTGATTATTGTTTTCCATCAAAAGATATTTTATTTAATGATTATACAATATATTCAAAATGTAATTTATATATTTTATTTGACAGCTATGTAATACTTAATATTAATATTATTTCCATATTATTATCTGACCAAACAAAATTATTTGTAAAACCTAATCAAACAATTCAAGAAATTAATAATATATTAGCTAGTAGAGATATTCATTTAATGAATTATAATATAAAAACAGATGAAATTGTATTTCAACAATTATTTAAAAATTCTAATAATAATTCGTGTCATAAACGTAAACTTGAAATAGTTGAACAACAACAACAACAACAACAACAAATAAAAAAACAAATGTTATCATCACAAAGTGATAATGAAATTCAACTGACTTAGAGAAAGTTTGCAGTCTAATCACATGATTTCTTTTTTATCATGTCTACACCATACTGAATGGACTTTGTAATTTGTTTCTTTACGTCCTTTATGGGGGTGTGTATGTGTGGTATGGTTGTAATTTTTTTTTGTTCTGTACGCGTTATTGTAGCGACGTATCGCGCATTAGCCGCGTAAGTTTTTTTGTTATTATTTGTAATATGTCAATGTCGATATAATACATCGCGAAAAAAAAATTGTTTATATTTTTTTTTAATATTTTTAGATGATGAATTCTCCGTTACTTAATGCAGGTTGTCGACTTGGACCATCATGTATTTCGCTACTTAGTCGAGTAGTAACTCATCGAACGGCTACAACAGCAGCATCGTTAGCTTCATCACCAAACACATCTGAATCGCATACAAATGAGCAAAAGCCAAAATTGAAGGAAAAAGTTGTTCGAACAGATACAAAACCTCGAACATCAAATTCATTTGTTTTAAATTTATATCGTGGTCAATTTCAGCCAGATGAATTATTTCCATATCCTAATGTACTTAATGAAGAACAAAAGGATAATGTCAAAATGCTTATTGATCCAATATGGAAATTTTTTGAAGAAAAGAATGATGCAGCTAAAAATGATATGATTGAAAAAGTAATAAAAAAAAAATTGTTTTTTTTTTTCAGTTTTTCTTTAAAATAATTCTATTGGTTCTTTCTTGTTCATTCAGATTCCAGATGAAGTCATGAATGGTTTGAAAGAACAAGGTGTATTTGGTATTCAAGTACCTGTTGAATTAGGTGGTCTTGGTTTAACAAATGCACAAGCAGCACGTCTTATTGAAATTGTTACTGGTCATGATCTTGCTATTTCAATTTGTGTTGGAGCTCATCAATCTATTGGTTTTAAAGGCATTCTTCTATTTGGTACGGATGCACAAAAACAAAAATATCTACCAAAATTAGCTGCTGGTGAACATATTGCAGCATTTGCTTTAACTGAACCAGCAGGTATGTATTTTGTTTTTCAAAAAATTTAAATTCAATTTTCTTTTTTTGTGTTCTTTTGTATACTTCAGCTGGTAGTGATGCTATTTCAATAAAAACTAAAGCTGAACTTTCACCTGATGGTAAACATTATGTTTTAAATGGTTCAAAAATTTGGATATCTAATGGTGGTATTGCTGATATATTTACAGTATTTGCACAAATACCTACTGCTGATGATAAGACAGGTCAAGTCGAAAGTAAAATGACAGCTTTTATTGTTGAAAGAAAATTTGGTGGTGTTACGAATGGACCAGCAGAAAAAAAGATGGGTATTAAAGGATCAAATACAACTGAAGTGTTTTTTGAAGATTGTAAAGTTCCTGTTGAAAATGTACTTGGTGGTGTTGGAAATGGATTTAAAGTAACACAAAAAAAAACAACAACAAATGATAAAAATAAAATATTTTTGATTTTATTCAATATTATTTTTTCTAGGTTGCTATGAATATTTTAAATAATGGTCGATTTGGTATGGTAGTTGGTTTATCAGGTACAATGAAGATGGCTATTCGAAAATCGATTGTAAGTTTCTATGATAAATGAAAAAAAAAAGCAACAAAAAAGTAATATTTAATAGGATTTTGCTAAAAATCGTCGTCAATTTGGTCGTACAATTGATACATATGGTAATGTTCAAGAAAAACTTGTACGAATGGCAATGAGACAATATGTTACTGAAAGTCTTGGATTTCTTTTGGCACAAAATATGGATCGTGGAATACCTGAATATCAATGTAATGAAAATTTTTTGTTTTTGCTTATTTTTTTTTTGTTTTAGTAAATTCATATTTTAAATTGTAGGTGAAGCAGCTATTGGAAAAATTTTTGCATCTGAATCAGCATGGTATGTACTTGATGAAGCAATACAAATTCATGGTGGAATGGGTTTTATGAGAAGCTCTGGTCTTGAACGCGTTTTACGTGATTTACGCGTCTTTCGTATATTCGAAGGTGCAAATGATATTCTACGTTTATTTGTTGCTTTTACTGGTTTACAATATGTTGGTTCACATTTACGTGAATTACAAAATGCTGTTAAAAGTTTTAATTTAAATGCTATTGTTGGTGAAGGTTCAAAACGTTTACGTCGAAATATTGGTATGTCAACAGGTCCAAATGTAAATGAATATATACATTCACCACTTCATCCATCTGGTTTACTTTTATCAAAATCAATTAATCGTTTTGGTTCAACAATAGAACAAATTCTTATGAAATATGGTAAAACAATACGTGATGAACAATTTATTGTTCATCGTATTGGTGATATTACAATTGATTTATTTACAATGGCAGCTAGTTTATCACGTTGTACACATTCATTTAAAAATCAAGTACCTACAGCTATACATGAATCAAATTTAGTTCGAATATGGTGTGAAGAAGCATATGATAGAATTAATAATAATATTAATCTTATTCAAAATCCTGAATTTATTGCAAGAACAAAATTAATGGCACAATTAGCTCGAGAAATGGTTGATAAAGAATCAACTGTACCTGTTCATCCATTAGGTTTTTAAATCGTATCATTGATATGTGTCATTTTTGTTCGATATTTGTTCTTATTTCGATTAAATATAGCGTGGCAATGAAAATGAAAGTTTATTTTACTACTAACTTGATCAGATTCATGATATAAATCATTGTATACTGTTCAGGTAGTAGATAAAAGAAAGAATATAATAAAAATTTCGAAACTATAAATCAGTATAAAAAGATATAAAATTGATTACCGAGTATGAAGAGAAAGATTGTTTAGAATCACAGAATCAATTAAATATTTTAAAAAAAATATTATTAATAGTATCAATAACAAGAATGTAAATAAGTTAAAAGAGATCGATATGATTTGAAAGAATGTCAAGTTCAGCTAAGAAGAATTTTCTTTTTTTACAAGTTTGGAACATCAATGATTTATGTGATTCTGTTCTTGATGGTTGAATAGATTGTTATTCTTTGACAAGATGTATAGTAAATGTTCGACTAAAATATTTAATGAGAAAGAACTGATTGAATGAATATATTCAGAAAATATTTGTCAATTTACTCAATAGATATTCTACACAGTATAAATTTTATTTGAATAAAGTCAAAAGTTTCGTTGATAGAAAACAATGTGAATCTTCTAGAGTTTAATTTAGCGACAAATGATATGATGAGAAAATGCAATTTATATTTTATATAAGTATCCTTCTAGGAAGCTCTCTAACTGATAAATCACTTTTGAATCGAGACTATGTTCATAATGTAGAGCTAAATGAGTTATGAATACCCTACAAAGACTTCGTATCTTTGGCTTATTATTGCAGAGATACTGCACTTTTATGGAATGTTTGAAATGAATGCCGTGATTCAGAAAAGCTGATTTTTGTATTTCGGCTTGAAACATTGCAGAGGGACAAGTATTAACGAGAGTAGTTTCAGATCTTTTGATTTGTTTCTATCCTGAAATAAGAACATCAAATCTACCAGTTTATATGAGCTGTGTAAACGATATGCTCTTAGCATAGTTGTATCTTGGGATAGGAATAGCGACAAGATCTGAACCATTCACAAGAAACTATTCTCGTTTAGGACTATCTTTATGCAAATTTTCAAGTTGAAATTCGAAAATCAGTTTTTTCTGGACCATGACATTCATTTAAAAAATATCTTAAAAATGCAGTATCTGCGCGGCAATAAACTAAAGACACGAATTCTTTTCGCGATTTTCACCGCTTCTTTGAGTCTACATAATGAAAATAGTCTCGATTCGAAAGCAATTTATCAGTTGGAGGACTTCCCTCATTAAACAGATTTCATTTTTAATTAGACACAAAACTACGAAATAATTTTCATTTCTTTTAAGAGAACATAACATGTAAGTAGACAGAATATTGATTTCCATTTATTCATATTCTCATGTATGCACAAATGATTTCTTCTGCATCGACATCAGTAAATAATATTCGAAAATATGTATATGAACAAACAAATCAACATATTAATTTTTTGAGCAGCATATTTTGAGAGAAGATATTCATTATTCTACCACTGGGAATACATAAGCTATAAAGTTATTCATTGTTTTTGGATGGAACATAATTGAACAAAACTTCATAGTATAATATATTCATAGTTGGCATATCATCTATGAGTTTGGTTCAATTCGAAGACAAACATTAACTGCTCAAATAAACTAAACATCCTTTCTTCTTTTTAGTTGGAGCTTGATAAGGTAAACTAGGCTTCAATTAAAGTTAAACATCAATGAATAGAAAACATTAGAACCCTGCAAAGTCAAATTTTTTCGACTCTGCAATTTTTTTTACTGGCATATACAGTGGCTTCATTTTTTCGCAATAATCACTTGTGAAAATCAATCTAGTCTAGATGCTTTCTTTTGTTTTTCTGTTTCATGTTATTTGGTTATTGGATTGCCAGTTGTCGTTTACTAGACATTACAATTGTTAATAATAAGTGCTATATAAGAAAAGAATGAAATAGGATTTTTGGAGTCGGATTCAGGACTTTAAAAAATATCTAATATTAAGGTGAATTAGATATTTGATAAATAGACTAACTCAATGTTAAAAACTGATAAATTTAAGACGTACATTATTCGCATCAAATTCCCAGATAATGAATACATTCATAATAAAAACCATCTATTATAAAGTCTTTGTTTTATATTCACTCGTTTATCCTATTTTGTATGAGAATCTTTATTGATATTTCTTTGTAAAAGACCGTATATGTTTATTACTATAAAAATGAAACGACTTTAAAGGTTGTAATCTAAAAAAAAATAGATAAATCAATTATTACGAATGCGCAAGTTTCAATTGAGAGACAAAATATGTTTTATCTCTGATGCAGACTTAATCTACTATAATCAACAAATGTTTAATACAACTTCTTTTTTTGCTTCTTATTGCGTAACATGTTTCTAGTAGTTTCACTAGATCATTGTAAATAATTGATTGTAATCAAAGGTAAGAGTTCAAGATAAAGGACGAAATTCTTCAAGTATGCAAGTGTATTAAGTACAGATTCAATACATCATTAAATAGTTTTATCATTTTCCATCTGTATATTCTTCGTCATGATAATTGATTTTTTAAATAACTAACCACTCATTGAAATTGAAAAAAAATCATTACTTATTCGATTGCATGTAAAATAGATTTCTATTAAAAATACATACAACATTCAATAGATGAAACTACATAGAATATGCATAATCAATTGAATCTTAACTTTATTGATACTATTTATAACCATGTTTCCTATTCATGGATCCCATTTTCAAGGTGGAACTGTCAGTTACAAAGTCATAGGTACTAATGGATAACAATTAATTATTTGCTTTACACAAATATATACTTATATCTATCCGATAATCTATTGTAACAATACTTATATTGCTAATCAGCAGAGTTTGATGTTTTCTCCTTTTGGAAATGCAACAGCAATGCTTATTTGTATTGCTAATTGTTCAACATGTGAGGGTTATACACCGATATCCATTGCGTCGAAAGTACTGATTATTCAGCTAGAATATCAATAACGATTGGACAACGAACTGACGATACTTTACTGTTGCTTATAAAGGAAATGCTTTTCGTACTCTTAGTTTACCAAGGTGGTGATGGATCAAACCAAAATTGAAGTATGTCAACTCTGATCGATTTACGTATATGATTTGATAGTAGATACAGCAGCCGACCGTTGGCTACTATGATCTCTCCTATTTATATTGCTGTTGATGTTCAACAAACAATATCAATACCAACAATTGATGCTGATCATGATGAAGTTCGATGTCATTTTGCTAGTGGTGGTAGTGTTTGTCCACCAAATTCACTACCAAATAGTACAACTATTTCATATAATTGTACATTTACTATCATAGGTACTCAATAGAGTGATTGGCATGCTATTACTATTCAGGTATTTCATATGAAATGCATTATTTCAATTTCTTCTTGAAAATTAGAAATTGAATATCGATGTAAGAGTTTCTTTTCCTTTTGTTTCAAAAAATATATATCGAAGCGAATTTTATTCTTTTTGAATAAATAATTTTTAAAATTTATAATTAATAAGCTCTTCTGGTTGAAAGATATGAACATTATCATACTTTGACATAGTTCTATTTCAAATATATTAGGCTGAAGATTTTGCACATTCGATAACTACAACATATTATAGCACAGTTCTTTATCCATGTCTATGTTCAACCTAATTGCACTCAGCGACTCTATTCGCATGGTCCAACTCTCGAGGATACATGCACTGACGAACAAGTTGAAATATCATACACGCTGGAGTTGATTGCAGAAAACTACTGTTCTAGTTATGACGTTAAGATGATAGAAATAGCTACTCAATCATTTTCGATTGTTATAAAATCGCCAATTATTCAAAATACGAGCACTTTATGATTAGTAACTCTTACATAGACACTAACAGCAAACGAAGTTGGCTCAGGAACACTTTTTTCAGTTGGTATTGAATAGTTAAATAAAATTTTTTGTTGAAAAATTCATTGCATATATATCATTTGTTTGTTTTAATAGTCAAAGTGTACAAACGAATCAATATTGTCTTAACTTCACCGTGGGTAACGAAACTTTGAGAACATGTCCTGGAGTAGAAATAACTACTAATAAGTAAGACTCATTTCAATTATTTATATAGACATAAAAAATATTATTTGTCTGTTCAGAATGATTACAGAATCATTAACAACAGAATCTTCAACGTAAGTTTTCTTATCATTTCATCAGAAATGAAGACAAAAATTCAGAATTATTACTTATTTCAAAAAGAAGAACCATGAGTATTTTTTGAATAACTCTAGATACGAATATAATACTGAACTAATCAGATTAGTTCTTGGTGGACATTTTAAAAACGATACTGTGAACCTATTTTTCAGTTGACCTTGATTATTGATTTGATCAGTAGATAGGAAAAGTTGTTCCCTTTCAATCTACGGAAGACTGCCATTGCTAGCTTGTTTCATTCAAGAACTATTAGGGCTCTCTTGAGACCTTCGGTTTCAGCCAATTGGTCTGTGGCTACCTAAAAAAGCATCTAGACATAGGTAATTCACTACGTTGAATGAACAGATAAACAAATTCAAGGAAAACGATGTCAGACACTTTTCAATGTCTTTCATTCCTGAATATTTTCATCTCAGAGAAATCAAAGCTTCACCCTGGTTAGAATTATATAGACAGTTCTTTCGAAAAAAGAAAAATTTTGACTCCCTACATCCTCGAGAGAAGATCATAGGAACTTCGAAAAAAGAATTTTTCTAACAAAATCGGATAATAATCATTCATATCGATAAAGCATGGGACTCTAACCACAGCCATATGATTGAAATTCATTATTAGTGGTATGGGAGTTGATCTCTCGATGTGATACATTTGCCAGACTCTCTAATTCTCCATTAAAAGTGTGCTCTATATACTACTAAATAATAGTTGATAACGAATTTCGATCTTATGGCTGTGATCAGGATCCCATGCTTTACTGATATGGACGATTATTATCCGATTTTGTTAGAAAAATTCTTTTTTCGAAGTTCCCTGTAGTCCCCTCCCCACAGGGATGTAGGTGGTCGAAATTTTTTTGTTATTTGTCGAAAGAACTATCTATATAATTCAAGCCAAGGTTAAATCCTAATATCTCCGAGATGAAAATTCTCATCAATGAAGGACACTGAAAAGTGTCTAACATCACTTTCCTTGAAGTCGTTTATCTGTCCATTGATAATATAAGCTTCATATTGCATTGAACGGTATACTTTGCTTTTCGATATATGTTTACTACTATGTCAAGAATCAAAATTTGCATAACACATCAAAAATTCAGGTTGGTGGCGTTCTGTTTCGAAAAAATGGTAATAGATATACTGCCAACAAACAGATATTATACACTGCTAAATTATGACCTTTTCTACTCATGTTGGCTCAATAAATAAATTATATTCAATATTTTAATTGTCAGCTGTTGATGATCTTTCTTTTGATGCATAGCATGAAAAAATTCTCTCACTTGTGGACGTATAATCGTAGTAGATATTTATGAAATAATTAATCACTATTTTCTTGATAGTAGATAGCTAGTGTTGAAAAGTCAATCAAGACTAACTTTACTATACAACATCGAAATAAGCTAGCAAATTTGAATTTTTCTGGTTTTAGATGATGATCTTTCGAATGCATATAAAAAATAAAAAAATTTAAATTTTGACTCGTATCTCAATTTTTTGGCCCTCTTTACGAGTTCTTCTCTCTTCATGAATTCCTTTCCTTTTTCTAAAACACATTTTCTGAAAGAGTAAAAGTTCTTTTGACAATGTTTGATATTGAGGTTTCTTTTTCTCACTCATAGTTGATTTCAAAAATTTTTTCTCTTATGTTTTTTGAAGTTCAGACATTGCTCTTTCAACTGGAAACAGAATTAATTTTCTACAAGATACCTTAGTGAAAAACTACGGGTCAAGATTTTGGCAATTATTTTTGCATTGTAGACTATTCCGGATATTAAATCTGTTCTTATCATTCTATTTACATTCATTTTTACTGTCGCATCCATAAATTGAAAAATGTTTCTATCATTCATTAAACTTGGTTTCATTCGTTCTACGTAGTATCTTATAAATTATTCAATAAAATCATTCAAGTTAAATGAACTTTCTCTTTAATTATCTGATTGAAGAAAAAGTAAAGTAAATATAATCATACTAATGTAAAAGAAACCTACCTTTAACTGTTAATTACAATATATGATATGTATAAATTCATCTACAATACAATTTCTTTTTTTTGCTTTTTTTTTGCTTTTATAATCAACATATGTCGAAAAAATTACTTAGTTATAAATTATTGTATTCAGCTATTTGAATATTTATTAGAAATATCTGTACATTTTTTAAAACATTTTATTGATCATTGGATATACAGAGAATTTTGTTATGATGTATTCTTCTTTAATTACAATTTTTAACAATTAATTATTTATAATAGGAATACAGTCCTAATAAAGAATAAAAGCATTCGAATTCAAACAATCTCTACATGATTTTTAAAAGTCAATATAACAATATAAAAAAAAAAAAGAAATAAAAAGTTTTAATAGCACTCTTGAGAACAATGTTAATTAAATTCAATAAATTTACTTTATCATAGAATTTAATTTAATCCTAAACGAGACACTAGATGAATAAAACATGATTTAATTGTGTTCATATTGCTATCCCAATAAGTTTGTTAACTAAATATCTTATATGAGTTTTAAAGGGAATGAAATTTCCTATAATCGACAAAAAAGATTAAGATATTAATTTCCGAATGATAGATATACTGTATCGCGAATTATTTTTTCTTGTTATTTGCATCTGATGCAGCCATAGTCTTTTTTTTCTTTTGCACTATATTTATTTACATTTTTATGAAAAAAAAAAGACACTTGAATATAATGTTTGTCAAAGATGCCAATCAATTCACATAAATTAAAAAGAAAATTGTCAAATGTATTGCATCATGTATGCATATATATATAGATTTATCCAATATAAGAAAGAAATAATTATTACCTTTGTGCAATTGAATTTTTATGTTTTTCTTTTCCTTTTGTCTAAAATATGATATTCCATATGGATTGGAAGCAAAAAAGAAAAAAAGAATTTTGTATTTTGAATATTAAATACTTACTTATAGATTCAATCAATACAGATATGATCATTTACTAAGTAATCCTATATGAAAAATTTATTAGTTCTAAAACTAGAGTCTTTTCATGGATGTAAGCAACAAGTATGCTACATTACATTTTATTTTTCCATGAAACAAAAACTCAAAATACTAAAGATTTATTTTTAATCTTCTCCATGGGAGACATGCTGATCTTGCTATTTCAAGCTGCGATGTCTTTTGAAATGAATGTGTCTTCATAAGAACACTCATCTTAACATTCAATAGTATATATATATATATAGATATCTTAGGTGAGATAATTGTTACACATATATAATGATTAGATGATAATACCGAATCAGATTGTTGAAGATGCAACGATACTAAGCGGAATCGTGTAAATCAACCGCTCAGTAAAGATACATCTTAATAATGAACGGTGTATGTATGTGTGTAAACTTGGACGAATGAATGTTAAAATGTGCGAGTAAGAAAAAGTAAAGGTAGTAGCAACAAAATGAGATGTTGATTTAAAGAGAGAAAATAAAAGAAAAAAGAAAAGAAAGAGAGAAGTAGAAAGAGAGAGAGAGAGAGAGAGTGGAGTGAGTGAGAAAGAAGGAGAAAGTGTGTCTTTCTCTCTCTGTCCAGGTGTGTGTGTGTATAGATGTATGTTCTAAATTCTAATAACAAGATATTCGGGCACTTGGCTTGACTGTTATTTTTTTTTTTTTTGTCTACCTGACTTCTGCTATTTCTAATGAGTTGACACACTTGTCAAATTTACGGATGGTTAAATAGTCAATCGAAATAAAAGTAAACTGAACGGTAGACATACAATCCGTGTGTCTTCTATCGATTTCCACCTGTCCTGTCATCATAGATTTCTTTTTTTATTTGTCTTACATATATGCATTATTAAATAGTGTCACATTTTTTACTTTCATAGATTTTTGTGTTTCTACTACTAGTCAATTGACTATTTTCGTTTCTATTGTCATCATCATTACCATCCCATTAATGTTCAAGTGTGGATCTCTCTGTCTCTTAACTGTGTGTTTGTAAGAATACCTTTTCTTTTTTTCTTTTTATTTTTCTCTTTACTTTCTTTTCCTGAGAGAAGGCGGAGGAAGAAAACGAAGTAAGAGCTCTTCTCTCTTCAAGTGTGACGACGAGCAAAAAGTGATTAAATGCAACTAAGTGAACAACACATACAGTAAAAGTTTTAAGAGTAAAGAATTTTTTTTTTTCTTCTTTCATTTCCAAAAAAATTCAAAATGACGTTCTTTTGTTTTCTAAAGGTGCAATGTCCATCATGTCTCGCACCGATTTGTGTCCGTATGATTTCATCGATAAGTGTTTTCTTTCATTTCCACCGTAACAACTTCCTTTTTGCCTTTCTTATTCACTCATAACTACTACTTCGAGTAGCATACACTTTTTTTTTTGCTAAATATACGCACGGCATCAAGCGTTTCGGCTCATGATTTGAAATGACAGACGTGAAATGAGAGAAAGAAACGTGCGTGTATATATAGGTGTATAAGAAGAGAAAAAAAAACGTACGAGTTTCCGCTTTGTTGCCATCATAACTACTATCGCGGTAAACTGGCATAGTGAGAAAGTCTGTACCGTCATCGTCTACTTATCTATCCGGTGTAAAAGAGAAGTAAGTAAAAATGAAGGAAATTGACATCAACACATGAGCTGGAAGCAATGTAAGTGAGTGTGAAATGAATTCGTTGTTCTTTCTGTTAATTCTTTATTTTTATAGTGACAATTAGATTTTGTGAATACACATTTCTATTCATGTGTTCAAAAAAACAAAAGACAAAAAAAAAAAGAGAAAAACGATTAAAGAATATGTAGTGATTAAACAAAATATTTCTTATAAATATTAAAGTTTTATTCATCTAGTTAAAATATTTTTTAAAGAAGAAATTAAAAAGACTTCATTCTTATATTTCTCACTTTCTCTTATATTACTTTTCAAATCATAAATGAAAATTATAGTGTGATCAATTGTAAAATAATGAACTAAACTTACTTAAATAACATGATAGATACTATGAATAACTAGCATACTTTTCTTCTATATCTTTGCCGGTGTGTCTGTGTATTTTGAAAGACGGTTAGTCGACCGTTGTGTTGAATGAAAGAGAGAATAGTTGTTGCAGTAGTCGCACAAAGAAAAAAAAAATGAGAGAGAATTATGAAAATGTTCGTTAAAGTGTGTGTGTGCGCAGCGCCGTCTCGCTCTCTCTCTCTCTCTTACTCTCACAATGTACGATGCATTTTGAAATTCCATTAAAAATGAGTGTGTTTGACACACGACGAGTGAAAGAAAGTATGTAAAAAGAAACGAGAAAGGAGAGACAAAAAAAGAAAGTGAGAGAATCATATTAGTCTCTTCGTGCATCTAACCAGCTGATATATTGAACAATGTTCATCACTGCGGTTAGTATGTTTCTCTTTCTCTCTAGTATGATTTCCACTTTTATAAATTCAAGATTGAGAATGACTACATCAATATATATTGGACATGGTTGAAAGCAAGAAAAGTTTGTTTGACATACAACGACTTCTCTCTCTCTCTTTCACTCGAATTGTTTGTTTAAGACAATGACTTTTTTTTTTCATTTTCAGAAAATGTATGAATGTATGTCTAATCATGAAATGACGACGACAAGCAAGTATTGTGAAAGAAGCAATACCTTGTTTGCATATTCACCAAACGAGCCATATGTAAACTTTCGATCGATCGAGTGTGCATTATGTTAGATATATGCTTTTGACAATGAAATTTCTCTCGCAAATATTGTTCTTGCAAAAAAGAAAGAATAAAAAAAAAATTCTTTTTTTTTGTGAAATCTGCTCAACATAGTTGAGATAATCATTTGTTTAAAATTTAATATTTTATCAACTATTCTATGTAAATTCGTACAAACAAGATAATATAAATCAATTTCATTTATTTTACAGTGGCGAAAAATTATCTATCACGAAATATCTGTTGTTTTTTAAATAGACAATATAGATGATTTCTTTTTTTTTTGTTTTATTCCTAAAAATAAAAATTATATTGTCTTATGAAGTAGATAGAATGACTAAACACTTGAAAATAATTAGTTTTTTTTTTGATTGCTTTTCATTCTTTATCGAAAAATATCAAGTATTTGATTATAGAGAATAAAGCAAAAATAAATTATTTTAAACAAAAAAAAAAAGAAGAAGAATGTTCATTACTTGCCATGGTGATTCTATATCAATGTGCGACATCTTTTATATAAAAAAAAAAGATTTTAAAATAAAACTTATACTTTTAATTTATTTAAAATTAAATAAATTTCTTCTTTTTTTACGAATCATATTTGTATTTTTGGAGTGTAAAAAATTAAACAACTGGTTAAATTCAACTATAGGCGGAATACATTTTTTTTTGTATTTCTGATCGCTACTATCAACGTAAATAATATTGATAGTAGCGCTGGCGATCATCTATGGCTTATCTTGACCTGTCATTGTTCGTTCAATCAAGGCAATTCATTCTTCTCAATATATCTTTTATTGCTATATTTAAACAAAGATCTATTTATCTATTTTTAACGTTTGTATTTTCTATTTCATTTAGACAAGCGTATTTCATTTAAATAACAGATCGCTCTGTATACAAATTGAGAGAATCAAAATGACTCTTACTGATCAACAATTACGACAAGAATTAATAAATTATGGTGAAACTGTTCCACCGATTACTCAACGTAATCGTGAACAACTTCGTGCTCGACTTGAAATACTTCGTTCACAAACACGAACACGTTCTCATGCTTCACCATCACGTTCTCAAACAACTGCTTCACCATCGCGATCTCAAGCTGCTGCATCACCATCGCGTACAACACGTACTAGTGCTGCTGCTGTTTCTGCTTCGCCATCACGAACTCAAGTTGCTGCTTCTCCATCACGTACAACACGTGCTACAGCTTCACCATCACATTCACTTGCTACGAGTTCACCATCACGTACTCGTACAAGTGCAACAACTCCTACAGGAGAATCACGTCGAACAACACGATCACAACAACCATCTAATCTTATTGAATTAAGTGATTCAGAAACAGATTCATCAACTGGTGTTCTTATGTCAAGATCACTTCGTGCTGGACAAACAACACCTAATCTTCAAACACGTTCAATTGCATTACGTCGTCAAACGGATTCACCAACTACAATATCATCAATAAGTGATACAGGGGCTTCAGCAAATATAACTGATGATGTTGAACAATCAAGTATATTGTTCTTTATTTCTCTAATATTCATAATGAATTCTTTTAGTTGCTCGTCATCGTCGTGAAATTAAACAATTACTTGATTCAGCACGTGATCGAAATCGTGCTACTGATACAAGTATTTCTTCACATTCGGTTGAACAGCAAGAACGAAAAGGAACACCAATTCGTTCAAGTTCAAAATCACGTACACATCAACAACCATTAAAAATCAATGATGATGATGATGATGATGAAGATAAAACTGATAAAGTTAAACGATCACCAAAATCTGATAAGGATGAACAAAAAAAATCACCATCATTTAAACATATACGAAGACCAATTCAATCATTTTGGGGAAAAAATTTAGATCTAATTAAAAATATTTTCAAATTTTTAATTGTTAGTTCTCTTCTTATTGGTGCAGCTATTTTTCTATTACGAAATTATGATGAATTCTTCATACCTAACAAAGGTAAATTTATTAATGGTTGATTTGAAATTTGTTTTAAATTATAATTTTTTATAGCAATCAATTGTTCGGTTAAAAATGCAGTAAGTATTCTTTTAATTTATTTTGTTTTTGATTATTTTTTTTTGGTACTTTAGACTCAATGTGAAGAGATGGCACCAGTAATTACTGCAGTACGAAAACAATTACAAATTCGAACTGGTAATAATTAAGAGAAAACCAAAAACAATTTTTTCATCTATATAATTTTATTTTATAGGTGAAGTCGATTGTGGTTTTCGTAATAAAACTGATATTTTGGTTACACGACCTGAAATTGAAAGATATTTAAATGAAAAAGTAAGGAAAGATTTTTTTGGTTATATAAATATATATTGAAAATTTGTATATCTAGGGATTGAAATTTAATTTGGGTAATGAAGAACGATGGAATGCATTAGTTACCTATATCCTTGATAAGCCATTAAAAGACATATTGTAAGTTTATCTTTAAAAGGAAGTATTTATTTATTAAATTATAAAACTATGGAATTAGTTATTTTTTTATTCGTTCTATAGATGGTTTTTGTAAAGATTATTTTCTGATTCTTTTTGAAGAAATAAATTTTAAGAGTTCTTTTTGTGGATAACGAATAAAAAAATATTCGCGTATATATGATAATTATCCATTTGTTTTCAATGATATTTGGAATTCGAAATATCCTTTGATTTTCGCTTTAAAAAAAATTCTTAAATCGTTTTTTTTTTCTACGTAAGGCGATATGGTTTTTTCATCCGTATACGAATTTTCAATTGCGTGCCATTTATTAAGTAGTTTAGAAAGAATAGAATAATTCTCGTGGAATATATAGAACTGAAAGACAAACAAAATTCCAGAACGTTAAATATTCTTGATTCTTTTGTATCATCTCTTCTAACTTCGATTGCATTAATTTATGAATATTTAGAGTATGGAATGAAAGAAATCAAGAAACGAAAAATATTGCTGCAGCAAAAAAATTAAGTACACCGGAAGCATTACGTGCATTAACATGTCGTGTTCGACAAGATGCTAGTAAAACATTCAGAAATTTAATTTTACTTATCTTAGGTATGTATTGTAGTTTTTCACTGATTTTTGATTTTGGAAAAGTTTCTTTTTTTGTTTTTCTCTTTAAGGATCCACTGGCCTTTTAACATTAGCTTGGTATCTTCAAAAACAATCAAAAACACATGAAGAAAATGAAAGAACATATCATAATCTTCTTGAAAAAGCAAAAAAATTAGTTGAAGAACAATATGAAAAACATATTCAAGATCCTAATGCACAACCATGGCTTGCTATCAGTCATATTCGTGAGAAACTTATTTCAAAAGAAGATCAGTTAGTATTTTGATTTTGTATTTTATTCTTATATTTAATTTAATATATAATAGAGATAAATTGAAAAATATTTGGGAACGTGTTAAAAAGCAAATAACTAAAGAATATTCACGAATCAGTTCTGAAACACAAGAAATCAATGGTGAAAATTCTGATGTTTGGCGATGGTTAAAATCATCACCAAAAAAGAATAAATCGGTATGACGAAAAAAAAAACCAAAGGAAGCATTTGTCATAGAAAATTAAAAATTTTGTTTTTGTTCGTTGGTAATAGGAACCTTTAAAGAGTTCAAATGAAGAAACTAATGGTTTTATGACATCTGAAGTAGGTCTTACGGAATGTCTTAAATTACGTAATTGCTTTCGTTCGGATAAGTATGTAATTAATATTTTGTTTTTTTGAATATTAATAATTGAAATCTTTAATTGCTTTTTAGTTATGCTGATGATGAAGAAATTGATCATGTTATCGAAAGTATTCGAAATCGATGTGCTAGTATTGAACGAATTGAACATATTGGAATTCATTCGGTAAGAAAAAGGAATATCAAATATTTATAATAAAATTTATTTTGTTTAGGTTTTTGTTTATTTAAAATTTTCATCAAAAGAAGCAGCTGGTAAAGCTTATGATTTACTTAATAATTGGAAATATGAAAGTAAGTAATTCAAAACAATTTTGGATTAAATAACAGATAATCGAGAAGTTTTTACACAAGGTATTTGTTCATTTTTGAGTTGCTAGAAAGTATTTCCGACGAGTACAGACCATCAGACTCAAAATTTCGAAATTCTGAACTCGATTCATCAAACTTTTTCGAACTGTACTTTGATACTGCTAATGAAATTTTGGAATCAAAATTGGATAGCCGTTCCGAAGGAACGAGATACTTTTTTGTATTGCGTGACATGCGCATCCTATACGATTTCTCAGACGGCTAGAGCCCATCAGGACGAAAATTTTGGGCTCGGAATCAACCTGACAGACTCCATTGACGAGTGAACAACTAACTCATAGCTTTTGATACTTTCTGGCAAGTCAAAAGTGAATAAATATCTTGTGTAAAAACTTACTGATCATCTATTAATTGTTTTTTTTTTGTATTTTTAAGATCGAACAATAAATGTTAAATATATCCGTCTTAATCGATATCATGAACATTTTCCTGATGCACGAAATGCTAGTCCAAAGAAATAAAGAGTCAACTATACATATATATTTTTTTTCTTGTATTATTCAATTGTATATTTTTTCGTAGTATACCTGTCAGACATACTTGATTTTCTTTTCCCCATTAATAATTTGTAAGCTGCTAAGCAGCTCTACGTGTATTGTAATTGTAATCTGAAATTATTCCTAAAACATATCTTCCTTCTTGTGTTTTTTTTTCTTTGTTCGAACAAGCTTATATTGTATAAGAAAAGATTATTAAAATGAATTATCTATTCTGAATAAATATATATTCTAGAACAAAAAAAGATAATCTCAAAAAGGAATGCGAATGAATAATATGAAAAATTAGACTTGTTTTCTATGATAGAAATATAATCTTTGTTGAAATTCTATTTAGAATGAAAAGGAAAGAAGATGGCGTAACATAACAATCCTGTTTTTCTCTTGTGATTAGCATCATTTATATAAAAGAAAGCACGAGACTAATGATGTATTTATTAATAGAAGAATTATATTTAAACTACAAATTCTCTTTATATGAATATTTTTGGAATTCTAATCTGAAGTGTTTATGAAAAATTCTTCTCTTTTTGTGCATTAGAATTAATGAGGTAATTTGTGACAATATAAATAAAATGATTAATCTTTTGTGTGTATAGACGTTTTTTTTTGTTCTGATGGAATAGTATTGAATTAGAGTATGTTTTGAGTCATCAGGGACAAATTCAGAAGGTAAATCTGAGTTTTAAATATTTTACAACTGTCTGGATTTTTGAATTACAGTAAAATCATGATATAGAATTGCATAAAAAAATAATAAAACTATGAATCTTACTTCGTAAATGTAAAGAATTATTTCGGATTTTTAGCTGAAATGAAAAAAACAAGTTTCACTAATATTTTAAAATTGTTATTTTAGTTAGGATTATATGCTGTAGAGAATATTAATTTATTGTCGAAAGATTACAATGTATTCAAAACCTCTTATAGATTTTGTAAACGTCGTTGATGTATCGATCCTTTTTGTAATGAAGAAAGCAAAAAACATTATCGATCGATGTTGTGACAATCAGCAGCTAGAGGGACTTATTTTGGGGAGGAGGATTTGTCAATAAGTCCTTAGTATATGTATGCATGCCTGCAGTTTAGGTACACTGAAATATTAACACAGTTAATTAATTGTCAATAAATCCTGATTGTACTTCGTCGATAACAACAGTGTAGATTACATTTCGAGATTTTTAAAGTCTTATATGACAATCTGTTTCCTATGTTTTTTTTCTCAAGTTGAGCATTCGTTTATTTCTATTCAATAATAAATGATAGATAAAACTGATTAATTCGAATAAACTTTCATACTGATTAATAGTTCTACCAGGTAGAATAACAATTGCTTGTTAAACTGATTTATCTTTTCTTTTTCTTTTATTTAATCATCACTTTAGAATGTATGCATGCTGTTTTAACATATACTTTTAGTCGAATATTCTTGTATCGAATTATTAAAAAATTTGGTTGGCTTCCGAAAGAATAAATAGGGTGTAGGTGGAAAGACGATTCACACTCAACAAGTCAAAATAAATCCTATTGAATAATAAAGCTTATAAATGTAATGAAATATTTCGATAGGTTGTCTTCTACGGTTGCTAAACTGAAGACAAAAAAACATGCCACTATTCTTTCGTTTTTTTTTTCAATTCTTGACTTGTGTATAAACTATGTTAGAATATTAGTATTATACCAAAAACTAATATCTTGTTAGTTGAAATTTTCTATATATTTCCCTTACAGCCATGACTGTTGATATTTTTGCAGGGAGATAAAAATGATTGCAGAAAATGCTTTTATTCTCGGAGTGCTAGAAGTAGTGACTAGATCATCTCTGCTCCAATCCTATTTACCTCGCAACGATATTGTCTGCTTATTTTTATTTCACTTTGTGCAAGGCAAATGATGTTTTAAAATCTCGGTTTCATTCATAGAAAGTCCTCCTATCGAAACTATTACAATCAAAATAGTGTCTTGAATACGATGTTCGTTAATCATAGATCTAATAAAATAAACGGACATACAAAAAATAAATAGATTTATTCTTGTCCGTAATAATGAAGTTAATTCAATATTTGATAAAATATTAAATATATATATATCATGAATATAAAATACAATCTTTCTTTTTCTTTTTGGTTAAGATTATCACAAAATATCTACGAGCTTTTCATATATCTTATTCAAGCATTATTTGTTAATCGTCTGATAAAAATACAATCAAAGCTCCACTTCAACTTAATATATATACGTTTGATCCATCGAAAGAAGAAGAAGATAGTTATACTTCAAAATAAAATTGATAACATCAAACAATCATAAGTTTAATAACGAAAAATGCAAAAAAAAAAGCTATTGTAATTTCATTATTTAGATTAGACATTTAATTATCATGATGTACTTTAATCATTTTTTGAGTGTATTTATTTTTCTGCATGTTTTTGTTTTGAACTCGTACTTTAATTAAATTTTTTCCACGTCACAAAACTAAAAACTTCCTCTTTCTGAGATAAAAATTTTCTTTTTTCTATAACCTAATTTTTGCAAGTTAATATTATCGTACAATAGTTCGATAGTAATAATAATAATAATAGTCAAAAGATTTTTTATTTTCTTGTATTTGATTCTAATACATTTACTATAATTTATTGCAATGGAAATAGAAAAAACTGAGACAGACACTGATAAGAGACCAATGTGCACATATAATAGAATGATTCAAACAAAGTTACTTTTTTTTTTCTTTTTATTTTGTTTTGTTTCTTTCTTTATACAATTTTTTTTCTGCTTGTCCATGATCTTACCAACATATGTGTATATACATATACAATTGTTCTGTGAGTAGTGTGTATGTTCTCGCACACGCCTATGAATAACATGTAACATTTGTTGTTGAAACCTTAAAAGAGAAAAACGACGAAACTACAGGCACTTGGATATAAAAATGAACTCTTTTCTTTCGTCCGTTCTTTTCTTCTTCCTATTCTCTAATCCATCTACGTACGTGAGAGAAGATGTTATAAAACGATGAAGAATAAACGAACGAGTATGAAACCTTTCATATTCGAACGGTACCACCATTAACATATACACCTACTGAGTGCACGAGAGTTTTGTTCTCGTCATCACTATTCTTTTCTTTTCTTTTTTTTTTCATGTAATTGAACGCAACCCGAAAGAGAACGACAATAGAAGTAAAACTGCTTCTATTATAGTTGTTATTTTACTCTATTAACATACAACGGGTGGTCTCTTATATATTTGGCCTACTGATATTGTGTCGCATATCGAACAAACAATCAAAGAGAGAGAGAGAGAGAGAGACAGACATATAGAGAAAAAAATGAGATAGACAGGAGAAAAACTCTACTGAAGTCTATGAAAGCGGATAGTTACAAAACAACGAGCACCAGAACATACTTGCTGTCATGTCTTAGCTATATAGTATCAAATAAAGTCATAATTAGAAGAGCAAAACAGAGAAAACCGGTAAGTTGAATATTATGTGAAAACAGATTCCTAAAAGTAGCATAGGATTATGCTTTGTTAAAACGTGTTTCCATATTAAATTCTAATAGAAGTACAAATAAAAAAAAAACATTTTTCATGCATAATCAATGTCTTTCTTTTTTTTCAATTAGATCTTTTTTTAGAAATGATAGGATAAAAAAGGAAGAACTTCAAAGATTTTGTCAGCTTCTTTCAATCTTATATATTTCTTTCTTTTTTTTTCATTCTATTTCAATATGTAGATAACTTTATTATATTAATGTAAATGATTGTATGCAAAAAAAACGTATATGCTTAAATTTCTATAATAAAAGAATATTTTAAGTTTGGCCTGCAAATAAAATAAATGTTTGATTTCTTAGCAGAGAATACTTGTTCTTTGTATAAGAAAAGAAGTTTTTTTTTTTTCAAATAAATCAAAAGAAATGAGAGATATTTTGTGTATTCAAAGAACATCGATTGAAGTTGATGTAATGGAATTTTGAGTCTGTCATCATTTTATTTCTCTCTCTCTCTCTCTCGTTATTCTCTGTCCGATGAGCACTCTCGTTCTTTTTGGTTTCTTTCGTTCTTTCTCTATTCCTTTATATTCAATTTTTGCCATTGCTCTTTCATCATATGAAAAGAGAACAGAACACACGAGACAGTTTCGACTCTTATTCATTCTCTGTCCTTATTACTACTTTTGCTGATAGTGAACATTTTTTTTGTCTAAGACATCTGACACAAAAGAAAAGATAATCTTTGATCATTATTACAGGTCGGAAAGTATTTATCAAGTAATGACAAGTTCGAATAAAGCCCGTCGGTATTTACAACACCATAAGCAGAGCTATACAGAATCACATAATAATCATCAGTCAGCTGCTGAATTGTTAATTATCGATCCAACATTAGCTGTTACAACAATGCGAAAATTTCGTGGTAGAATTCAACAGCAACAACAACAACAACAATTGTCAACAACAGTATCCATCCCACAAATTTGTGTAGATAATGACGATGATGATAATGACAATAATCATAGATCAAATGATGATGATAATGGACATGTGGCTATACTTGATGAATTTGATGAAGTTTTAGAAAATGAATTAAAACGTACATCTGTTTTACGTACATCGTCACTTAAACAAAAAGAATCAAACAATCAAATTGGAATACCTCTCAATCAACAACGAAGTTTTTCATTTGCACTTGGTTCTTCAACAAATTTAGATGGAAAAAAACATGATAATGATGATGACGAAGAAGATGATGATGATGAAATCCACAATAATAATCATAATGAAGTAGTAAATAAATCATCATCTAAATCCACAAAACCACCAACAACTACTAAAACAAGTCTGTCAAAAGAGACATTTTCACGTTTACTGCATTCTCTTGCTTTTCGTTCGGGGAATCATACAACATCGAAAATAACAATGGCAAGAGCAGAACAACAACAACGTCCATGTTTAGCTTGTCAAAATCATCCTAATTTAGATTTACTTCCTAAATATAAAAAACGTCCATCAATATTTGGTGTTCTTGTTTCGAAACTTAACACAGGAATAACAACAACAACAATAACAAATGAAAATCATTCGAATCGTTGTTCTGTATGTAAACGACGTTTATCTAAATCAACTTTTTATAATACAATTACTCATAATACTGATGATGATAATCAACAAATATCATCAACAAAACAAAATTTTTCATTATCATCATTAGCAACATCAAAATTACTTCATGATAATGGACAAATATTATCGCGTACAAAAAGACGTCGAAGTTTACCATCATTATTTCAAAGTCTTTTCGATTTTGATCATCATGATAATAAACGTCGTTTAGATAATACACAAATACAACATCGTCCATCATTTTCATCTATATTGACTCATACTTTACTTGATAGTATTACTCGTGAACAACAACAACAACAACAACAGCAATCAATTAGTAGTGTTAAACAATCATCATCAATTTCATATTCATCTATATCACTAGCAGAATCTGATGATGATAGTAAAGAGAATATTTATGATAAATCATATAAACGACAATCAACAGTTTATGATGATTCATCTCAATCAACTGAAAAGGTAAGTAAGTAAGTAAGTCGGCTAAGACATTTCTTATCATTAGTCAAAAAAATTGTTTGCTCATAGCGGCACGCGTGCTTTTAACATCAACATATGTATACATAGAACAACGAAGGTCAAGTGTTAATACTCTTGGTCTCAATAGAGAAAGTTTATTATTGTTTGACCCTGATACATACTACATACACATACGTATATACTGTCGTCGAGACAAAGATGATAATCAGCGCCGACACTATCGATTTGTTATTGTTAACTATATATAATGCCTGGCATCTATAATTACAATTACCAGTGAGAATAAGAACAATGATGTCAATGACATTTTGAATATTTAATGATATGAATAAAACATAGTCAATACTGATGGTCAAGTCAGAATGAATATATACATGTGTGTGTATGAGTTTTTACCGCAATCGTGTCAGACATTGCATCGTATTACATATACACTTAAGTATAGATGAGAATCAAGTTGATAGACGCTGACCTTTCTTTTCTTCTTTTTCTTGTGCTATTCGATTGCTTGATAGCATGAACTGTCTGTCTACTACTCATACTGATGTTGATGATTAGCCTTTACAATATTGTTCTGTCATTCTTGTTGATAATATTTGACTTTTCTTCTGTTATATGAGAGCAGTCATATAAATTCCTAAGCATTGATGATAATAGTGAAATTTATATTCAAGATTTTTTTTTCAACAAATATATGTTATAGACGGTGACACTACACTTGACCGTTCCGCTTCTTTTTCTCATTGAGACTATGTGAAGGTGCTTGTCATATCACTTTTCAGGTTGAGAGTACAGGAAAAAAAAAAAAGAATTTTTTTTTTTTTTTTTTTGTAAAAATATGCAAATTGAACTTCGATTTTAAGATGCACTTGATAAACTATATATTTTTTTCTTTTGCTCTTGTCCTACGAACAAAAACATCAAAACACTTGACTCATTATCGTTTACTATCGATCAGTTATTTTGCTCTTCTTTTTTAAATATGATTCTCGTATGACGATAACTTATTTTTGCATGACGAACTATCATATGGCACGTCCGTCATTGGTATGGACGTTTAATTCAATTATGGTAACGACAGCAATAATAAAGATAGAACTATCTATAGACATACATATTAATACAGTAAAAATGAAAAAATATTATATGAATTACTAAGAATACAAATTTCAACTCGTATTTACACATTCAAATTTGAAATTGATAGTCTTCAACATTTCATATAAATTTTTACCAAAAAAAAAAACCCATATTAGTAATTAAATTGTCTGTCATGAAAAGAAATCAAAATTTTTGAATCAAAATCTAATGGTCATATGGCTTCCACCTTTTTGCTTCGTTTTTATTTTCTCTCTTGTATATTATTCTTATTTCTTGACTAGAAATGACGCACAAGTTGATATACTAATTTACACATGGTAACAATCATTAACAGTAATCGAAGAGAGAGAGAAACAAATCAATAATACACTAGGAATAGCATTTGAAAAAGAAAAAGAGGAATGTCATTTGTATCACCTGCCGTGTGTCGCATAGACAAGAAGTTTTCTTATCTACATAACCTTGTCTACTAAGATGACTATTTCATCAATATAAAGTATAGTTATGTATTTTATACATTTTCTTTTTCTTTTTCTTTTTCACTGTTTTCTAACGAATAGAAAATAGAATTCTTATTAAAACAACAATAATAGAATGATATACGATTTTTAGTATTGTTCTAATTAAATTAGAAATGAAATAAAAATAAGAAATATACGAAGAAAAAAAAAATTATTTAGAAAGAAAACATTTTAGTATGTTATATCGAAAGAAATATAAATGACATTTTCGTTCTTTTTTCTTTTTCTTTTATTTTATTTTACAATCCTATAGTAACAAAATCGAATGTCTAATGAGAGTAGGTATTTAAGAAGAGAGTTTATGACTTTTTTTTTGTCTAGTTGGATAAGCAAAAAGAATTCATGTAATTCACTAGACAGTTTAAAAGATGTTTGTTATATCTCAGGCCTTTATGCCTTGTTTTATGCAGGTAGTAAGAATATTTTTTAAGCACATATTTTCTGTAATTTCATATTAATAATACTCTTTATTTTTATCAGTTTCAGGTCCGTATAGATTCAGATGGCAATGATGGAGAGAAAGACGAATACGACCATGAAATGACTCTTGATAAAGGTAAAATGAGTTTCAGCATAAATCCATTGAAAATTGAGATTTCATTTTTTTTTCTAGAAATTTCTACAGGTGAATTAAACGACTTAAATACTATGATTAGTAACGATTCATCCAATGAAAATACTAGTAACCAACTTTTTTTGCATCCACCTGAGTAAGTTCTTTGACTCTTTTTTTTTTCTTTTCTTGTTAAAATTGAGGTTTTCACACATTCAATATGTATCGTTGGCAAATAGCGAATTTTCATTCCCTCGATTGATTTTTTTTTCTCTTCCAAAAAAAGAAAAGCGACACACATACAGGAGAAAGGAGACAATGGACGACTAGGATATTTGATATACACTGAATATTAGGCAGTATTTTGATGACGACGTGATAGTCAGGATCATGCTTGTGCGTTCGTCGTTTCGGGATACAATATTAAAAGTGAAAAAGCAATTTCAACAAAATGAAAATTTATCTAAAGATAAAATTCATTTAATTAAATATGATTCAATAGATAATATATTTATTGAAAATAATCGACAATATTCTTCTAAAAATATATCTAATGGAAAATTTCTATTAACACAACAATATTCTCGTCATTCAGGGTAAGATAATTAATCAAACTCGAGCAGTTGTTATTGTTTTCTTTCTTTTTCTTTTTTTATCTCAAATAAAACCTATATATTAATATAATGTTGTTTACTTATCGATATTGATATGATTGTGATAACGGATATACAAAGAATTCATATTTTAATTAATCTCTACTTTCATTCCTCGAGGTCTTTTTTTCCTTCCTTTACTTTGTCGTCTACATCGACACATTAAGCAAATAAGCTCTACTATTTGTATAACGATTGTTCACACCTCACATCATATGTTGACGATAAAAAAGAAGTATTTTGAGAACATTGAAGAGAAGGAAAAAGAAGAGAACTAGTATACACAACATATATATATATATATATATGTATGTATGTGTATATGAATTACCATTATGTCTGATTTTCAATCTGGTATAAAAGTTCAATATTGACATTGTTAGTATTAATTGAATAAATATCTATTTATTAAACCTTATGCATGATTCAACGACGTTTATCGTAGATAATCGTTATGCATTTTTGACAGACGTACAAATACGAAGGTTTGCAAAAATAAAAGAAAATGATTTCGTTTTTTTTTTTAGAAATTATTTTTTTTTTCGCGTTCTTACAAAAATATATATACTTTTCTTTTTGTTCTAGAGAGAAGACACGAAATTTATTAGTAAATGTATTTCGGACTCGTCGATCAAATGTTGCTTTGGGATCAAATGAAGTAGAATAGTTTTCTTTTTCTTTTTCATACATTTCTTATTATTTTCAAAAAAAAAAAAAAACTTTTTTTTTTCGTTTTCTTTTTTCTCTTTTCTTTGAAATAGACAAATATGGTTGGTAAACAATTTAGTGTTTCAGTGATTAATTTAGCAACATCAATTGGTTCAAGTCGAATTAATAATCCTACACCAATAAATAATGAATCAACACTTTTAAATCTTCTCGATCAACGAAAGCATGCTTTATCAGAAGAAAATTTACCATCAACAGTAAGTTAGATTATTACATCAAGGATCTTTTTATTTGAAAAGACCAGATAAGTCGAATAAGAATTTCTTTTTTTTTTTCTTGTACATGAAACCTTCAGTTTGGTTTACTTTTATTCGGAGAGTTATTTATTTGATAATAGATGCTTATCGGGAAGGACAGATGACAGATATATGTATGGGTTGTTTGAGTAGACAAAAAAAAATTGATAGAAAGAAAAGAGGATTTCACTTGATGTGGTGGGCAAATATTAATGCAAATTGAATATAGTCGATATGTGAGAGACATTTGACCTTGAGACTAATTGGCATTTTTGATATCTTATTATGTTTTCTCGTTTTTAGGATGGATCGTACATCTATTTTACTAATGTAAATGGTCAAAATTTTAAAGAACGACTTAACTATTCTAACACATCTGAAAATACGACATTAAGGTAAACAAAGAAAAACAAAAAAGAATAATTAACAAGGAGAAAAAAATTTTTTTTTTTTTTTTTTTTTTTATATATTTATTTAGAGAAATTTTATTAAAATTATTCGAAAAACATCATCTCACTATAGAAACGTGTAATATTTGTTTACGAAGTGCACCTAGTTTACCATTGTCCTTGGACCAGCCAGTCAAACATCTTCTGCTAGATGATCTTGTCGTTACAGGTATACAAAAAAAACCTCATCGTTTGATTATGTAATTTCTTTTTTTCGTTTCTTTTCTCCTTTCTTCCTAATTAACGTTAAAACCTCTTTTGTTTCTTTCTTTCTCTTCAAAATCACTTGTTGCATACTCTCGAAATGTCCATACACATACAATGTGTATGATGCAATTTTAAAGAAATCTTAATGCGGCATTGCTTCTGTCGTTCATTGAAGCTTAAAATATTTCTATAAATTTAATCAAGATGTCTATGTGAAAAAAAAGAAAAAGAAAAAGAAAAAGAAAACTAAATCCAAAACAGAATATAATAGACTAATATATTAATTATGTATATGGGAAATCTGTCGAAATACTAAAAAAAAAGAGAAAATTCAGTTGTTATCAATAATTTTTGGTGTCGTCATTGTCACATTTACTGGGCTGTTGATGTTATATAATTTCTTTTTCTCTCTCTATCAAATATATATATATATATATATATATGGGTGTGTGTACGCAAAATCTCTTCTTCGACTAGTGATTGTCACCCTCCGGCATACAGACTCTCATTTATTGCAAAAAAACTAAGTGAAGAGAAAAAACATAAGAGATTGCATCGTTTATTCTTTGTCTTTAACTCTATTGTGCATGAATTGTCTATCACAAAAAAATAGAAGAACAAATAGCAGAGAATATTCATCGTTACATTTATTCATTCGTTTGAATTACGATGTCCAACGAAGGAATAGCATCAGCTGGTTCTCAACCACCTCTTGTATCACCTCTTCGTCGTTTATCTATATGTCGACAATTATCGGATGTATTAAAATATCGTCGTAAATCATTTTGTTCAAATAGTAATGATCATTTACCATATATTCCATCACCATCACCAACATCATCATCAACAACAACCGCAACAACAAATTCAGCATCATCAACATTTACATTTGTTTGGAATTGTGCTTTAACTGAAGTTGATTCTCCACCAGGATCATCATCAAATGAAGATTTACATATTTTACCTATTCAACATCAACAACGAACAAGAAAAAATGGTTTATCTGATGATCCAAATATTATAAATACCAAAGAAATAACTGGATCAATGGTTGCTGCTTGTTTGCTTAAGCAAAGAAGCATCAGCTGTGATGATGTGGCATTTCTATCGTCAAGTGGTGATGAACAGACAATCTGTGCAAGTGGACCATCATCAGCTACATCTGCTGCAATGTCTTATAAGTCAAAATGCAATGGTCTCTTCTTTTATTTTTCTCTCTTCATCTATTCATTAAAAACAAAAAAAGAAAAATCCATATTCGTTTTGTTTTTATTATTTTATTTATGATAATTCTTATAGGTTTTTTTTTTCATTGTCTATTTAGAAAAAGAACATGGTTTACCATCATGTTCACGTATTAATAATCGAGCACTTGCTAAAACATCAGCTGGAAAAGAACGAAATGAAAAACGAAATTCAACTGGTTCAGCAATTTTAACAACAGTAAGTTACAAAAAAAAAAAAAGAATTCACATCAATATCATATATATTAAACTTAATCGAACATAAGTAATAGATATTTTGATAATCGTTATTTATTTCTTATAAAGAAAATATAATCGAATAAGGTGACGAAACACCTGTTTGTCCTTGTTCTAATCAAAAAGAACAAAAAAAAAACGCGACAAACAAAATATCCTAAAGTATACGAATAATTGTATATGATTGGTACCGTATTGTTAGGTTTCCTTTTCTTTTTGTTTTTTTGCTATCTATGACTACAAAGAAAAAAAAATTCGACCTTCTCATCATGGTATATTGACAATAAAGCAATGTCTAGTCTCAATTTTCATATGAATGGATACATCTTAAATATGATTTCTTTTTTTTTGTCTTGTTATTAAATGCATCAGCTAGAGAATGATGCCCTATGACTACATACTGTCAATAAATGTTCTTGAGTTGTTTTGTATTTTATTTTATTTTTTTTGTTTTATGTGTAGAAGGTTGATAATTAGTCTCGTTTGTCATATACAAACAGTTTGAGATAATAATAAACTTTGATAATAATATTTTTGATTATATGTAAGGATAATTCTTTATACCATTAGATTTCCATTATCTTATCATTAATCTAAATGATATATTTTCTTTTTCTTTTATTCATTCATAGTTTCTTTTAATTTTTGATTTTTGTTTTTTTTTTTTTTTTATTATTCATCATAATTATAAAGAAAGATCTAAACATCGTTAATGATTTTCATATGTTAGTACTATCAAGATCTGTTTGTTGTTTTCTGTGCAAATTAAAAAAAGACATTTCTCGGCTATATATATATATATTTTTTTTTTCCCTTAGACTACTAAATCAGCACCAGCTACGTCAAAACGTTTATCAAGTCAATGTATGGTGCAAGATAATGATGATATAATACCAGTCAATATAACAAATAGTAATTATAATCAAGAATTAAAATCAACAAATTCACAACAACATACAAGATCAGGCAAAACAAGTCGTTCTGGTCTTTTTACTGGCAGCATTTTTACCCGAGTAAGACAATCTATTTATATATGTGCATGTGTCAGTTCGACTACTTATTCTTATTACATACTGTACTCATATAGAAAGTAGAAGAAAGAAAATAGAAAAGTTTTTCTTTATTATCCATTTCATTAGAAACATGATTTCCTATTTAGTTGAAAATAGAACAAATCTTGCAAATGAACAATTGATTGCGTGCATGAAAAAAAGCATATATGTTGTAATAGTCTCGTGAGATTTAAAAAAAACTGTAGAATCAATTTGCATGTTTACACATCAAGTTTAACATGACATTTTAATCAACATTATTGAACCGTTAAATGTAGGAACAACATTCTGTATATATATATGTATATATGTATATATAGGATGTGGGTGTATGTATATGTCTTGATCTCATCTTTGTTCTAAAGCCAAAAGAAAAAAAAACTACATATGAGTCATTTTTCATTGTTAACTCTACCTGTTTAATATTAAACGAATAACAACAAGAAATTCTTATCAGTTATTTAACAACAAAGACAGTCATATATTCTTTTCGGAGAGAAATTTTCTTTTATATCTATGTTAGGTTAAGTCTACAAAAAAAAAAGAAAAAGAAACAAATAAAACCAAATTTCATATACAATGTATGATACAAGCCGTTCTGGATCTTTACCTAATTATTATAAATTAAGAAAATCATCAACGTCACCAATTTTATCTTTTTGGCGATCATTAAACCCTAGATATCCTATATTCTATATAAATGTAAGTGATCAACTTATTAATCAATCATATTTTGTATATGATTAACATCTACTAGAAATGAAGAAAATATTAATTTATTCTATATGGATAAGTTATATTTGTATGCACATTTAAGTGAAGTAATATGAGTAACGGATATAAGAGGAAATGAACTAGTAGATTAAATTACTAGCTTGTTTGTTTTTTCTCAATAAATATATAGCAATACTTCATTGTCGTCATAAATAAATATTCGATGTATGATGGGCTACTTTGGCAAAAACAAAAATTAATAGGCCTATCGACATCTATCTCATAATCAGAACAGCAAAAAAAGTAGGAACGTTGCATATTTTCTTCTCATAAGGAAAACTGAAGAAAACAAGTAGAAATATAGAGAGAGAAGGAAGTGTAGTACAGAAATACATAAGACGGATTTCCACATCGTTCTATTAACCATTTCCTTCTCTCGCCTTCTCTCTTTTATTCCCTTTTCTTCTTTCTATTCTCCTACCATCCTTTGTTATTTGACGATATCATTACGAGTCAACATTATTGTCGCACAGTACGGGTCGTGTCAATAATGAATCGACGTTTATTGAAAGCAAATTCGATCACAACGTATGATACAGCTACCTTATGGCGTGCACTAGAAGCATCATCTGCCAATCATCAAAATCAAACAGCACATAAAGAAACTGCACGCCGTTGGCAACGTGCAGCAAGTCGTCTTTTAAGACAAAATACAATAAATTCAATATCATCTCAAAATGATAGTTTATCAAGATCTTCTTCAGGAATAAATCCTGGAATAGGATTTACAGGAGCTGGAGGAACAGGAGCAGGAGGAGGAAATGGATTGATTAATTCGGTATTGAATAGTTTATTTTGTTTGAATTTTATTATTTTTTTTTAATGAATTCAAAATTATATTACTTTTTTTTTTTTATTTTCTCCAGGATGGTAGTGATTCTAATGAACGACCAGAAAGTAATTTAGCATTTGTTCGTCGTAAATGTGACGATTGGTTAATACATGGCTTACCCAAATTAGCACAATTACAAAATTATCAAATTCAAATTGATGAACGTGATTTAAAAATAGAAAAAGAATGGCAACCATTTTTAAACGAACAAGCAAGATCAGTAAGTCAGTCCCTGAACTCTTGTCATCTGTTCTATTCAATATCTATCTACACTTAATTTATCTTTGTACATAAGTGACCCCCTTCTCACAATAGAGAAGTGATGAAAACTTGTCTTATCTCCTCCTTTTTCTTTCTCGGTTTCTTTTTTTTTTGTTTTAACATACATATATACATTTGTCATCACCTGGATTTCTTTTTCTTCTTTTTAGCTCATATCAGAATCGATCAAATTGCAACAAGAAGCTATCTATGAAATGCTTTCAACTGAAGTATCCTATATACGTCAGATTTTAACAATGACTGATATATTTATGACAAGTGTTATGATATTAAAATCATCTCAACGTGATGGTCTTTTAAATGATATTGATATGGAAAAATTATTTTCTAATATACAAGATGTACTTAATGCAAATTTAATGTTTTGGAAAGATATATTATTACCAATTAAAATAAAACTTGAACAAACTGGTTGTGTAATGAATCCATCGGATCTTAAAAATGGTTTTCTTAAAGTAAGTATTCCAGATAATTGTTCCATTATTCTTCATTAACATGCAAAAAAATATGTCAATCAACAGAAAATTAAAAAAAAAGAAAGAAAAAAGGAGAAAAACAGTAGCTATACCACAGAATGTCATATCTTATGACGCAGTTGTTGTTATTTAGTCTACGACTTTTAACCTACGCATATCTATTTGTTAGAATACACAAAAAAACAATTAATTGATATGCATAGGAATATATTTGTCATTGATTTCTTTTTAGTTTGATATTTATTTTAAATCATATCTCCATTATGTACTTGATCAAAAAGCAAGTGCTGAATATTTTAAACAAAAACTTGCCAAAGATGATCTATTTCAATATTTAATTACTGTAAGAAAATAATAATGATATATATATATATATATTTCTTTAACTTATTTTTGTGGTTCACTTGTTTATCTAGTGGATTGAAGCTAATTTTACTAATCGTTTATCATTTCCCGATCTAACTATTAAACCATTACAACGACTTACACAATATAAATTATTGCTTGAAGCTATACAAAAACGAACACAAGATAATCAACAACGAAATGATTTACATGAAATGGTAAATAAGAAAGTTTGACGTCATTAGATGATCAACAAAAAAACAAACAGAATAAATGACAGGAATGGATTTAGAGAAGGGACAATTGTACCGATTCCAAAAGATTTCTTTTTTTGAGTTTCAAAATGTTATGATACTATCGTTCATATGTTTCAAAAAGCGTTTTATGATTATGATCGTCCCCTTTATTTCCATCGAATTATTCCTCATCATAAAAATCCTAGATCCACTACTGATAAATGTATATTGTTTTGCTGAAGAATACTTAGATATAATGAGAAAGTCTAATGGTTTGATTGTCGAAGATAGATATCTATAGATAATAGGGCTTTCATTACTTATTTTTATTCTTATATGATATCCTACATAAATATCTTACAAAACAAAAGAACATATTTTTTCTAGATCCAAAAAGTGGCCACTTTTGTCAATCGAGTCAATTCAAAATTACATAGTCAAGAACAAGAAGAACGTGTACGTCAGATAAGTGATCGCATTGGTCCATTCGAATGTGTTTCAGCACCACCTGAAATTACTTCCGTACGTATTTACTCTTATCATAATTGATTTATCTCTTTCTATTAAAACAAAAAACAAAAATATGATTTTTTTTTCTATTAGATACTTCAAGAATATTATCGTGATTCATATTCTCATCGATTGGATCTTCTTCGTGATATGCCATTATATGTACGAGGCTATCGTCGTCAGATTATTCAACAAGGCCCAATGAAAATGAAAGATGCAAAAAATAGTCAAGATGTTTATTGTTATTTATTTACTGATATGTTTCTTATAACAAAAGGTGGTAAACGAAGTGGTACAACAAATTCATCATCATCAACATCATCATCATTAACATCTATAAGTAATGATGGACAATTTAATCGTGGTATACCTACAACATTAAATAAAATTCTTAAATCACCAATACGTATTGATCGAATGGATGTTCGAGAATATGATCGTCGGGGTGGTGGAAGTAGTAGTAGTAATAATGAACCAAATACTGTAAGTCATAAGTTGTAATAAAAATTTAAAAAAATGTTTTTTTATTTTTTATTTTTTATTTTCTAGGCATCATTTGTAGCATTAGTCTTTTCAGAATATAATTTAATTGAATGTGGTTATTTATTTCAAACAAATTTAAGTAAACAATGGATTGAAAATATACGAACAACAAAAACAAATTTTCAATTATTAATGGAAGAATCAAAAATGAAATTACAAAATGCACATAATCATTCAACAACAACAACAACAACTTCAATATCAACAACATCATCATCAAATACAACATCGTCTACTATACATCAATCATTACCTAGTCTATCATCAACATCTGAAACATCACTTGATTTACCTGCACTTAAAACTGATGGTACATCTATTGATAGTTCATCAACTGATGAACCTATTGTTAATATTTCAACTGAATCTATACGACGTTCATCGAAAATTGAATCTGATGTATTTAAAATAGTTGAACAAACTCGACGAAATTCTCGTACTGATCATAAAAATTATGGTCGATATTTTACAGCTGATGGTACAGGTACACATGGATCAAATCCATCATCATCATCATTAATTAATCAATCATCAATTAAATCAACACCATCAACAGCAATTATAAAACGTATGTCATGGAATAATGAACCAATAAATACAAATAATTCAACAACAATACCAAATAATGAATTAAGCAATACAAATTCATTTCGTAGTGTACATAGTTCAAGTGGTGTTAGTTCAACTGGTTCATTTTTATTTAGTGCTGATGAAGAATCATCAATAACAACAGCAACATCATCATCAATACAAGTTCAAACATCATCATCATTAAAAAATAAAAATGATGATTTAACCGATGAACTTGATGAATTTGATGGTAAAAGTTCATCATCAACTGTTATTGGTACAGATGATCATGAACATTTAACAAATTCAATATTATCACAAGAACAAAATATATCTTCAATTGTAAATTCAAATGATTTAATTAATAATGATATGATTGATAATATAAATAGTCAACATCTAGTCAGTAGACTATCAACATCAAGTACAAATACAATAACATCATCAAATAATCAAACTATAATTGGTTTGTTAAAGATTTAAAATGAATTGATTTCCATTGAATTTTTCTATTGTCTTTTTAGAACCTGCTCCATCTGTTAATACTCATATGCCATCACCAGAACTGTCATTACGTCGAACACCATATGCAAGTGTAAAAAAACGTAATCAAAGTCATATTCATCATCGTTCTGGTCTTAAACAGCAACAACAACAACAAAATCTTTTTCGTCGACATAGAATTTTTGATGAAAACGATCTACGTTCTTCAACACATACTGTTGTTTACGACTCATCAAAAGCTAATAATTCATCTACAACATCTGGACCAATACGACGTGCTATAATACCTTTGGATGATAATAATTTGATAATATCATCATTTGGTGGAAGTGGAAATGAAAGTGATTATGATAATAATCAAACTAATACAGATTATTCTAATTTATCAAAATATTTACCATCAACATTATCATCAAAACGATTATTTAAAAAACCGGTGAATAATTTCAAACGATATGATGAATTAACACGTACAGATGATCTTTTATTGGGTGATCAAAATGAAATTATTTTAAATAATAATTCAAATATTCATTCAATAATTAATAATGATAATGATAATGATGATGATGATGATGATGATGACGATGATGATGATGATGACGACGATGATGAAGATTGTGATGATAACGATCATACAGAAGCACATCTCGAACTATCTGATGATAATGATTATGACGATATAGATGGTGTTGAAAATACAATTCTATCAACAATTGTTAATAATAATCCATCGTCAGATAATAATATAATATTATCGACTAATTCTCGTCAACCGTCATCAAATCATCGACTGAATAATGTAACTTTTATGAAACCAACAAAAACAACAACATTAGATGATAGTGCTCCTTCAAAATATCTTGGATATTCAAAAGATCCATTAGCAGCAAGAAAACTACTTGATATTCGAAGTCATTTGTTATTAAATACGACACTCGATGCAACGTAAGTATCGTTGTTTTTTTTTTTATATCAATTTATTTATTTGAACTTTTTGTTTATTTAGAGAAGTGTGACCATCATATAGAATTATCTTCTTTTTTTTCTGCTCTTTTTTTTTTGTTGTTGTTTCGCTGCTATATATATTTTTTTGTTCTCAGTTTTCTCATTCGGAAAAATCTTTTTTTTTTTTCTTGGCCTGTGTGCGCGATAAACAAATAAAACAGAACAGATTTTTGTATAGATTTCATGCATGTATATGCTTGTTTGTGTGTTTTGTGTAAAAAGTGTATGAATGCAAAAAAAAAAAGAACAGATTCTATCTGAATGACGAATTATATAAATATTTTTATGACAGTGATATCTAAGAAAAAGAACAAAAAGTAAGATCAACAAAAAAAACTAATCAAGACATGTAGATATATTCGTACGCAAAAACAAGAAAACAACAAGGCGATAATAATCTTCCAAAGTAGATTCCATGGAAAAGAAACAAATAAAATAGTTCATTGAAACTTATTTTGTTTTTTTCTTCCTTTCTTATTTATAATTTTATGGTTGCATGTTACTTTTTGATATTGCAATCAATGTTCCTATAAATGAAAAATTTTCTTTCTACTTGGAATAATAGAATGTAAATATCAGTATTCTCATTTCATGAAATAGATTGAAGTTAAATTACTTTTATTTTTATACATTGATGACGCCATTTGAATTTGACAGTTTTCTAATGAGCAACAGTTTCTGAGATTTATTATTTTTTTCGAAATCTTTCGGGATTTCTTTTTTTTTATAAATCTCATTATATATTTTGTAATCAATCAGAAGAAATTACATTGAGAATGGGAATAAGGACAACACTAAGAGTAAGGCTGATCCATATAGACTATGATTCTTTTTCGACACAATTAAAAATCGAATACATACAATTAATATATATATATATAAACTTGTTGGATTAAACAAATCCCAAAAAGACAAATCTCAGTAGTCTCTTCTAATGAAGAAAATTTGAATATCTATGAATATTTTTTGGGAAAAATGAAAATTCGCTGTTTTTGTTTTTTCATTATTGAATACACTTTTTAATGGCAGTGACATGGAGAAAAAAAATCAAAGTAAGGTTATTTGGTACGTACAAGAAGTCAGATGGACCAATATTTTTATTTTTGTTAATAAGGATAATTTCGATCGAAAAAAAAAGAATAAATTCAAAGAATTTTTAAGATGATTAAAATAATTATTCTCTTTTATTTGAACTATTAACGGATTAATAATTGTTGATGAATACTATAAACAACAGAAAAAATATTCATAAGGTTTTCTCTTTTCCCATATATCATACAGATAGTAAGGCTTATTATTTTTTCTTTCTTTAGTTGATTTGACGTATGAAGAAGCCAGTCTTTTTCTGTTGTGACATTATGAAACGGTATTAAAAAATACTTCGTTTATTACAGAGAGTCACGCATATATATATATATGTTAACATCTATTACTATAAAAGAACACATTTGAAAATAACATTCAATACAGATGACTTTATCTAAGAAATATTTTATTGTCCAAGTAGTTTTTCTGATTTATCTATTACATATGAGTAAGAAATAATCTCATATAGAGTTTAGTATTGAGATTATTCTTTTTTTTTTTAGGCTGTGCTCTTGAATGTAAAACATGTCAACAAGATAATCCTGATTGTTTATTAGCAGACAATGTTGAAATTCGTCAATGTGAAAATGATAACGATCGTTGCTTTACATGGTTTGATCGTACAGGTTAATTGAAATTTAATTTCGAAAAAATTCTTATTCGTTTCTTTATATAGGAAGTGGAATTAGCGTTCAACGTGATTGTATATCAACTGATACAGCTGATTATAAGATGATAAAACGATTGATTGGAACAAAAGATAGTGGATGTGTAAAACGTATAAATGGTCTGGATTGCTTTACATTTTGTTCGCTTAATAAATGTAACTGAAAAAAAAAAAAGAAGCTTTATATATATTCTGTTTTTCTTTCATCTTAAATAAATATACATTCGGTTAAATAAACATTGCTTCACCTTTCAAATAGTCAGTTGCCTGAATATCGAGTGCAAAAAAAAAAAAGTAAAAGAAATAGACTATGTCCATCATGCGTTTTTGGTTACGATCATTACAACAATCATCTATTCGTTATTCATCAACTTTAAATCAAATTATTGATAAACGTTTAAATTCTGAACTTGATTCTATTCGACAAGCAGGTACATGGAAATCCGAACGAATTATTTCAACAAGTCAAAGTGCACATATTAAAGTTGAACATTCAACAAATGATCTTTTAAATTTTTGTGCTAATAATTATTTGGGTTTAGCAAATAATAGTCAAATTATACAAGCAGCTAAAAATGCTCTTGATAAATATGGATCTGGTCTAAGTTCAGTACGATTTATTTGTGGTACACAAACAATACATAAACAACGTAAATAAAAATGAATAAAATTAAACAGCAAAAAAAAAAAAAGAGAAAACTTTGTGTTCGAATATTTAGTTGAACAACGTATTGCAAAATTTCATCAACGAGAAGATGCTATTCTTTATATATCATGTTTCGATGCTAATGCAGGAATTTTTGAAACATTACTTAAAGAACAAGATTATATTATTAGTGTAAGTAATTGAATTTTGTTTTTAACTATCTACGTGTGCAAAATAAATCAATTATCTTTTTCTTTTTTTCACGTCTTTAGATTCTTATATTTGATATCATCAGGTGTATGTTACATTATTTAGTCAACTTTGAGAGTTTTAAATTAGTTAAGAAACCTGTAAATATATGTTATGTGATTCAACCAAAATTTTGTTCTTTTTCTTACCGTTTTTTTTTTCATCTCTGTCTTTGTTGACATTGAGATTACGACGAGGAGAGAAGAAAAAGCAAAATTTAACGATTCTTTTTTCTTTATATGGTCTCAAATTTTATTTTAAGAGTCTTCATCACTCGATGCATTCATTTTATTTCGTAATTTTTCATGTTAAAAAAGATGAAAAAAAAAAGACTAAAACTAACAAAGTTTTCCTACAGTCACACAAAAGATCGTAGTACATAACATACAGATGTCTTAAGTAATTGCACATGTTTATGACTGATTCTTTCAACGTAGACTAAACAACAAGACATTTACCTGCTAAGGTTAAGCCATAGACGTCCAATGATATAATCGAAAACAAAAATCGATATTCTGTCTAATTGACAAAGAGGAATATATTTAAAAAAAAACACCCTCATAGAATAAAAAAAAACATGATAAGCAATAAACGACAGAAATAAGTAACTTATCCGTTAATAAATTGTAATATATTACAAAAATAACTATGAAAATACATTGAAAGATAAAGATTATAGAACATGACTCGAGTTCTCGATTAGGAGGATGAAGTTTTCCATTCCCTCAAACTGTCCGACTTTCTGCCAATTTTTTATAGTTTCATGGTAACTTTGGACAGATATCGGATTTTGAAACATCATTTGTATTTGTCTAGTAGAAAGTGACATAAAAATAAGTAGACAGTGTCGTTGCCAGGTGTTTAATATTAGAGTAGGCCTCAAGGGAAAGACGACCTAATATCAGATATCTGTTGTAGCAAGAATTAGGTCACCTTTTCTAGTACTCCGACAATGAAAGTACTTTCTGCAAGAATTTTTAGTCCTTCTAACTTATAAAAAATTTGAAAGAAATGAACAATTTAACATTATTTATCTAATATAGGATGAATTAAATCATGCATCAATTATTGATGGTATTCGTTTATGTAAAGCTAAACGATTACGTTATAAACATAAAGATATGTCTGATCTTGAATTAAAATTACAAGAAAGTTTTAATGATAAAAATGAAAATATCATTCGATTAATTGCAACTGATGGAGTTTTTTCAATGGATGGAAGCATTGCACCATTACCTGATATTCGACGTTTAGCAGATAAATACAAAGCATTAATTTTTGTTGATGAATGTCATGCAACTGGGTAAAAATTATATAAATTTCATTATGAATTTATTTAAAAAAAAAAAATTATTATTTTTTCTTTTTTGAAAAGATTTTTTGGACCAACAGGTCGTGGTACAGAAGAACATTTTCAAATGACTGGAAATATTGATATTATTAATTCAACATTAGGAAAAGCACTTGGTGGAGCAGCTGGAGGATATACAACTGGACCAAAAGCACTTATAGATCTTTTAAGACAACGTTCAAGACCATATCTTTTTTCAAATACACTTCCTCCGTTTGTATATTTTAAAAGAATTTTATATTTAAAAATTATTTTTATTTCTAGTTCTGTTGTAGCTAGTGCTATGAAAGCTATTGATTTAATTGAAAATGATACTAGTTTACCAGGTCGAGTACTTGAAAATGCTAAATATTTTCGTACAGAAATGCAAACATTGGGTTTTCAAGTATTTATTTATTTATTTATTTTCTTTGAAAAATTCATTTGTTTTTTTTATATGTAGATTTTAGGTGATAGTCATCCAATTTGTCCAGTAATGCTTGGTGATGCTCGATTAGCAAGTCAATTTGCTGATGAAATGCTTAAACGAGGAATTTATGTTATTGGATTTAGTTATCCTGTGGTAAATAATCTCAAAAAGGAAAAAAAAATGTTCGAATAAATTCTTCTTTGGTTTTCTTTCTAGGTACCAAAAGATCGTGCTCGTATTCGTGTACAAGTATCAGCTGCTCATTCAAAAGCTGATCTTAAACGATGTATTGATGCATTTGCTGAAGTTGGTCGACAATTTAAAGTGATCAAATAAATATTGTTTTCTTCGTTATAAATTGTTGAACATTCTCTAAATTCTTAGATTTATTGTAGAAGTAATGTATTTCTTTTATGAAATAAAGAAAAAAATCTTACAAAATAAAATTTTGAAGTAGTAAAAACTCGAAATATCAAGGTCGTTATTCTCGAAAAGAAAATCTTGATATCGGATTTTTCATGCTATGATTACTTTTTCTATTATGTATAGACAGTCTTACTCAAGACAAATTTTTCTTTCTTTTGCTCTTACATTCTGTCTTGACAAGATTAATATTTTGTCCATTTTCTTTTGGTTATATATCACAAATATCATATAATCTATTTTTCATTTATTCGTCTCTCATCAATAAATACTTAAGGTTGATGAAAAGTTCTGATAATATTAAATAAACATATACAAATAAAGATATATTTTTAATTTTTTCTTTTTATTAAATATTCAAAATATTTCGCCATAATTTTTTATACAAAGTTTCATACTTTCGAACAATTTGTTAAATGCTTTTTTTTTAAAATTCTTCTTTTGAAATATTTTTAATTATTTTGCCAATAATTTTTTATTTCCTTGATCCGCTAAATTATGTTTGATGTGATCATTTAGCCAAAAATTGCATGATAAAAGATCTGTTGAAAACTATGAATGCAACATTATATTGATACTTTCTTGTGTTAAATAATTAATAACACCTGGATGAGTTTGATATCGAGCATTGTCATAAAATAATTTTATATCTTTTGCATTTGACGACTTTCTTCGTTTTCATATTTTATTGACAATAGACTTAAGGCAATTTTTAGTATAATAATTGACTTGCGTCCAATTTGTCTATGATAAATCCATCTCATCTCGTTCAAATCGTCACTCTTCTGCTTAATTTGTTGGTCCATCTCATTCAGTGCATGAATATTTTTAAGCTCTTAGAAAAATATTTGATTACAGTTGAAATCGAGTCTCCTTATTGTTACGAGCGTGCTCATGCCATCTGTTGTTGTCGCTTAGTTTTCGAGTTTGATCTTTTATATTAAAGAGACGGCGCCATAAAAATAGTCATTAGCTAGAATATTTAACGGATAGGAAAAAGCGTGACGCCATCTGACATAATATACTATGGCATATTAAAATCGATCTCTTCAAGACTCAAAATATTAGTTTAATAGAAAAATTACATAAAAGTTAATAAAAAAAACAAAAAGAAGTAAACTGTTCGAACCGTTAGTTTGGATGAAAAATTGACGATACGGGATGTCTCATCATTTGTAATAATATTCTATAATCGTCGTGATCCTTCACAAAATTTTCACGACAAATTCTAACTCGTTTTTGCTTTTATTCATCATTGAGTTGATGAGGCACCTAACGTGATGTAACTTTTCTCATCTTTAGACAATTATCGATAATTCGTTTTATTGTATCATGAGAGAGAGAGCAGTCTCAGCTATAATATCATCATAAGTAGAATGTGGATTATTGTTAATAACCTGTCATACTATATAGTTCAATATTTATATCTGTCAACTGGGAAACTGAACGACTAGATCGATACTCATTATTGATATAATCTCTTCCTGCACGGAAACAGTTTGACTATCTTGTAACTGTTGGATCTGATAGAGTGTTAGATCTCAATGCTATCATAAGCTCCTCGTAAATTGTCTTTGCATCTATTTCTAAAATAATCCGAATTTGAATATAGTATCAATCGTATTCATTATCCATTTTTTTTGTTGTTGAAATTGGATGTTATCTGACAGAATATTAGAACTAAATTCAAAATAGAGTTATTATATATATTATTATCGATGAAACATTCTACTATTCATTCATATAATCGATTCTTAAATATTAAGTAGTTTACAAAATTGACAGCAACATTGTCAGAACTTTTGGTCATATCTAAGTATAATCTTAATTTGCACTCTTAACATTCTTCTACTTTATTACATCACAAAACACATTATAATGGAACATCTAGAATGTCATTTCTCATGAATTATAAGAACAAATGTTCTCTCTTGATTGACGGTTATTTTTATCAATGAAATAAATTCACAACGTAAATGAATTGCTGAATGTCATAGAAGAAGATAAATCTCGATGACCTTGTTTATGAAGGACTTTTTGTTATGTTAGGAACGAAAATTTATACATTATTATTCAGACAATTTCTTTAAAACATTATTCTGGAATCAGAAATCTGTTAAATTAAATTTCAAGTACATTTACATACTATCGGATTACCATAACCAAATATGACACTGTCAACTATGGAAGATTTTTCATTCGATATTTTCATTCTTCACAAGAATTTTTTTCGATGATTGGAGTTTTTTTTTTGCTTTAATAATATTGACTGTTTGAGGTTTAAATTTCTTGATGTTTTATCTATGCAAACTTTTTTCTTCCAAGCTGTAAAGATTATAATACAAAGTAAAATAATTCTAACGTTCTTCATTCACTGATAAGTAAATCATGATTAAACAGTACTTCATCATGCTTTATAAATATCAACTGAATAAACATTGTGTATTGCACCTGTATTTATCTATATGGCATGAATTATAAAACAAAGAAGGCTTGTAGTGAAATCTGACAAAAGAAAAAAAAAGAGTTTATATGTTAAGTCTGAAAGATTGCATTTATGAAACACCGATTAATAACAATACTATTAAGATGAATGAACACCGATAACAAAATGAGACATAGAAATTATACGAAAGATGCTGTAGTGATAATAAAAATAAAACGATTGAAAATGAAAAAGTGTTTTATCAGAATATCGTACTATTGAAAAATTTTGGTTAGTAACAAATTGAGTTCAATGATTTTATTAAAACAAAAGAACCCTATTCATACTCTTTGATTTGGCTTTTATTATCAAACACAAAAATAATTTTTTCATATTTTGTCCTCAATTAACCGATTATTTTGATAAGAATGTTGTTATGATTCACAATATATATTTTGAATGTTACTCATCAAAATGATTGTTTCATCTAGGATACTCATTTATTCTTTATTTAGATAGTGATGTGCACAAACCCTGATCGAAAAAAAAGACAGCACACCTACACTCAGATAAGACCCCCCCCCCTTCTCCTGTGTTAATCCACCTGAAATAGATATATAAATAGACACAAAATATGAGTATCACTCACACATATATCATTTGATACTGATCGAGAAAAGGACAAAACAAAGTATGTAAGACGACAGATGAAATAAATATATCTATACAATGCTTTCTATTTCTAATATAGAATTTAATGATGTCTAATGAAAATAAATCGTGGCCTGAATTTGTTGGTAAAGATGCCGACGAAGTTAAAAGTCAATTAACAGCTGAAGGTATTTTTCTACTTCTAATTGAAATTCTAAATATTCTATTCTTTTATTTAGGTTATCAAGTTGAAATAAAACCTGAAGGAGCACCAACTACCCGTGATTTTCGTCTCAATCGTGTTCGTTTATTCGTCGACGACAATAACGCCATCGTTAAAGAACCACGTACTGGTTAAACCATCAACTTTCTCTTCAATAATGAACATTTTTCTTTCTTTTTTTTGTTTTTTATTCTTCTTATAATCTTTATATTATTAAAGTTGAAAAAAAACGTGAACGAGAGCGTTACATACATATATTGTTATACAGATTATAAAAAATGAACAAATATATAATGGGAAACACATAATAATAATAATAATAATAATAATAATAATAATAATGGATGAGATTATATGTTACATTAAAGACAAAGAAATCTATAGGATTTTAACGATGTTTTAATGAAAAGAAACGATAGTTTTTTGTTTTCAATACAACATACATAATACTTGGACAAAAAAAAACATATAACTAATAGATAGTACAAAAAAAAAAGAACATGATTAATCAAATTTAGAATGACAAGAAAAGAAAAAAGGTCTCTCGCTCTTTGGTTTCGCACAATGAATTTTTTTGCTATTTTATAAAATTTTACAACCTGATTTTTTAACTTTTTTCGGCGGTTCAAGTGCAGCTAAAATAGCTTCGTCGAAGACATTCTTTAAACCTTTCTATAAAAGAAAAAAAAAAAGAATTTGTTTTATTATTATTATTTAAAAGAATAAATGTTTGTTTGTTTGTTTTTTGTCTATTCATACTTGTGTTAATGCACTACATTCAACATATTTAACAGCTTTTAATTCTCGTGCTGATTTTTCTCCTTGTTCAAATGATATTGCTTTTTGACGAGATTTTTGTAATTTTTCTATTGTATTTGGATCTTCTCGTAGATCAATTTGAGTACCAACAAGTAAAAATGGTGTTTTAGCACAATGATGTGATATTTCCGGTACCCACTATTTAATTATTTAATTTATTAAAGAAATTATTGATTTTTTATCTCTTACTTTTTCACGAACATTTTCAAATGATGATGGTGATACAACACTAAAACATACAAGAAAAACATCTGTTTGAGGATAACTCAATGGACGAAGACGATCATAATCTTCTTGACCTAAATTTAAATTAAAATAAAATAATTATAATTCATTTTCTTTGTTTTTTCGTTTGTTATTCTTACCAGCTGTATCAAATAAACCTAATGTATAAGGTTCACCACCAATCATAACTGTTACTGCATAATTATCGAATACCTTAAAATTATATATTAGAAACTTTAAAAAAGAAAAAAGGAAATTCTTACAGTTGGAACGTATTCACTTGGAAATTTATTAGTTGTATAACTAATTAATAAGCATGTTTTTCCTAATGAAATAAAATCATTATAAATAACATTAATGGAGAATTTTTATTTTTCATACCAACAGCACCGTCTCCCACAACAACACATTTTATTGTTTGCATTGTTAACAATCTCTTGTTTTTTATCAAGTAGGTATATATGTATATATATGAGTTTATAATGATGACGAGATGAAGTTTGGTCTGCTGAGTAAATAAATAAACAAATGAAATCAATGGATGTCAACGAAGTACGAATTAGAGAAAGAATATTTTTTTTAAAGGTGACCTCTATTGTATAGAGCGCTACAATCGAATTTGCCAAAAATGATTTATTTTCTTAAGAATCGTTTTTTTTATTTCTTTTTTTTTTTTTTCAATTAAATATGAACAAACAGAAAAAAACCATGTTTATTTCTTGAAGTTATTATAAAAGTTTGCAAGAACGTCTCTCTGGTTTTGAACGTCTTGTTTTTTGTTTAAGTGCAACCATAATTGCTTCATCAAAGACGTGTTTTAATCCTTCCTAGAAAATAAATAATAAACCAAAGACTTATTAATTTTGATTAAGAAAAAAACAATTTACTTGTGTTCGTGCACTACATTCAATATATTGCGAAGCTTTGATATCATTTGCTAATTTTTCACCTTGTTTACGCGTTATCGGTTTTTCATGTGATCTTTGTAATCTTTCTAATGTACTTGGATCATCTCGAAGATCAATTTGTGTACCAACAAGTAAAAATGGAACTTTTGGACAATGATGTGATATTTCAGGTGCCCACTATAGATAATAATAAAATAGAAATTAATTGTGTATAATTAAAGATTATTTTTACTATACTTTTTCTCGAATATTGGCGAATGATGCAGATGAAGTAACACTAAAACATACTAAAAATACATCGGTCATTTGATAGCTTAATGGACGAAGACGATCAAAGTCTTCTTGACCTAAAAATAATTAATCAATACATATACTAATCATAAAAAAAAATAAAATAAAAGTTTACCAGCTGTATCAAATAAACCTAATGTATATGGTTTTCCATCAATTGTTATTGTTACAGCATAATTATCAAATACCTAAATAAATACTTATAAGAAATATCTTCGAAAACATTATAATAAATTAAACTTACTGTTGGGACATACTGAGTAGGAAATTTATTTGTTGCATAAACGATTAGCATACAGGTTTTTCCTAATTTAATTAAATAAAAATTAAAAAAAACAAAAAACGATTGTTTCTTTTTTTATCTTACCAACAGTACCATCACCAACTATAACACATTTGATAGTTTGCGTATTCTGTTTCATTTTTGTTTGCGTAAACTAAAAAGTAAAAAAAGCGAAAATTGAAGCACCTTTCTTTTTTTCTTTTCACCTTTCTAATGCAAACATATATTTGGCCTGACTTTGATGACGGCTGTGTCCGATGAAAAAAGCATAAAAAAAAAGGATGAATGGGGAAATTTTTTTCATGTCATCTCACCAACGGCCTATAAACAGCAAGGAATATGTGTCAGAAAGGAAGAAAGTTAAGTTATGTTAATTTGAATTATTCAAAAACGAAAATAGGTAATCATAGGTATTCGTAAAAACTAAAAGAAATTAAAAAAAAAAAGAGAGAAAGAAGGTCGTTCTCTTACAGAAAAAATTTTTTCAAACAATCTTTACTAAGGATTTGGATATGATTTTTTAGAAATGTCAAATATAGTATTTCGAATACTCTATGAGAATATTGTAGTCGATTAGAAATCTTCTTCAAAGACATTGAAAATATCATGTTCAAACAGAAATAAGAAGTCAATGCGAAAATGATATATAAGAGCAAGAACAAAGCCTGTACAAATGATGAAAAACAAATGAAATAGAGACTAAATCAACTAAATCATTGCTTGACAAAAATCATATGTTTATCGAGTAAAGTCTATTATGTATATATTACCACAAGCAATAGAGTGATAATGAAATAAAACCTTTCAACAGTATTCCATCCAGTGCATTGGGATAAATATAATACTAAAAAAAGATAGATTTTGTGTAATTTCTATTCTATAATTTGTTTGTATATTTTATCAACAATTTTTTTTTCTCGTCAAAATTTGTAACGGATTGTTCATTAGTACCAAGTATGCTGATAGAATTGATCGAATCACTTTAACTAGATCAAAATTTAATTTTAAAAAATATCATTAATTTCATCAAAAATATACAAAGAAAAATAAAATTCTTATTTTCCATGTTAATTACACCAAGAAGATTGGATACAGAATAATAAACAAGGAAAAACTCCTAATTGTCTAATGGCTTTTTTCAACAAGTCTAATGGGTTACAGATAATTGACTATGCGGATTTCGAATATCAATACGAGACCAGTAGCTAGGACTCTAAAGAATCAGCTTTTCTTACCGAAAAACGTTTTTGATCCATTCAGATTGCAGAGAACGTTGAGTTGACTATAAAACACAATTTCTTTTCCGTTTTGGAAATATCATTGAGGTCATCAGAAACATAATTCTTTCTGTTTTACAGAAAAAAATAGCCTTTTTTTTTTATTTTTCGTTTTCTCAAAAACAATATGTTTAAAAAATAAATATCACTCGAACTTAAAATGGATGTGCATGATCAAATGAGCCTCGTATATCTCATCCTAAGTAATTGCAAACTGCTTGGATCAAATAATGAATAGTAGATATAATTTGTACTTCCTGTATTATGAAAACGAGCTACTAGCTCGTGAATATTGCACGTGACTATACATTTGCAATTAACAAAAGTCATGTACTCAAATACACTTCAGTGTAAAGTCATAGCATTAAACGAGTAGTAATAGTAGTATTGTTCAAATATTAGAAATTCTGTTGCCTCTAAACTTTCCCATAATCGATCAAAACCTGAAAAAAATAGTGTTTATAGTCAATTCAACATGTTCTACAATCTGGATGGGTCAAAAGAGTTTTTTGTTAAGAAAAATTGATTTTCCAGAAAATGAATCTCTGAAATCCTAGCTGTCGAGCTCGTATTGATATTCGGAATCAGCATGAACGATTATCTATGATTTACTAAATTTTGGCGGAAAAAATGATGAGACGTTTACAGGTTTTCTGTCGTAAGTTACACAGTATCATTCTATTTTAAGATTATTTGTTGAATTATTTATTATTTGAAGTCAACATTCACATTGTGTTTCATTTTTTCAAAAGAATACAAAATTTTGTTTCAACAATGAAAGATATTTGTTAGACATATTATATGGTTTTTATCATAATACTTCACCGACCATAATTGATTCATCTATTAGATACCGTACGTTAGTTCATACTACGTAATCAAATTTATATTTCATCTTTGAAGAATACAGCTGTACAAATTAGTCATTAATGTACTTTGAAAAGAAAGTAAATTACTATTCCGTATATGGACCATTTCAGGCAAAACGAACACATATCCACTTTCTCTTTGACTTTGATTCTTTACAAGGGTCCAGTTTTTTGAATAAGTTCTTTTAGCATAGACCTATGTAAAAATGTCGGATTTTTCAGTTGACTAATTATTAAAAAGTATTTAATGCATTTCTCTCTAATCATAGGAGAAAACAATCCAAAAAGTTAAGAATTGACTTTATAGCATCAATCGTATCTATGATAATATTTTCACCAAGATCGAACTTCAAAAAACTTCTTGAAACCTGTTTTCCAGAGCCAGTAGCAAGTTTCGAAACAAAAATTTTTGTCTTAACATAATCTAGAGATCTTGAAGAAAGGTTTATATCGTTTGGAATTGGTTTTGAATCATCTGGTTATAAGAGCATTTTTTCATCATTGATCACATTGTTAACGAAAAATGAATTGTTTTTTTTTTTGAAAAATCTAGATATGCTCAGAAAAAACTTTGAATAAAGATTTTGTAGCTTCAGAAGTTTTCTACAGAATGTAAGATTTAGTTTTCAAAAATCTTGTCTCAATTCAGAATTGTTTTAAAGTAAAATCCATGAATGGAAAGTTGATATCCTTTTTAATATTTATTTTTCACTGATAACTCTACTGAAGAAATATCTCTAGCACTAAGTTTTTCAGGATATCTATAGCAACTTAATATACATGTAATATATAAAAGTTTGTCCTAGGAAAGTTCATAATTCCGAGATACATATATTTTAATTTTGCAAAGTTATGTCGCTAACGAATGATTTTGTCGATATATCAATTAATAAGAAAATCATTGTTGGTAATATTTTTCTAATATAATTATTGATGTAATCATTCTTTCTATGAACACTCTCATTATATAAAATAAAGAAATGAACAAGATAAAAGGATCAAAATGGATGTTTTCTTTTTCAAAAATCTACATATGAAAAAAAAACAGAACGCTAAGGTAATAAGTCAAGGAGAGTTTTTAATGATGTTGATCAGTATGATGATCGTGCGAATGCGGTTTATCAGGATTGTATAAATGAATATGTTCATGAAATGGTGGAAAAGCTTTTTCAAATAATTTTTCTGTTATAAGACAAGCAGCTAAAGCCACCATAGCATAACGAAAACCAAAGAAAGCAGTACGTAAACTAATACGCCATGATGGATAAGCACCAGCTTTTGGATCATATAACCATACTTGATTTCGAATCCAAGGATCACGAAGACCTTTATTCGATAATTTTGAACGATGATTTTCTAATTCAGGTATACCATCGACTTTATATGAACGCCAATCTGAAAATAAATACAATAAAATTGAATATTTAAAAAAATAATTTATAGTTTCATTTTTTTTACCAGGGATACGAAATTCACAAGAATTAGGAAAACGATCTGGATAGGCAGCTACTCCTTTTCCAATGTCACCATGTGCTGAATGATGTCCACCAGCTGCATGGGCTTTACCAGAGCCAGCTACCATTTTTAATCAATCTGAAAAAAAAACAGAACATTAAAGACCACGCACACGATGTTGGTTATTGTATACAAGTAGATGGATGGCTAGCTAGTGAACAATTTATTATGATTGGTTAATATTTCAACCATATTTAATAGTTAGTCAAATTTTATAAAATAATAATTTAGTATATCATGCAGTAGGTATTATAAAAAATATATTATTGCAAAGAAAATAATATTACATTTATATACATAGTTTTAATAGAGGACGCTAGATGATAAGTTTTGGATATTTCATATTGTGCATAAATGGTTTTCCATTAAGATATAAACAAGAATAAAGACCGTTGAAATATCAATACTGAAATGTATAAGTATCAGTGATATCGAGCATGATTAATTTAATAAAAATGTGCTGTATTTTTTTTTTCTATTGGATTTAGTCTTCCATCTTTAAATATATTTTTTAAAAAAATCATTGTCATATCCATTGTAACTCTTTCAAAAAGAAAATGTCTTATTGAACTATATTTCAGACAAGACATTTCGAAATTTTCTTTTTCTATTAAACAGATATATCATCAAGTAAACTAACAAAACAGTCGTGTGATTTGAAAGAGAAATGTCTATTTAAAATTAGAATCTTCTTGTTGAACGATTTTTTATGTATACAATCATTAAAATGGCAGTCATGAAAATAGGAATAGACAAATTCGATAAAAAATAAGTTACCTAGGAGCACCAACAAGTGAATATATCTCGACATAAATTATCATATTTTTCAACTATGGTAGTCTGTCTTTTCGATGGTTTTTTTTTGCTAGTATTCTAATTAGTAGCTGCATCTATTCACATCATAGGAACTATTCGATTGATCAGTCATGCCGAGCAACATACATTTGAATAATTATACAAATAAATGCACTATATACCAAGATTTCACCTTGACCTACTTAGTGCTAAATAACTTTAAAGTTTCAGATCTATAGCCTTTAATATAGATGATAAACTGTAAAAATACTAAGATGCACTATTGAATTAATTTTTCAATTATGTATGCTGATATTTATAAATCAAAATAACTTGTCGAAATAAAAAGAAACTCGTATCAACTGATAAATATTTGTATGTTTGATGATCATCCTGATCTGTGCTGATAGTAATCTATCATTCGTTGATATAAAGAATCATTAAATTTATTCTATTTCTTTTTAACACTGTGTTTGCATTGTTCAATATTATTGTATTCCCATCCTCATAAGTTCTATTTTAACATACTCCAGATTTTTTTTCTATACGTTAAACGTCGGTTGCTTGTGAAACACAATTTTCTGCTTCAATCTGATTAATAAAAACATTTCTAATGGAATCTAAAGTTATGCAAACCTTTTATTTAGAAACTGGATTATCTTAACAAATTACATTTTCTAAATCACCTAATTTTTTCCCTGTTTTTTTTTGTCCTATCCGTAATTTTCATATTTCTCCAATTGGCAGGCGTATAAATGAAAGTATGTTCGTGAAGGAAACAATTTTTGTTTTGATATGTATTTCATAAAGCGAACCTGAAATCAATAATTTTCCCAATACTTTAGTATTGCATATTATCAGTTCCAGTAATTGAAAAAATAATACAATAATGCATAATAGCATCTGTACTAAAAGCGATAGGCTTTATATTTTGAAGTGACTTAGTACGTATCATAATCTGCCCAAGCTTTAACAAGTTTACTTTTGTTGAATACAAGAACGACGAATTTTAAAATCGTTTTAGAATTTCTAAGACACTGCTTATATACCATTGAAAAATTAAGCTCCATTTGTACTAGTAAAAACATTATTACAAATTCTCTACATACAACAGACGAAATGATAATGTTTCTTTAACAGTGTTGCACTTTGGTATCTTTTTTTTATTTGTAAATTATTCAGCAAAGTAGAAAGTTTTCTACATCAATAGTTAATAAACTTTTAGGATCCTATCTTAATAATATGCAGAAAAATATAAAAGAAAGAATAACAAGAAATGAGCGATTTGAAAAAGGATGGTGTTTCACATCATTGAAAAGAGAGAATTATTACTTTTACTTTTAGTTTATTAAAATGGCCAATGCGCGAACGCAAGTGGCCGCGGAACAAATTATCCACTCGAGAAAGCCCGATGTGGACTTTTCGCAGGCGTCAACGGGGGCGGTGTGCAATGCCCGCGCCTCGACCTGGAGCATTCACGTTCATGATCGTGAATGCATCCGTGGCAGGTAAGTATGCTTGTTGAATTGTCTTCTTCATTCTTATATAGTCATATGCTCTGCAGAAATTGCACAGTTGATTAAAACAACGAAGGAAGAAAGAAAAAAAAAAGAAAAGCAGAACGAAAGAAAAGGGTCGTGAGATGATATGAGTCAAACTCGAGTCCATGAGTCCATGTTATACTTTTTTTTTTATATGTGACAGAATTATCAATAGGTGTCGTCAATTGACAATGAAGTATTTTCAAGGAATTTTATAAATAATCGATTTCTTTGCCATTTAGTGGAGTATGATTCAAGAAAACTGTTATGTAAAAGTAATTTCTCATAAAAAATGTATATTATATTTGTTTCAACCGAGCAGTCTCTTATGAAGAGCGATATATAAAAAGATTTAATGATCTATTTTATGCTTTGTTCTTGTTCTGCTCTGTCATTTTCAAGTATTCCAGTTGTTCATGAAACATAAGAATGTTATGGAAGTACAGTTGCAAGAGATATCGCAAAAACTTTTTATAAATTGTGATAAACTCGCAATGTGACATTGCTAACAAACTTCAACGATCGTGCGCTTTAATATGATTATTTCAGAACTTTTTCTTCATAGAGGAAAAACAAAAGATACTATCTGAAAAGGAAAATTTCAATAATTTATCTTATGCATTGTTATGAGATCACAATAAGATGTTTTATTTGAATTTTAATAATGTTTTCAACTTGAATTGCATTAGTGTTTTCCATATCAAGCACATCAAGATAAAATGTGTAGTGCTTTACGGCATCTCAGATGATTTGCTACGATAACCGTATACATTTTGATTAGGATGGATGTGAAGTGAGCAATGAGAAGACCTTCATTTTTACTCACGCTTACTCCTTCAGAGAGAATTTCAACTGACGGAGCATGTGAAAGTGAATTGTATTCTGGTCGTATGGTCCCATATTATTTGCAAAATCAAATCGGCAAAGCATATCGACATGTTATTCATAAAAAACTCGGAGGATATTATGAAATTTTCCATCAAAAAGAATGTATCCTTCTTTATTTGCCATCCAACAAAGAGCAATATATAAGATAATCATTAATTTTCCAACTATATCGATTTCTGAAAGACATCAAATAAATTTTCTGCTTGTTACATTTTTTTCTATTTACCATAAATAGACAAGAAAAGATGTTGAAGCCATATAAGTACAAATAAATATTATTTGAAGAAGAGTCGTTTCTGAATTTCCAATCTCAAAAACTATCCTTGAATCTGTTCAAGACTGATTATTTATGACTTATCTACTTAGTGTTGACTAAAAGTTTTGAAAACATTAAATATATTTAAATAAATGTACAAAGTTATCGCCATAATTATTTATACAACAGTTTCCTCCTTTCTGATAATTTGTCAAACATTTTTATAAAACTCTTCTTCTGGAATATTTCTAACTATATTGGAAAGTGCACAACCCAATGATTTTTCATTTTGTTTGATTAGTTAAATTACGTTTGATATAATCATTTAACAAAAAAATCACTTGGTGCAAGACTTGACGATAACAATGAATACGACATGATATTGCTACCTTGTTATGCTAAATAATTAATAATATCTGGATGAGCTTGATGTTGATCATTATTGTGAAATAATTTTATATTTTTGACACTTGATGACATTCTTTGTTTCCATATTTTACGGATAGTAGACTTGAGGCAATTTTCAATATAATAATTGCGAACTATAATCTTGCTCTTATCTATATTTTGTACGAGAACAGGATCATTTAATTTACAAAATACAGAAAACAAAATTTCTATTTCAAATCTACTTTGACGAACAATAGTCATTGGTGATTCTTCTTCATCAATTCAGCTTGCATTAGTTGACTTCCGCCCAATTTATCTATGATAAATCCATGTTTCATCACCTGTAATAATATTGCCTAATTACTATGATACATCATGAAATTTCGTCAAATTGTCACGATAAAATTTAACCTGTTATTGCTTTTGTTCATCATTGAGTTGATGAGACATCCAACGTGATGTAACTTTTCTCAACTTTAGACAATCGTGTAAGCTCTCTCAGAGATTGTGGTTATTGTACCACACACTATGTGTCTGCATTTCTAAAACCTTTGGTCAGATCTAAGTATTTTTATGTATTGATTCATATTTTTATATCTAGCAAATTTTATTCTTTTATCAAAGTTTGAAAGAAAAACTGATGGCATTATAATATTAAAAAAAAAAAGAAATTAAATAATTTTCAGTCTACAAATTGATCCGTTCACCTTTCACAAGTCGGCTTTTAAGTTTCCATACATCCTATATTAAAATAAATTTTCATCGATCGATTTCTACATAAGAACTTACATGAAAACCTGCATCTTCAATTCCAGTTCTTTTTCGAAAAATAGCTGTGATTTCTTTAGAAATAAAATCTTGTACAGTATTATCACATTCAACATATTCACTTGCTGAATCAGTATAGTGACATGAAATAGCCTAAATAGAAAAAAAAAACTAAAATAAAAATTCTTTCTTTAGTAAATTTTTTTTTACTTTTCGAAAACCAGACGATCTATTCATTCCACTACCATGAACAAGTAATGGATGAAAAAAGACAGTATCACCTAAGAAATAAAAAAAAATGAATATCAAATAATTAAAAATAATAATTATAAGTTTTACCTGTTTCCATTTCTAAATGTATTCGTTCGTCACTTGGATTAAATTTTTGTATTCCATGGTACATTTTATTGACTCCACCCTATATATATAACTAAAAATTACATCAAATAAAATTCATTCTTTACTTTCCAATCAGGATATCCATGTGGTAGAAGTTCACCTGTATGTGTTCCAGGTAATACAACAAGACATCCATTTTGACGATTAACTTTTTCCATTGCTGTCCATGCACAAATAATACGATTAACTGGTCGAAATGGAAAATAATAAAGATCTTGATGAAGTGGATGTCGAGATGATTGAGTTCCTGGATCAGGTGGTTTATTAATTAACTAAACAAAAATATTTTTTGATATAGAAAAAAACAAAAACTATTATGAATTTTATTACCATTGTATGCATAGCCATTATATTTGGACCAGTAAAATTTTCCACATATTCAACAATTTCAGGTAAACAACAATATTTAAAAAGTTCATCATCTAATGTAAAATCTTGAATTTTTGTTATTGCTTTTTCACCATGAGAAAATTCTGATTTAGCAATTGCAACATCTTTCATAACAGTCATACCTAAAACTTTTACTTTTCCTGTACATACATCTTGAAAACGTTTACTAAGAAAAAAAAACGAAAGTCAAAGAATAATCAATTATTTTTGAATTAATTTGTGTCTTTTTTTTTGTTTTACCGAAAAATTTCAAGTGTTTCAGGTTTAACTAAATTACGAATAACAAGAAAACCATTTTTTTCATAAGATTGACGTTGTTCATTTGTTAAATTTCCATTTGGTAAAGTAAAACGAAATTCTGATTGTCGCGTATTATCAACTGTTGGTTTCTATGATAAAGAAATTAAATAGAACTTTTATATTCATAGATTAAGAAATATTTAACATACACATTGTGAATAAAAACGAATATGATCATTGATTATTTCTAATCGTTGTGCTAATATTGTAGAGAATAATTGTCGAGCAAAAGGAAATGATGATTTTGATAATAAACTCATTTCGTTTTGTTCTTTCTTATCTAATTGAAAACATGATCAAAATATGTTTTGAAAATAGATAAAATTTAAAGAGTTTGATAAAATAATAATAATAATAATAATAATAATATATTTTTCAAAAAACTTGATAAAATAAAATAAACATTAGTGAGATAACGTGTTTCGACTTTAGAGTTTGCCAATGAAAGGAACACAAAGTCTTTTTCATCGAAAAATATCCACCAATTAGCGACCTCTAGACAATACAATCACATAATTGATAGACTCTATCAAAAAGTTTCGACAATCATTTGAATTATTAGTCGAATACCTATTTTTTTTTGCTATATCAGATTGTTCCACACATTTACAGTAGTGAACAAAAGTCTCCGCTTCAGCCGATCTTGACCACTGTATGTGCTGGAGATCTGAAAATTTGTGTACACGTACATCATCAAGAAAGTAGATTATTGACATTGCGACGCCGTTATTGTTTAATTATAAAAAGAGTTATGATAGACGCCATTTATTTTTTGCTCCGAGCCTTATAACCTTTAAAAAAAAGGACTGTCTACAATATTTCGCACTGTTCCATACTAAAAATATGACTAATTCTTGACATTTTTACATGTAGCTGAAGTCTCGGCTACGGTCTTTCTTCATCCAAAAGATAAATTTATGTGCTCGAATATTGATATTTCTAGATCCTTGGAACTAAAAATATTATCACCTATGTTCCATTTCTCTTTAGTGTAAGATTCACTTCTAAAACTTCTAGGTAATAATCCCTAATTGTAAAGGATATTTCTCAAAAAGCTTGAACTCGTTTCGTTAAACTATCGCTGAGTTATTGATCTCCAAACGGCAGTAGATGGTTTCTCTCTATAACATTAATCACAACAAAATAAACGATTAATGAACTTCAATGAAATGAGTAATGTAGATAGCTGGAACATAGCATTACATATAGAGCAATGAGTTTGGCATAATTCCTATCGAGTTTCTTATTATGAAAGTCATTAAATAACATAATGAAAAATGGTCATTCCTTAACCATGAACAATGAATGATTCATTGTAGCTTCTGTTATATTTATTTTATTGTCCAAAAGAGAGAACGATCATATTTTAATTCCATCAATAATTATAAAATAAGTATCTCAATATTCGTCTTTTAGTTCTATGCAGTCCTTCAACCTACTTTTCTGACAACCAAATATGAAGAAACAACAGAATTAAATGTATTTACTTTCAAGTAAAATTTTTCATTTGGAATAAACAATCAGATTTGAAGTAAATAATAAATGAAATTAGATATTTTGTATTGTCAACATTATTTTTATTAAATTTATTGATGAAAAAATTTTAGATGGTTTTTCATCTGACTTTAGTCAGTAACGATTACAGTTTTATATTATATTAGTTCAAATTAATATTATGACTCTCTGTATTAACTTGAAAATATTATCTTGTTTTTCTATTGAAACATAAACAAGAATGATTTAATAGGCAGATTTTAACAACTTGTAGAAATAGAACATCTGCGAAGTGATAGAAGACTTTTCTTCTACAATAGTCTAATTATTTTAGTTTCAAAATATAAATTCCAAAACTAAGATTATATATATGATTTCTTAGATGTTGAAGTTCAATAATATTTTCCATTTCAACAGGTTTTCTCGTAGAATAAAACTTAGAAATGATAGGCCTTAGAAATGTTCTAATAACGAATAATACGAGTTCATTGATCATTTTTGAATTTTTTGAATTTATTTCAAAAAATTTGTGAATATTTCGAATCGATCTTCAGTCTTTAGTCGACTTTCCCTTAGCAACTCTCTCGAAGAGTTCTTGCCGTGAGTTCGCGAGGAGTTAAGCAGAAAATGAAAAACTTTCTAGCAAAATTTCTGTCGAAAGTAGCAAAAAACCAAGTAAAAAATG